>CM026291.1:3299080-3455738 GCA_014851415.1 Cnaphalocrocis medinalis
CTAATAACTTTTGTAACATTTCAGGTTGGCGAATAGACGAACGGGATTTAGAAATCCGCGAAAACACATCGGCAAAGGCGAGTTCGTGTGACGTGATGCTGGGCAATCCTAACGAACTCAAAAAGTGGCCGTCAAAAATACTGAAGGACCGGGAGGCGGCGAGCAAATTCCGAGCGGAGGCCAGCGTCATGGCGTAAGTGTGACTTATACCACAGTTTGCCCAATAATCATCATCATCTTCAGCCATTTATTTGCCACTAGTTTTTGCCCGCTGCATTCGCTCACGCCCCCCACTTCCCTAAAATGGGGGGTTAAAAGGGGGCAAAAAGTAGCAGTAAATGTTACTCTCCATCCTTTCAACACTCTACTAAAATCACGTCAATCTATCGCTGATTGATGATTGGCTACACGGTGATTGGTTATTTTTGATGTGAGATGTCGAAATGTCACTAAAACTACAATGACGCTGAGTTGGACTTCAGTTACACGACGCCATCTAACGGAATTTCACACGCGGTAGCCCCCGATTGGGTGAATATTGCTGGATGGACATTTGTACGTGTGTATAGCTGGAGGCACGACAAGTATAGCGATTGACCGTTATTTGCGCCACTTGTAAAAAAGAAGAATTTCTATCAAAATTGGTTTCTGCGCACTCAAGGTCATAACTACACTTTCTTGCCTCGGACTATAGCACCATACAATTTCATTTTCGGTGTGTAACACAGCGTATCCTGTGGTCTAGGATTTTGTATTTTGCGATTAGTAACAACAATGTTGGCTGCCTCCAGGTCGCTGAAGCACGAGAACCTGGTGCGGCTGCTGGGGCTGGTGTTCAGCGCGAACGGGAGCACCTGCATCGTGACGGAGCACTGCGCGCAGGGCTCGCTGCTCGACTACCTGCGCAGCCGCGGCCGCCACTACGTCACGCAGCTCAACCAGATCAACTTCGCCTAGTGAGTGTAGCCTAGTGTACAGTGAAGCACGAGGACCTGCATCGTGACGGAGCACTGCGCGCAGGGCTCGCTGCTCGACTACCTGCGCAGCCGCGGCCGCCACTACGTCACGCAGCTCAACCAGATCAACTTCGCCTAGTGAGTGTAGCCTAGTGTACAGTGAAGCACGAGGACCTGCATCGGGACGGAGCACTGCGCGCAGGGCTCGCTGCTCGACTACCTGCGCAGCCGCGGGCCGCCACTACGTCACGCAGCTCAACCAGATCAACTTCGCCTAGTGAGTGTAGCCTAGTGTACAGTGAAGCACGAGGACCTGCATCGTGACGGAGCACTGCGCGCAGGGCTCGCTGCTCGACTACCTGCGCAGCCGCGGCCCTGCCACTACGTCACGCAGCTCAACCAGATCAACTTCGCTAGTGAGTGTAGCCTAGTGTACAGTGAAGCACGAGGACCTGCATCGTGACGGAGCACTGCGCGCAGGGCTCGCTGCTCGACTACCCTGCTCAGCCGCGGCCGCCACTACGTCACGCAGCTCAACCAGATCAACTTCGCCTAGTGAGTGTAGCCTAGTGTACAGTGAAGCACGAGGACCTGCATCGTGACGGAGCACTGCGCGCAGGGCTCGCTGCTCGACTACCTGCGCAGCCGCGGCCGCCACTACGTCACGCAGCTCAACCAGATCAACTTCGCCTAGTGAGTGTAGCCTAGTGTACAGTGAAGCACGAGGACCTGCATCGTGACGGAGCACTGCGCGCAGGGCTCGCTGCTCGACTACCTGCGCAGCCGCGGCCGCCACTACGTCACGCAGCTCAACCAGATCAACTTCGCCTAGTGAGTGTAGCCTAGTGTACAGTGAAGCACGAGGACCTGCATCGTGACGGAGCACTGCGCGCAGGGCTCGCTGCTCGACTACCTGCGCAGCCGCGGCCGCCACTACGTCACGCAGCTCAACCAGATCAACTTCGCCTAGTGAGTGTAGCCTAGTGATGTAAAAGACGATTACAACGACTATTCTCAAAATTGGAATTCAAGACCAAAAATTCTACGACAGTGTGTTTGTCATAGTTTTTTTGGTCTTGAATTCCAGTTTTGAGTATACTAGTGCAGTGCAGTAGTCGTCTTTTACGTTTCGATTTGGAACAGATGTATTTTCAATTTCAATATTCGGTCCCACAATAACTTTAATATTATAAATGCGAAAGTAACTTGTGACTCCACTGGTGCGTCTATGGGCGGGGGCATTCCCTTACCATCAGGTGATCCGTCTGCACTTCTGCCACCTATCATATAAAAAAAAAAGTAGATCATAATGTCAAAATTTGGCCATGATAATGAATGAACTTGCGTTGAACGGAGATGTGTTTGTTCAGCGACGCGTGCTGCGGCATGGAGTACCTGGAGCGCATGCGCGTGGTGCACCGCGACCTGGCGGCGCGCAACGTGCTGATCTCGCAGGAGGGCACCGCCAAGGTCGCGGACTTCGGCCTCGCGCGGCCCGACCTCGGCCACGACGACCCCGCCGACGCCGCGCGCCTGCAGGCCAAGCTGCCCATCAAGTGGACCGCGCCTGAGGCGCTCAAGTACAACGTGAGTTGAGAGAGAGAGAGAAAAAAAAAAAAATAAAAGACACCCGCGCGCGAAGCGCTCGAGTGCAAAGTGAGTACACCTGCACTGAGCCGCCCCCGGGCGGTAAGTTCACTTGCACCGAGCAACCCCCGCGCTCGAGTACAACGTGAGTACACCCGCACCGGCGCGACGACCCGCCCATCCGCGCGCCTGCAGGCCAAGCTACCCAAGCTGCAGGTCAAGTGGACCGCCCGAGGCGCTCAAGTACAACGTGAGTTCAGAGAGAGAAATAATAAAATTAAAAATAAATAAAAGACACCCCCGCGCGGAGCGCTCGAGTGCAAAGTGAGTACACCTGCACTGAGCCGCCCCCGGGCGGTAAGTTCACTTGCACCGAGCGAACCCCCGCGCTCGAGTACAACGTGAGTACACCCGCACCGGCCGCGACGACCCGCCCACCCGCGCGCCTGCAGGCCAAGCTGCCCATCAAGTGGACCGCGCCCGAGGCGCTTAAGTACAACGTAAGTTGAGAGAGAGAGAGAAAAAAAGACACCCGCGCGCGGAGCGCTCGAGTGCAAAGTGAGTACACCTGCACTGAGCGATCCCCGCGTCCGGAGCGCTCGAGTGCAAAGTGAGTACACCTGCACTGAGCGATCCCCGCGCCCGGAGCGCTCGAGTACAACGTGAGTTGAGAGAGAGAGAAATAATAAATAAAAATAAATAAAAGACACCCGCGCGCGAAGCGCTCGAGTGCAAAGTGAGTACACCTGCACTGAGCCGCCCCCGGGCGGTAAGTTCACTTGCACCGAGCAACCCCCGCGCTCGAGTACAACGTGAGTACACCCGCACCGGCCGCGACGACCCGCCCACCCGCGCGCCTGCAGGCCAAGCTGCCCATCAAGTGGACCGCGCCCGAGGCGCTCAAGTACAACGTGAGTTGAGAGAGAGAAATAATAAATAAAAATAAACAAAAGACACCCGCGCGCGGAGCGCTCGAGTGCAAAGTGAGTACACCTGCACTGAGCGATCCCCGCGTCCGGAGCGCTCGAGTGCAAAGTGAGTACACCTGCACTGAGCGAATCCCCGCGCCCGGAGCCAAGTTATTCATATTTTTTTACTTGCAATCATATTTTGAACTGCATAAAATAGTTTTCAGCATACCCTTAGTGCGTGTGTTTTCTTTTTTGCAGAAATTTTCAAACAAATCCGATATGTGGAGCTTCGGCATACTTCTATGGGAAATCTATTCATTCGGTCGAGTGCCATACCCAAGAATCGTAAGTTATTTTGATTTAATTTCTAGATTTCAAATGTAGATATCGATCAGATTGTCTTAGCTCTGCTTATTTTAAATAAATTCAGGAAGAAAAAAATCCCGAACTTATCTAAAGTATTTTTTGTTGACAAGGGGGGAGAGGGGATTTTCAAAAAAATATGTTTACGTAGAACAGCTTGAACGGCCCCTTTTCTGAAAGAAATACGTCATCTTCACATACTCATTCGTAAAACTCGTCATTTTCATCTGTCAATTTACTCCACATGATTATAAATCAGAGTATAGATACGTAACGAGTCGATCGTCTTCTACACAGCCGCTGGCGGAGGTGGTCCGGCACGTGGAGCGCGGGTACCGCATGGAGGCGCCGGAGGGCTGCCCGGCGGGGCCGTACGAGCTGATGCGCGCGGCGTGGCACGCGGACCCCGCGCAGCGGCCCACGTTCGCGCACACGCGCCGCAGCCTGCACGCCATCCGCCAGGCCGCGCACCAGCAGCACCCGCCGCCCGCGCCGCCCCAGCACCAGGTTAGTACAAACACAAATGATTGTTGATGAAACAGATATTTGTGTTGGGTCTGGGTGTTTGTCAAAGTCAAAAGTCAAATATTCTTTATTTGCATAGGCTTGTACACAGCACTTACAAATCGTCATACATAAAGAAAATATGAAAAACAACGTATATAATTTAAATAAAATTAAATATATATCTTGATTAATACTAAAGAATAAATAGACATAATGCGATTCTACCACCGGTATCGGAAAGTTGATTCTGACGAGAAGATCCGGCAAGAAACTCGCCAGTTACTCTTTTTTAATCGCCAAAATGTTTATTACATTGTTTCTAGTTCCTTCGTAGTATTCGTAAAATGTTTGTAGTTCCTTCGTTGCTTCTGGTTTCCATAGCACAAGGGAAAACCTTAGTTTGGGCACAGAATACTTAATAGTACAAGGTACAGAAGACCCACTTCTAAAAACCGTTTATAGAAATAAAGACTCAGACTACTAAAATCTAACGTTGAAATTCCGACCGCCCAGCGTTCAATGCCTACCATTATTCATACCTAGAAGTGCGTTCTCTTTTCGCAAGCAACTGTCGCGCGTGCGTCGCCGCTCGTTCGTGATTTTCTACTAATTTTCCCCTCCGGAGGGGACGCCACATGTACTTGCAAATTCGTAGGTACACGCGGAGTGGGACAGGCCTGGTTTGGGACCAGGACAATGTATGTGATGTTGTCTCAATTTATTATTATTAATAGCCGTTTAGCGCAATGGTTTGAGCGCCGGTTGAGACGGGTCGCGGGTTCGATTCCCGCACCGACACAAATGTTTGTTGATGAAACAGATATTTGTGTTGGGTCCGGGTGTTTGTGATACCTTCGTTGTTTCTGGTTTCCATAGCACAAGGGAAAACCTTAGTTTGGGCACAGAATACTTAATAGTACAAGGTACAGAAGACCCACTTCTAAAAACCGTTTATAGAAATAAAGACTCAGATACTAAAATCTAACGTTGAAATTCCGACCGCCCAGCGTTCAATGCCTACCATTATTCATACCTAGAAGTGCGTTCTCTTTCTATCGCAAGCAACTGTCGCGCGTGCGTCGCCGCTCGTTCGTGATTTTCTACTAATTTTCCCCTCCGGAGGGGACGCCACATGTACTTGCAAATTCGTAGGTACACGCGGAGTGGGACAGGCCTGGTTTGGGACCAGGACAATGTATGTGATGTTGTCTCAATTTATTATTATAATAGCCGTTTAGCGCAATGGTTTGAGCGCCGGTTGAGACGGGTCGCGGGTTCGATTCCCGCACCGACACAAATGTTTGTTGATGAAACAGATATTTGTGTTGGGTCCGGGTGTTTGTGATACCTTCGTTGTTTCTGGTTTCCATAGCACAAGGGAAAACCTTAGTTTGTTTAGGAAAAACTTTGTTTATTGGATGACACATTGACATCTGTCAGTTTACTTCACATGATTAAAAATCAGAGTATAATACGGATTGCGGTGATTGCCATTGCCTGAGTCACGATCGCATGTCTGCACGACATTGCGCAAGAGACGAAACCCAGTATGCTAACATAATAAGCTTATAATATTAACTATTGACCCACCCTCATTTCATTTTTGGACCTGATTTCATCGGGTGATTTTAAATATTAGTTCCAAACTATACTAATAGAAGGCGTTAAGCGTCGATTATATCGCGCAAGGTGTCAGTGATGTATATCTTTAATGATCATAAATTATTTTGTTACAGTGAATAACGTCATCCGGGAGAAAGTAGTAATGAACTTTTAAGTTACGTGAAAGTTAGACAAAAATTGGTAATGTGCTGTGAAGGTGGCGAGCTCGTATCTTTACTTGTCATACGACTAAATGTAAGTACTAAATTATTTTAATAATATGTTTAAAGACACTTCCTCTAATAAGGCGAAACTCTAATATAGTTTAGTTGGGTAGTGTGTACAATCGGTGTGTCGTAGCGAGAAGATAAAACATTCGATGTTATACTAACGCACGCTGATGCAGAGCTTTTAGTGATGAGTCTTTTTAACATTGTTCCTCATAGTGATACATTTAGGTACCTACTGAAGTTGGTGTTCTTCTATACCAGTGTCATTACCTGTAACGAATTCGTAGACAACAACAGAATACCCTTTACTGTATAGATATTTTTGTAACCTGTAATATTACTAAAAGAAATATTTTCCTGGAAATTATCTTGATAAAGTAGATTTTGTATAAAAATAAGAATTTGAGTCTAGTACACTAAAAGCTCTGTATATGATTAGGCCTAAATGTATCGAATTTTCATTACACGTTCTCGTAAAGATTCCACCCAATGTGGCCAATAGCCGTATGTCGGTACTCTAGTACTGTCTAGTCAAATATACTTTTTATTATAACATAATTGTTATTTTCATATTATTAAAATCGTAAGGTGACTGATAAATGTAAAGGGTCAAATGTTTCATCTATGCACTATTGACTAAATGTATTAATAGTATAATGCAATTAATGTACTACTATAAATGATCATGAATATTAATGTAAAGATGCTTTAACTGCTATAAAACATGCCTCGAGACAGAATGTGCACAAAACCAAAAATTTGATATTGAAAGGCTACATAAAATAAACTGCATTTCTTTCCCGCTCTATGGCGAAGCTTCACAAACTACACGACATGATGATATCGCCAAGTTACTATGTCATTTTAAAATATTTCAATATTAGATTTTAATTTGACCATGTGTCATAGAGAAAGCTATTGTCGAGTAATCAAGTGAATGTTTCGATTAAATACCAAACACTTCTCTATCGTAAAATGTAAATATCTACATCATCCAGCCATAGACTTGGTTGTGTGAGTGCAGCTGAATTTGAGTGAGCAATTCATTCCATGATATTAGCATCAAAGTCTGATGTAGTATAAAATCTTCAGTGCATTTTTAGCTAATCTGCATTAGCGTTTAATTAAAATGCATTACTTTTTGTGCTCTGTTTTATATGTGATTAGCCATAATTAGAAGAAAAAGTTGCGAATATGCCAACTTTCAGGTTGTGTGCTATTATATATCTAGAAAGTAGCAAATTAACGGTTACTTTTGGAATATTTTTATTATAACATAATTGTTATTTTCATATTATTAAAATCGTAAGGTGACTGATAAATGTAAAGGGTCAAATGTTTCATCTATGCACTATTGACTAAATGTATTAATAGTATAATGCAATTAATGTACTACTATAAATGATCATGAATATTAATGTAAAGATGCTTTAACTGCTATAAAACATGCCTCGAGACAGAATGTGCACAAAACCAAAAATTTGATATTGAAAGGCTACATAAAATAAACTGCATTTCTTTCCCGCTCTATGGCGAAGCTTCACAAACTACACGACATGATGATATCGCCAAGTTACTATGTCATTTTAAAATATTTCAATATTAGATTTTAATTTGACCATGTGTCATAGAGAAAGCTATTGTCGAGTAATCAAGTGAATGTTTCGATTAAATACCAAACACTTCTCTATCGTAAAATGTAAATATCTACATCATCCAGCCATAGACTTGGTTGTGTGAGTGCAGCTGAATTTGAGTGAGCAATTCATTCCATGATATTAGCATCAAAGTCTGATGTAGTATAAAATCTTCAGTGCATTTTTAGCTAATCTGCATTAGCGTTTAATTAAAATGCATTACTTTTTGTGCTCTGTTTTATATGTGATTAGCCATAATTAGAAGAAAAAGTTGCGAATATGCCAACTTTCAGGTTGTGTGCTATTATATATCTAGAAAGTAGCAAATTAACGGTTACTTTTGGAATATTTTTATTATAACATAATTGTTATTTTCATATTATTAAAATCGTAAGGTGACTGATAAATGTAAAGGGTCAAATGTTTCATCTATGCACTATTGACTAAATGTAAGTACTAAATTATTTTAATAATATGTTTAAAGACACTTCCTCTAATAAGGCGAAACTCTAATATAGTTTAGTTGGGTAGTGTGTACAATCGGTGTGTCGTAGCGAGAAGATAAAACATTCGATGTTATACTAACGCACGCTGATGCAGAGCTTTAGTGATGAGTCTTTTTAACATTGTTCCTCATAGTGATACATTTAGGTACCTACTGAAGTTGGTGTTCTTCTATACCAGTGTCATTACCTGTAACGAATTCGTAGACAACAACAGAATACCCTTTACTGTATAGATATTTTTGTAACCTGTAATATTACTAAAGAAATATTTTCCTGGAAATTATCTTGATAAAGTAGATTTTGTATAAAAATAAGAATTTGAGTCTAGTACACTAAAAGCTCTGTATATGATTAGGCCTAAATGTATCGAATTTTCATTACACGTTCTCGTAAAGATTCCACCCAATGTGGCCAATAGCCGTATGTCGGTACTCTAGTACTGTCTAGTCAAATATACTTTTTATTATAACATAATTGTTATTTTCATATTATTAAAATCGTAAGGTGACTGATAAATGTAAAGGGTCAAATGTTTCATCTATGCACTATTGACTAAATGTATTAATAGTATAATGCAATTAATGTACTACTATAAATGATCATGAATATTAATGTAAAGATGCTTTAACTGCTATAAAACATGCCTCGAGACAGAATGTGCACAAAACCAAAAATTTGATATTGAAAGGCTACATAAAATAAACTGCATTTCTTTCCCGCTCTATGGCGAAGCTTCACAAACTACACGACATGATGATATCGCCAAGTTACTATGTCATTTTAAAATATTTCAATATTAGATTTTAATTTGACCATGTGTCATAGAGAAAGCTATTGTCGAGTAATCAAGTGAATGTTTCGATTAAATACCAAACACTTCTCTATCGTAAAATGTAAATATCTACATCATCCAGCCATAGACTTGGTTGTGTGAGTGCAGCTGAATTTGAGTGAGCAATTCATTCCATGATATTAGCATCAAAGTCTGATGTAGTATAAAATCTTCAGTGCATTTTTAGCTAATCTGCATTAGCGTTTAATTAAAATGCATTACTTTTTGTGCTCTGTTTTATATGTGATTAGCCATAATTAGAAGAAAAAGTTGCGAATATGCCAACTTTCAGGTTGTGTGCTATTATATATCTAGAAAGTAGCAAATTAACGGTTACTTTTGGAATATTTTTATTAAAAATAAATTAGGTACATAATGGAGTTAATTTATGGAGGTTTAAAAATGATTGTGTATTATGACAAAATAATAACCATTACTGCCACAGGATGGTTCATGAATTCAATCTATTTGGTGGTTTTGTCTATTGAAGTCATTGATTGTTTTTCATGTTATAAACAAATCTTGTTCAAGAAACTCTTGTATCCACTTTTCTAAGTAATTCATGATAATATTTTGCTCGCAGGAGTGAAAAACCTTATGTTACTACCACATAATGTAACTAGATATTTATGCATAGATTCAGAAACCAACTTACTCACCAAACACAATTTATAAAAATACTATAATAAATTAAATCTTTTTTGATAACGTCAGGTGCGGAAATCATTACATTATTTACTTTATTTTACGAAAAAATGGAAATCGATTAAGTACCTAATATAACTAATAAATAAGTCTTAAATGTAGTAAGATGATTTTTATTCACTTTTAAAAAATGTATGTAAGAGTACCCTCATGAGAAAGATTGCCATGCGTACCTGTTTTGTGGCAGTGATAATGTGTTATGTTATGAAGTAGTTGAATCTCACTAAATGTGAATTTAATATCACAAGAGTTTATGTCCTCAACTCTTAGTAAAGTTCTAAATTAGGTTCAATAGAAATGTAGAAAGATGCAAATTGTATGTTTAAATTATTAAGAACTTTACTGTGAGAACACGTGTTTTAATGTTGTCTTATGATGCTTCTAAGCTTAATGTAATGTAATAAAAATTTAAAGATTGTCTAATATATATTTTAAGGATATCTATTTATGTGTACATATGACTTTTAAAATATAAAAAGTCCAGTAATGATCTTATTCCAAGCATATGAGACAACATTACGCATTTTTTACATTTATTTTTTTAAAGAGAAAATTCAAAGACTATATTATGAAGGAAATGTCCGCTCATGTAATGTACTCTTATGCAATACTAGTTTTAAGTGTTAAATTGTTTTTACGAATTATTTATGATCCGTATGAAAATTAAAAAGGGTCTATCTTACTGATTAAGTCATTTTTCCTGCCAAAGCATATTACAAAAGAAAAATGACGTGATTGTTTTGTCTTGGTCTTCCTACCTTATTTACTTATTTTTTTAGTATTTTTCTAATTATTATTAAATGAAGCGTGATCGTACAAACGGAGTTCTAGTCTGAAGGATGTCTATATTCAGTAAACTCCTACATAATGTACTAGATATTGCAGGTATGTTGTTATTTTTGTGAATTCCCATCGTAATTAAAAATCTCAGCTACTTAAAGAATTTTGTTCTGTTTATTACTGTATTATATTTTCGTATGTACTTCATTGTAAATACATGTATGTTAAGTCATAAAATGTATGATAACAAAATATAAATCCAAAAAGTGCATGTTTGTTATTTATTTTAAATACACAATCAATCACCGTCCGAACAGCAGCACGTAGCAGAGCTGCTGCCGGTTTCATAAACGCCTGTTATATTCTCCGATGATTTTATTCGCACTGTTTTACCAAATGATGACTTCTTAGGTAACCAAAGCTCAGTTTTTACGTCACTTTTGTTGACACTACTAACTCCGGGAAAAGACGTGGCCGCCCCGCTAGCCGGCTTGCTCGTTTGCGTGTCGCGCTCGTTGGCCACGCAGCTGCTCCCCTGGTCCGTGACGGTTGCTATAGACTTATCTGTAGTATTTGCTTCATTACATTCGCAGATAACATCACTTTTCTTTTTTTCCAACTTTTGTTTTCTGGCTCTACTTTTTTTATTCTTGTTTTGTTTTCGTTCACTAATTATAGAATTCTGACATTCATCATCTGATTCATCTTCAGATTGTTTTTTATCTTCATTTTGCGAACATGAACATGGTTTTGGACAAAGTGGTTCATGGTAAACAGTACTTTCAATTTTCGAACATAAACATGGTTTCGCACAAATTGCTTCTCGGTAAACAGTACTTTCTTTGTCAGGTATATCTACTTGAACAGATGCGCATCTTTTTAATTGTGTGGACGGAAACCAGTCACATTCACGTATACAGGGGAAAAAATAATGCAGATCGGTCGTCGATGTCCAACAGTCATTATGAAACTAAAAATTTAAATCATAACATCGATTCTGTGCGTTAACCAAAAATACTTTACATTATGTAATTATGTTTATTTTCATGTACCTTCAGTTGAAATCCTGGTGAAGGTATGTTTAGATTGCAGTCTGAAATGTAACATGGTCTTGAATACGGACCTGTGTACATTTTTTGGCATTGCTGATTGAATAAGGCTGCCGACATCCTGTTAGGGTGAAAACACTTTTTTACTATATGCATAAGTAGTAATATCGAGGAGTTTAAATCAATAGAATCTTTACTTACGGATTAGAAATAGCTCTGACGTAATAAGCACCCATTGTGTTGAAGTATGGAGCATAATTGTTCTGATGATGGTAGTTGTTAGATGGGAATCGCTTATTTATTGGTATGAAATAAAGGTGGACACTTCCGTCAGGATATACCACGGACGCAACTTCACCTTCTCCAATAATTTCCGGGAATAATGAAGGTTGTGGAACATTTGGGAAAGCTGAAAATTATATATTCTGTTATATAAATAACAAGCTTGAGGTACATACGATTATATGGTGTTTGGTATTTCACATTACATGATTAATGGAAATAAAACGGTACCTAACTTAAACCTAAAGCTAAACTAAAAGAAAATAAAAAGCGAGCTCCTGTGGCAGTATCTCCAAAATGCTGTCAGCAGGGGTAATACTACTATTAACAGCTGGCGTTGCCATTCAGGGGCAATGGAAATTCACTGGGCGAAGTAGCTGCAAGCCTTCGGATCTCCTGTGAGTCTAAATGCGCGCTTAGTTATAGGCATCGGAAACCGTGGGGGTTTAACACTTTAAGCTACAATGTAGGATACCGGATAGGTCGTTTTCAGTCTCTCATAGCATCGGGGGTGGGGAGGAGCATTTCTGTATTTCAATAAGGAAATGAATGTGAATACAGAAGTACCGTTATCAGTTGCTGATTTTTACAACATACACTCACAGTAATTGAATGGGTAAGATGTTCCAAAATTGCTGGGATACCCAGCACCGTAGAATGGCTGACTGCACTGCATAGTTGAGCTGTTCCTTCTATTTCTGTAACCTCACATATTCTAACTGCTGTGCTTAACTAGATAGTCATTATTGATACAGAATTAGTAATGAAAGTTCCCCATTTTGTCGTGTGAAGATGGGTGTTTTTCATTTGGTCTTGTCAATTGAAATTATAATTGAAATGTGATTACTTTTCTGTCATAATTATGTCAAATAACAAAAAAATGCAAAATTATTTTTCAACCGACTTCAAAAAAAGGAGATTCTTTTTATACTATGGATTTAAATAAAGGCTTGTATATAAACACAATAAAGGGATACATACTTACCCTAATTTGACATAGTCTGGTCCTTTATCCGGACTGGCCGGATTTCGCATTTGGTAGTGCCTGCCTCGTACGCCAAAGCTTGTGGGTTCGATCCCCGCCCTAGACAAACATCCGTGTGATGAACACTCGTGTTTATTCATTGTCTGGATGTAATGTAGGTATTTAAGTTATTTGTGTTTCCTCTATTGTCTGATATCAAGGTGCTTTAGCTTCTTAGTGTGGAGTCAGTTTTGGTGCTAAACTAAAATTATCCCTTTTACTAAGGAAACCAGGAACCAAGAAGGTACCGTCAGCAACAAAGTAGCTTTACACTTTAGTAATAAGTTTATTTTGATGCTGACAGTACCATCGTTTTAAATAATAGGTTGGTACTTGTAGTCCGTTTCTAACCAAAGCCTATGATGGACAATATGTTACTTTGACATGGTTCTAAAGGTTTTTTAATTTTACCATACCAAAAACACCCAGACCCAACACGAATATGTTTCATCGACAAACGTTTGTGATGTTGCGGAAACCGAATCCGCGACCTTTGCGTCTCAACCGGCCCTCTCAATTCCCAATTCTCGTGAATTTCGATATGAAAAACCATGGTACATAAAAACTTTGTTTTTGCGATGTAGTATATCTACTATCGATAAATATCACATGTTGTATCAGTGGCGGCGTAGCATGGGTCGACTATGAGAGGGGGGATCATAGCTCCCCCCGGCGCGCTGGAGGGCGCTTAGGCAGCTGTTGTCACCCCTTGATGCCTGGCACCCAGAGCGCAGCGCCCCTGCTGTTGTATACCTAACACATTTTAATATCAATTGAAGTTTCTATCACCTCATTATTTAGTATAGCTTTTTAAAAGATTTTATTGATCACCACACTAAAATAGGATTATTTTTAGCAGGTAAGTAAAAAATAAAACGAAAAAATTGTAGGTCAACATTATTCTCATAAAAATATGAAAGTAGTTAACTACCATACATACACTGCATTAATTACTTTGTTCAATCCACTTATAAGCCTGTACTTATTTTTATACAAATGCATTAATTCATTTTCACTCACAATGACTTCAGTATTTACAAGTGTAGGCGATAAAAAAATATTATTGACAATATCAGCTAAAGACAGCATTTCTTATATGGAAATTAACTATGTACTCGGAATTAGTTCTCTGGACACTGATAGCGAACGGGTCTGTGGGGTGGAAGGTGAATGCGACCAGCCGCCGCGCGCTGGCCGGCACCGACTGGCCCAGCACTCCCGCGTAGATCTTGAACTTCAGCAAACCAGAATCACGTGCATAAAATCTGGAGACAATAATATAGGCATGACTATCGAACGTAATGTACTAATAACTCCTATCTAATAAATTAATTAACTTAAGAAATCGACCTTAACGCCAATGACATAAGGAAGTCATTTTCTCAATAATGGAAAGAAATACCTATGTATTGCCACTTCACCATTTATGCATTTATAAAATTAGTGAATTATGTACAAACCTTATGGGGTATTCTCCATAGGCTTTTGGCCTCTCCATTACAGAAACCCATTTGTCATCATAACTAAAGAGGCCTAGATCTAAATATGGAGAACCACTGTATGATTGTGCACTTATTGGCAGTTGTGCCAATATTCTTTTAGTAGCCTCAGTGCGCCCTCCATAAATAGCCCTTACAATAGTTTGCTTGAACCTTTGCTGGGTTAGTCTTGCATACAAATTATTAGAAGGTGAACAAGTGAACTGTGAGTCTGCGCGGAGTCTTGCATTCCTGAAGCAGTCACAATAATTTTCAAATAGCTGCAGCAGTCCTTCTGAAGTGTTCTCATATACTTCTAGTATTTTACTATCACTTATATTGTAGATGACAAAGAATGATGACTGACTGTTTGGTTCTGGGACTCTCAATGTCACCACCTCTTCACTTGCATACTTGATAAATAGATGATCTTCATCCAATAATTGCATCTTCCACATTCTCAAGCTTTTGAACATGTCAAAATATTTGTAAAATTTCCTTAATTCAAGGGGATCCCTTGTTTCATCACTTATTGTCTTTGCTCTTTTAAAAAGGAACACAAGTAGCCTATGTTTTAAACTATTTATTGTCTCTTCATGAAATGGTCTCTCATTAATTTGAGGTGCAAACACTGAACTAACAATTAACGGGTCATCATCATAACAGAACCTTCCAATTTTCCTTATCTCTATCAACATTCCTTCCACAATTTGAAACAAATGTATGGTTTGGTGCTGTACTGAGAGTACTGCCAGGACTTCTTTATACAAATAAATCCCTTGATTGTGTGAAAGGTATATTTTGTCAATTCTGAAGTGTTTTGTATCACAAAGTTTGCCATGGTGTAAGTCTACTAAGTGAAGGGAGTAGTCTTCCAAAGCTGATCTACAAAAAAATATATGTATGTATTTAATTTAAATTCATTTCAAAATTTTTAACATAATATTCCTGATATATAAACAGTAGGTACCTGATGGTTGGAGTTACAGCCTCATTATTACTATGTATATGATAGAAATGAGGTCTTAAATCATCTGGTATGTGAGCTGCTGAGCCAACAATGACATATCTACCATCCTCTGTGAACAAGCTGCACTCGCGGTTCAACTGCTGTTCCATAAAAGGTAACTGGCCAGGATTTAATTCAGATCTAAGAGCATCCCTCTGCTGGCACACATTCACTGTAAATTTTGGCTGTAAACATAGTATTTATAAAATGAATAATCTCAAATACAATTTTCAGGTGAGACACAACTACAGTATAATGTAAATGACATGTAATTGTATTTTACAATACATTACAATACCTTGAAGAATCTGTAGAAAATATGTGTCCGTATCCTATGATGGGCATCAGCATCAGCATTCAAGAGATCAGAGGGATAACCAGCTACAAGATCCCCTGCAGCTGCTGCTCCTCTATACTCGTATATCTGAATGAAAACAATACATGCAAACATTGGAATTTTAATTTTGGTATTTGATGATGACCCTGTGGACATCCTCACTTTCCGAAATTTTCTAGGTTCAGAGATGTTGTCTGATATTTATAGTAAAGTCTTACCTCAAGTGAAGTTTGGTCAGCAGAGAAGGCTATAAAATGCTTTCCATCGGGGCTAAATTTTCTCAGGAAACAAGGGGGTTTTTCGACATTCACAATAGTTAAGTTGGGGAATACATTTTGGTAAAATTCTCTCACTACGTGAAAGTGGGATCCTGGTTTGCGAGATCCGTAGATCTCTCTGTCCATTAGTCTCATAACAATATTTTGGGGTTTGATTTTTCTTGGAACTATTCTTTCGGTGCATATAAAATCTTCTTCATTGAGAGCTCCTGGAGGAATGTCTTCATAGTAAACGTGCGAATTACTTGTCGAAGACATGTTGGGATTTATTTATTGCTTTTTCACCATGTCAACATATTGTTTTCTGTGATGGCTTGGACAAATTAACATAAACTAAAATACTTTCACTAAAATTATAAAATACAAACTATGCAAAGTTTACATTTTTTTTTGACAAATCCAGGAAAGCAACAAGATGTAAATAGTAACTGTCAATGTCAAACTTCTTATTTTAACGATCATTCAATTACACGCACATGTTTGGGCTAATCCACGAATATCCATTGCTATCATATGGTTTTAAAACCCATAAAGTCAAAAACGGGTGTAAATTTTTGAAATTCATCAGTTTCAGAAAGAGCGATCACGTTTTCAACAAAGTGAATTTATTAATTTGGAAACTAGAATATAATGAATTAATGACTGATAGTCTTATAGAACTAATACATAAACCATATCGAAAACCTTCGTGATGGATGAACATACATTACGTTACGAAAAAATTGACTTCTTGGGCGAAGGGCAGGTATGCTTTTTGTGTGCATCTATTTATTTCTAAATAAGATTATGTTAAAGTAAGTATTCTTAGCTCTGTTGCTAATAAAGATTTTGACATGTATAATTTGCTATAACCTTTATAACTAAAATGTTATACAGTTCTTGATTTCATCTTTCAGTTTGCTACTGTTTACAAAGCAAGGGATGTAAAAACTGATAAAATTGTTGCTGTTAAAAAGATTAAAATAGGTTCCCGGCTTGAAGCTCAAGATGGTATTAACAGGACAGCCCTTAGAGAAATAAAACTTTTACAGGAATTACAGCATATTAACTTAATAGGACTACTAGGTATGTACTGTTGTTATTTTGTTTGATATGTAAGTAACTCAGTTGTGATCACCACTCCACATTAGGCAAGCATGATGATTAAGCCTAATCCTATCATAGTAGCGATGAATTGATTTCTATGATGGAGGCCTTTGCCTTGCAGTGAGACAGTACATTATGCTGATATTTTACTTTTATTTCAGATGTGTTTGGACAAAAATCTAATGTATCTCTAGTTTTTGACTTTATGGACACTGATTTAGAGATAATAGTCAAGGATAATAATATTGTCCTTACACCTGCTAATGTTAAGGCCTATATGATAATGACTTTGAAAGGTAAAGTATTTTGTAATATATCCAACTTAAACAGTATATTTTGTTCATGTTTTTATAGACTAAACTAGAGTGTTCATACTTCCAGGTTTAGAATATTTACACCAGAACTGGATATTACACAGAGATCTAAAACCTAACAACTTGCTGATAAATAGAGAAGGTATCCTGAAGATTGGGGATTTTGGTCTAGCAAAGGCTTTTGGCTCACCAACTCGAATAAACACACATCAAGTTGTCACAAGGTGGTACAGGTGAGGTTATAGTTTATTTTAACTTGAGACATGTATGTCACGCACCTTCTAACCATAGAGGTGCATAAACATTTGGCATATTATATATGTATTTATAAGTTTATACATCCCTATTGCTTGAAGGCTGTGATGTGAGCAGTTAGAACTATGTAGTATGAATAAGTTGTTGTCTTTTAGATCACCAGAACTATTGTTTGGGGCAAGACAGTATGGCACAGGAGTGGACATGTGGGCAATAGGCTGCATCTTAGCAGAACTGCTTCTAAGAGTCCCATTCCTCCCTGGAGAATCTGACCTGGACCAACTATCACGTATTTTCCAAGTATTTGGTACACCTACTGAGGAAATCTGGCCAGTAAGTATCGTAACACCCTTTACCATCACTTAAAAAATATTCATATTTAAAGCAATGCTAAAGCAGTTATATAGTTAACTGGAAAATTACACCCTTTTCAATGAGCAAAGAGCTCAAAATATATTACTAGCTGGATAGTAACAACAATGTTCGTTATCCGAGATTAGGAGTCTCTTTCTTTCCTTTAAAACTGTATATAACTATCTCTGTAATTTCGTGCGTGACATCATTGACGTATCTATTGTACAGTCGCCGTCAGATATATCGTAGCAGACAAGATGACCAAATATATCTGCAACAAATTAAAATGGTCAATTCAGTTCTGAACGCTACAAGTAACCATTCATATCTGAACATTCAGTACTACATAAATATCTGAGCAGGTGCCAGTCATTAACTTCTGAACATACAACTAACCAATAATATCTGAACATTCAGTACTACATAAATATCTGAGCAGATGTCAGTCATATATCAGGATAAACAAAGTACGTAAAGAAAGAAAACAAAGTGTCATTACATATTTGAATCTGAAAATTATTTTTAAAAGGTATGGCCAGGATATAGGCATTAACAGTTATTGGAAACTAAGGAGTTTCATCAAAAAAAACAAGATATTTATTACCAACGAGCGGTCACGAAGCGAACATGTTAAAAAGATTGTATTCATTTATATGATAGATTGATGCTTCATTCATTCATCAGGTGATTCAGAGACACTTTGTACTTTTCGAATAAATGCTGTAACAAAAAAGTTGATGTCGCAAAAAAATGCGCCATTTTGTTTTTTTTTCGTTAAAATATCAAAAACCTTTTTTTTTTTTATCTGATAGGTAGCAGACGAGCAGGCGGATACTGATGGTAAGCGATTGCCGCCGCCATGGACACATGCAACACCAGTGGAGTCACAAGTGCGCTGCTAACCTTCTATCCCCTTCCCCCGATGGGCCTCCGGTACCCTCACTCATCTGCGAAACACAGCACAGGAGCTGCTCACGCCGGTTTTCTGTGAGGCAGTGGTATCACTCCGGTCAAGCCGGCCCCATTCATGCCGAAGCATGGCTCTCCCACAGTTATTTCCTATTATTTTACCTATTATTTTTTGATATGATTAATTAAAAAACTCTCAGGGTTGTCGAAACTTTTTCGCAAAAATAATCCCCAACACACCAAAAACAGCCCTTATTAGTGAGTCAGTCATTGGTAATCGAGATTTATATAAGTATTATGTAAGCGACGAACGCGACGTTGCCAAATTGATTTCTAAAACGATAGGCAACCTCGCATTGGTATTGACGTGCGTGAAGGATGACAGTTCAGATATTATGGTATGTATGTTCAGTTGAAGTAATGACAGCATCTGCTCAGATATTAATGCAGTACTGATGTTCAGATATTATTGGTTAGTTGTATGTTCAGAACTTATTGACATTTTAATTTGTTCGGATATATTTGGACACCTTGTCTGCTACGATATATCTGATGGCGACTGTAACTAGAATTTTGCCTGTCGCTACAATAATGGCGGCTAACGTGTCTCTATGTATTTGACAACAGGGTGTATCAATATATTTGGTCAGGCTGGGTGTAGTCAATAATTTGACCAAATTGGCGGTATGGATGTTATTGGTAATTGTGACTGTTTCTAACTATTTGACAGTCTTAGATCTATTTGGATTGGTAGCTATTTGCTGCCTGTACTGTGCCCGACTGTCCATTGAGATTATACAGAAATACTAATATGTATCATGTTTTTACTGTCAGGGTATGAAAGGCTTGACAGACTATGTGCAGTTCAAGCAGTTCCCTCCTCAACAACTGAGACATATATTTAGTGCAGCATCAGACGACCTCATACAGCTGCTAGAAAGCTTGTTGTCCATTTACCCACCCAAGAGGTGTGACTGTACGCAAGCTTTACAAATGGCTTATTTCAGGTAAAAAAAACAGATTTTATCGTTCAAATAATGAGAAACAGACTTACCTACATATGTAACTCATTGGTTTTTAAATAAACAGCTGCCTTAAGTGTTTTTTTTTATTACAGCAACAAGCCTGCTCCTACAGTTGGTGCTAAACTCCCTATGCCTTCCAATATTACGAAAATGGAGACTGAGAAGCCATCCCTGAAGAGGAAACTTTTAGAAAACATTGATGGTGGCTCTCTAGCAAAGAGACTTCAGTTTTAATTACAGATTCAATATTCTTAGCTAACTGCCATAGTTTAGTACAATGACAGAAGTGCAATTTGAAAACAGGAAGAAGGATATTTTATCTAGGTATGTATGTTTAATAAATGAAATGTTTAATAGGTAGTACTAAGCAATCCAAACAAATTTTGTCATATTATAATCAACAATTTGTAACATAAAGCAGGGCTTTTTCAATACATTACCAGTACACCTCAATAATAAAACTGTGACTAAAAGCTCAATATTGTATTATGTAGGTACTGTAATTAAAATATATGAATTTGATACTACACTGGCTTTCGATTTCGGAAAAATTAAAAAAAAAACACAATTATAATAATATAGTAAATTATTCTCTCAGTTTTTGCTTACGTTCCTATTCACCAGAATTTACAAAACAGTAACAATATGATTATATAACTAATATGAAGTGTGATTAAAAATTATATAATAACCAATAGACAAGATCTCATAGAAATAAAACTTCAGTCATTACAATGTACAACCTAAGTTGGGAACTAGCATTTCATAAACATGGCAAGTTGTTACATCTACATTTGGCATTATAGTCATTTCACACATACTCGTGAGAGTAGTATTGAATGGCACAGTTTAAGAACACAACAACGTCACTTTAAAGTTACCAATGTCTTCTATCACAATGTTTCTCTTTCATCACTTAGACAAAGGGACTGGTTTGGCTAACCTGAAAAAAAAGAATCTTCTTAAAATCTTGTGAAAACTTCTTGTTAAATCGTCCAACTAAACAGTCCTCCCTGTACCATCATGACCAGGCCCTTAACTTTTTATTAATACCACTAGGTTTGATAAACCAGCTTGAGCCTTCCTGATTTCCAGTGTCTCCATTATCCTAACATTTGATTCCCCATAGCGCCCAAAGCTGTAGTCAGCGGAATTAGACTAACTGGATCAGGGTTACTCATGCAGAACAATAATTATTGTGATTATTCAATTTTTGAAAATCTATCCGAAACCTGTAGCTCGGCGGTGAGGGAAACAGATAGTTTCCTATCGAAGCGAATGGTAGAAAAATTAAAGTACACAGATTTAAATCTAGCTATTATGATGAGATTAAGCGATATCTTCCGTTCGGAAGGCGAATGTACATGTATAGACAGCCACACATCAGGTTACCATAATCTGTCTGTCTGTCCTCAGATGATATTGAACCAAACGTGTTTGACATAAAGTTGAGAATATATCAAAGAAATTTGATAGATTTGTATACATTGATGTGTGGCTGTATGGACTGTCGCCGTCAGATATGTTGGAACAGATTTTTAAGTGACCAAATACTTCTGTGCAGTTTAAAATGTCAATAAGTAACGAACACAACAAATTACCATTCATATCTGAACATTCACTAAGACATTAATAAACACTTGACGTTATGAGTGTTCTAATATTTATGGTAACCTGGTGTTCGGAAGCTGTTGATATTTTATACTGTACTGAAGTATTTGGTCATTTTGTCTGCTTCAATATATCTGACGGCGACAGTAACATCGCGATTACTGAAGTCTACAAAACTCTAAGGAATTGATGAGCATACGTGTTCGTCTTCCAAATAGTATAAGCCATGCGCACGAGTTGCGTCTTGGTGGTGCGGTCGGCGCCCGGGCCCGCCGCCGGCCTCTCGTACATCACGGCGTCCTTGCACTCAATCTCCAGCCCTGATGGAAGTTATATCTTTGAATCACAGTAGCTGTGCTATTAGTATTACTTTTGACAGACTTGCCTTTAGGCATAGGGAATCACACTGTCACAATATTCATGCACTTTTGTGTTTTATAGAGTGCACCGATTCGGTAGTTACTTTGACATGTTAAGTAACAGTGTTAAGCTACTTTTGATGCTAACCGCAAATACATATGTATTTGCGGTTGTTGTTTCAGCTATACATTTGACGTTCACATTGACTCGCACTAAAGAAATTATATTCTATTGCTAACCAATAAAATGTACATACTCACCACAATCCAAATGATCTCCATAGTTGTTTGGTTTGTGCTTGTCTGACTTTTTGCTCTTCTTTATGGCGGTCTGTACACAAAATTTAATTTGTTTCTTCTGTAATTTCTTACATCTAATTTTTTTTCTTTTTTTAGTTTACGTTTCATGCAGCGTTTACGTTCACACTTTCTGCAGGCAAACACAATATTTCATATTAATTAAATATTTGTACTAATAGTTACATATTTGTAATGTTCAAAGTGCCAATTCATAAAATAAAAATGTATAAAACATTGTGTTAGCCATCAGAGACCAAAAAAAAAAATAACGGAAATATTCCATGAAGTGGCCTGAGAACATTGTGATAGATGGTTTAAATGAAAAGCGAGGTTACCTTGGGTGAGCTGGACACCACAGACAGCCGGCCATACACGCCATATTTTCGTTCATCTTCGGGTCTTAAAGTACCCATTTTTTTCATGACTAAATATATCTGTATCAGACAAAATTGTATCATTACCGTTGTGCAACATTATCGTCTACGAAATAATTTAGGCTGCCTGACCACCCAGCGCGAAGCGGTGAGCTGAGCAAGGAAAAATCCACCAATGGTATCGCATAAAAACTCCGCTTGTAGGCGAGCAAGGCAATTGGGTACTACCAGTTGCCTTAACCTTGCTTACCGCTACGCTAATTCTCCGCTCCAGTGACAGGATTAGGCAGCGTCAGTCACTGGTCTATGTTTATTACAATAGTAGCTTTGAACTTACCTGTTCTAACATGCCATAACTCCTTATAAGGAAGTCCCTCTGCGCTAGAAGATTTACCCTTTCTCGCTCTTCCTTCTCGACTATTGGGTCTGGCTCGTACGAACATAGCACATAGGTTGGTTTAGGTTCCTTTTCTGGTGCCTGATACATCAAAAGTTGTATTAGGTCATGTCTAAAACGCTACGTGTAATTTTTATATGAATTCTCTAAACGGTGGAAAAGAGACCGTATTACCCACACAGTAAAGTGATATTTTTCCTTATTTCATGTTTTTCTGGCCCAGACGAGGGTTTACCCTTGTGCTTTAAAACCATAAACAACGAAGGAACCACAAACACCCAGACCCAACACAAATATTTGTTATTGTTGATGTACAAAAAGGGGTCGGCTCGGAAATCGGCTAGGAAGGCATCATCATCATTTGTTACATCAACAAATAATTATATAAACTGAACTAAATACGAGGACGTTTATTAAACAAGTTGGTGCGGGAATCGAACTCGCGATCTTGTGTCTCACCCGGCGCTTAAATTACTGCGCTAAACGGGTCTTCAATGTTTGTTCTTGGTTTGAGCGACCGCTATATTTCCTTACGAAATCAAATACAAAATCCTTTATTCGCCATTAAATATGGTGCTACAAATTGAAGGTGTTAATACATTCTACCAACTAACCGGTTGCTGCGCAAGCGATGGCTTAGCTGTGAGCTTCTTGTCCTTATCGCTCGTCTCCTTGCGTTTCTCTTTGTCCTTGGCCGTGGGCACGCGCGGTTTGTTCTTCTCGGCGGTGGCTGTGGCGGTGGAGTTGCTCACGGTTGGAGGTCCACTCGTCTCCTCGCCTTTCTTCTCACCCTCCTTTAGCGTTTTGGGCTGGGAAGGCTTTTTTAGGGCCTCAGCTTTGGCTTTTGTTTGCTGAAATTTTTGATTGTTAGAAATATTTTTTGTAATCTGATTTTGAATGTACTGTGGGAGAGCCACGCTTCGGCATGAATGGGCCGGCTCGACCGGAGTGATACCACTGCCTCACAGAAAACCGGCGTGAAGCAGCCCCTGTGCTGTGTTTCGCCAAATGAGTGAGGGTACCGGAGGCCCACTCGGGGGGGAAGGGGATAAAAGGGGTCGGTAGCGCACTTGTAACTCCACTGGTGTTGCAAGTGTCCATGGGCGGCGGCAACTGCTTACCATCAGGTGATCCGCCTGCTCGCCTGCTACCTATCACATAAAAAAAAATGTACCATTGTTCAATGGCACATATTCCGTTGCCTCGGCCGGTTACCTGGAACTCCTCGCGCTGTATCCGGGTGCAGTCGCCGCGCGCGCGCGAGGACGCGGTGCCGGTGTACAGCGAGCCCGACGGCTGCTGGAACAGCGACGCGTACTGCTCGCCCACCGGGTACACCCGCCTAGTGTAGCGACAAAACCTTAGGCCTATTGAAACTATTCTGTAGGTCTGGCACCAACTTTTCAAAATTTAAAGAGCTCCCTCTATAGTACGTAAGCAGATTAAAATTGATCGCACAAACGCCAGACAAGATGGTATCGCAACGTGACGTCCACAAATTATACAACTAACGTATTCAATATATTTTTGAAGAAAATGGCACGATACGATACGCCATCGGAAGGTGCCCCGTGCTGAGTAACAGCGTAATCCTAGCGTGGACACGACAAGATCTCTTGAAAAGTTCGTGCTTGGCCAACTGTTTCTCGCCTTTTATCTAAATGTTTGACAATTAACTCTAGCCTCTATTTTGCTGTACCTACAAGCCCTTTCTCAACTTTCTGTTCGTCATCTTTCGCATTTATCTTACTAAACTTCACAAGATTTGATAGTTGATGTGACAGTTTCTGCGAACAAATATCCCAAACCAATGCAATGTCGGAATTTTTTGAGGGTAATTTTGTATGTTTAAGTATTGTCACCTGCAAAAAGATCTACCTAAAGTTTAATAGGTACCTTAGTACTTTGTCACAATTTCTGATTTTACCAATTTGTTCCGTGTAAATAGGTACATTCAACATTGTGAGTAAAAGTCACATTGCTAAGACACATTCGATCAGTGACTGTAGCTAGTGATATAGTTCAATGTAATAGAATGTAGATCATATTATTATGACAAGCTTTGCAGCTGACTTTTTTTAGTGTAACCGTAATCCGGTGTGTATATGCAGAGGATTTTTCTTCTGTGTTTCCTCTGTGGTGTAAGTGTCCGATAATACCAATGAATAGCACAAACCTAAAGTTCCCTAAATGCGTTTCTTCCCATTGTATTTGCGTTTGCCACGGACTCTTTTCTGGTTCCTTTTCATCTGCAGGAGCAAAATCTGCAAACCTTTGAACATACGATTATAAAGTTATTTAATATTCAAACAGCAATTGAGTGAGAAAGCGGAATTTTGTTGGATGTAAGCGGGAAAAAACGAACATAACCTTTTGAGTGATCGCACACTAGGCTTCCTTTGAGCTTTGGCGTGGGCGCCGCGTAGACGCAACGCCCAAAAACGTTAGAGTGGGGAGGTCGCCGGCAGGCAAGACGCCAACGCTCAAAGGACGCTAGTGTGGGGCAACTTTTAGGTTTATAATGAAGCCGTCCCTTAACGAATGAGAATATCTTCAAACAAAAGCGCGTGAAAGGGAGGGAAACTCCGATTCGGACGTAACGCTCATTACCCACATGCTTCGCCTCTGTCTAAGGCGCAGGACAAATACAAGAGGCGTAGAAGCGCGGGCGAGGCGCGGGTGTGGAGCGGGTGCGTCGCCAGTGCAGTTATAATTGGCACCCCGCTTCCTCAGTATGTAACGCCTCACCACTTCTATACATTTTGTATGAGATATCATTGAAATGGCGCCTCGTTCGCGCTTCGCCCGCGCTCCTACGCCTCTTGTATTTGTCCTACGCCTAAGAGACTCGATATTTTTGGCAATCAAGCAGACTGACTTGTTGGTCTGAAGTAGCCGATCTCGTATCCGCTTGCGGTCCTCTTCCAACACACGCTTCTTGTCACACTGCCAGATGTTTAGCATCGTAAACGTGTCTGTCAGGAGATTCTCCTTCACCTCCCGGTCCAACTGAGTGTCCGTGTGGAAACTCGGCGAATGATTCACCTACAATTGGAAAATATGCATGCAAGAGAAGCTACAACGCATTTAGGCCTAGGCTAGGATAGGGGATAGGTACACGATAGCTGTATCGAGCGACACGATAGCGAGGCGATCGGACCACAAGAACACAAGGCAAGAATCAGACGTGAGATCTCCAAATCTTTATAAATATCTAAGTAAATAGACGAACGTTTCATTAACGTCATTACCACATAATGTAAAGATAAAACTGAGAAAGAGACCTCACCTTTAGGTAATCAATTTATTTATATTACCTACATACGCAGACCGAAAATTTAAAACAGGTCTGTTGAAGACCAAATAAGCAATATTGTAACAAATATTTGTTGTCCATTGTAAGAGCTTAATGCCCAGGGGCATTCTCTACCAGTTAACCTTTGGATCATGCAGAAAAGAAAGAAGACAATAATTTCATCCTTGTAAGCGCCTAAATACTCCCAAATACCACACTCTTACTTACCTCTAATATAAAAGGATGCAATTTATGATCCAGAAGTATATCAAAACCAAGAATTTCAAAACACGCGTGCACCTGTAAAGACAAATTTAAACTATAATTAATCAAAATGGCAAGTAACGCGACGTTTGTTTTGCACTTAGGCAGTTACTGTATGTTAATTCGCGTTTTAATTAATTAAATTATAATTCAACACAAATGTCTAACAAGCCTTTGATAATATTGAACTTAACCATCAGGTATTTCGTGACTAGTAAAGTATCAGCCTATATACTGTCCCACTGCAGGGCAAAGGCCTCCATCATAGAAATCAAGTTATCGCTACTATGATGGGATTAGGCTTAATCACCACGGCTTGCCTAATGCGGATTGGTGATCACAAACCCGAGCTATGTTCGAAAAATTCGAAACATACTTTTGCTCGACCCGGGAATCGAACCCGGGACCCCGAGATCACGGCCCGGTACTTAAACCACTAGACCAACGGGGCGTTATTTCGTGACTAAAGAAAGAAAATGCCTAGGTACTTCTATGCAGATACCACAAGTAAGTTGGGTAGATACCATGTCGTGGGAAGGAAAGCACGCGTGGTAGCTGTGCTTGAGAATGGGCCAGGCGGAGATGATCGTCTTCACGATGACCTGGTCGATGGAGTGCCACAGCCGGTCCAGGTCGATGCCTTGCGACACCAATATCTTGTTTAGCGTTGATATCTTGCTAACTCATGGAAAATGACAAACATTAGAATAGAATATATTATTATAATTTATCTTCTATATCTATATCTATACTATCTATAAAGAGATAACTTTAATGGACAACGACAAGGCTTATAGGTAAACCGAAAACACGAAACTGCTTGCGCGATGTAATTTGACACAGCGCCAATCTATTGGTTCATTTCTGAATTACGGTGCCCGAAGCGAAGTGAGGGCGGGCCACTAGTTTGTAATAAATATGGTAATTACAAAGGTGATTATTAATAGGTACCTACCAAAGTCGTTACTTTTTTATTGTGATAGGTGGCCGACGAGCAGACGGATCACCTGATGGTAAGCGATCACCTGATGGAAATAGTAACACCTCCTTCTCTGCACGAAGCGTTTCGCTTCCTCGTTCTTACTGCGGTCAGCTAAGGAAAGGAATTCGTTGCCGAAGTCTGTATTCCCTGAACATTACAATCTGAATATCTTTAAGGCAAGAATGAATAGGCATCTTCTATGCAAACGCTTATATCCTAGACTCTCCTACGCTTTCCATCAGGTGCGATTGTGGTCAAGCATTAGCCTACCATCAATCAAAAAACTCAATGCTCTATACAAAAGGCCTTGGACCTGAGTAAATTATTTTCTCATACGCCATGCTATGATTCTACAGTATAATAGAGATCTAGTGGAAACTCAGGGTACGAGCTGGTACAGGGCACGAAACTCGAGTTGGAATCTCATTCATTAGATATAGTAGTTACCTACCGTTTGCTCCCTGCCTCGGAGTCGTACACATACGTGCGACTGTGCTTGTTCAACGCATAGTTGGTGAGATGCATAAACACATTGGTCGTGTTGTTTACATTTGGGTCTGCGTATCTGCTTGTCGCAAACCTAAAAAGGTGTACTATATTTAAAAATGTTGATAGGTAATTTTGAAGAAATTTCGTTTCTGAGTTGAAATAGTTTCCAAAATTTAAGTTATTCCACCAGTTGTAGAAATGTTAATGGCTCAGCCCAAGCGATGGAGAGGCGATGCGATAGCGAAGCGGCGGCGAAGAATACTGCAACATGGACAACAGAAAGGTATATAGCGCACAAAACGGGCGCCAAACTACACATCATCGCCCAGCATCGTAAATACCGCTCGGAAGAAACTTTGGAAGATTCGTTTATCGAAGAAGAGATCTGATGGGATAGTCATACTTATTGGTCAACTTAATTCTCCTTCCTTTCGTTTGCAATGATTGACCAAGCGAACCTGGTGAGGATTCATTTACCTAGTTGCTGATATAACGGTGGTCATTAAAAAGTTTACCTCACAAGACCTTCATTGTAGACAAATATCCTTAGAGGGTCGCATGACGTGATGAGAGTGTATACTCTAATGTCGAACTTGTATCCATCCACTAGGTATGGCTTGGAAACGTATACCTGCAAAATTATTTAAGGGTGTTTTTATACAAACTGATCGAACTACCTTAGACTTTAAAATGCCTTTACGTAAGGTTGGAAGCAAATAGGTATACATTACTACAAGTAGAGAAATTGAAGTTATGAAAAGCAGCTTATACCTGACAAATAAGTTTATCAGTAGGTTTGATATCCTTCAGTGACTTAGTAAGGTAAATACCGCGGCCTTGGCTCCCGCACTCTGGCTTGATTATGAACGTTTTGTTCTTCCGTGACTTGCTGTAGTTGAGGGCTTCACCAAAACTAGAAAAAAATGTTACTTAACTATGAATAGGGTAGCGAGCGATGCAATAATGCATCTACATTACGCTTTTCAAGTTTGAACATACAAAATGGGATAGCTCTGGTTTCGCGTAAGACTAAGTAGTGTGATATTTATTTATTGTATTACTTACATAATAAAACACACCACTCTATATGGCTATATGGATAGAAACAAACTAACATTGAAGGCTTCGTTTTACGTTAGTGATTGACCAACTATACAAGGGGCAAAGGGAGAAAATCCAAATCATCATACACTTTTACTGATCCTAAACAGGCGCATTTGAAAAGATATAACAGAATTCTCATTTTAATTTCATGTCTTTAATACTTTTTGGCCGGCCCGGTTTATTAAACCAGTCGAAAAAGCTCTTGCTGTTTAGATCAGCCGGGTGTCGTACATAACAATTTGAATTATTCTCCATTTGTTTGACCCTTTAATAGCTATCATCATGCCACATGCTCGATCAAAATTCCTGACGGAGACCGAGCCTCCAAAGTTGTATCTTCTAAAGATAACATACTAGACACACTATTTTAATTTAAGGTCGACACTTACTCTGCGGGCAAACACCAAGTTTTCGGGAAAAAGTTATATTCTTTTGGGTATATTTTTTGCATTCTGTTCAAGTTCCTCGCCAGTAGATCCTTCCTGTGGGCCGGCAAAGTTATATTAGTGATAAATGGGCGGAGACAGTTATGCGGATGCCCGCGCCGTCACGCGATGCAGTGATTTATGCGCCAGGGCCTTTTTAAACTTAGACCACTTAGCATGAACTAATAGGTTCATTCCTGCTACGAGGAAATGAGCTAGGGCGGGTGGGTTTTAATTTCCTGCTAATAAAGCGTAGATAAATTACAAAAGTCACAAATGGATACCAAATTGTATAAGCTAGTTTGATAAAATGTACATACTTAACTGTTTCAAAGAAAATGGATACCTACATATCTACTTAGGTACTGGAGTCTATTGAGAAACTCGTTTTTTTTTTAATAAAATAGGCAGCTTAGGAATTAAAGATGCAGCTTTTGGTTCCCTTTAAAAACACAACATCTGTGCCACCCTACTCGCAGAAGACCGGCGTGAAGCAGCGCCTGAGCCTTCGTCGAGTGAGCGAAGGTACCGGAGGTCCTATTGGGGGAAAAGGTTAGCAGCGCACTTGTGACTACTGGTGTTGCAGTGTGTATGGGCGGCGGCAATTGCTTCCCATCAGGTGACCTGCTGCTCGTCTGCCACCTAACACATAAGAGTAGGAATTACCTGCAAATTTCCAGCATGCCTGGGAAGTGATTTATGCGCTGAAACCTCTTCATCTCCTTCGCCCTCTCGACAGAGACGCTCATGTCCGTCCAGTAGAAGTTCCACGCGTCCTCCTCGGAGACCTCCCGCATGCCGAACGCGCTCGCCACCTTCCGAATGGACTCGTAACGGCAGTTCGTGAGGCAAATTGATATTTGTGATCTATAGGACAAATATTATCGCGCTGTTGATCTCTGCTCTTGAAACTTCATGCCTATTTATCTAAAGGTAATAGGACAGTTTACAGTTGCGGATTCGAGTTGCTGACTTCTTTTTTTTTTGCTTTGGAAAAACTGTCTCATATTTTTTTGCATAGATATATGAAAGTTGTCGTAATATCTTTCTTTCTGTTTCATCCTAGGTAAACACTGAACACAAACCTTTTTCTTGAGACTCGTCTTTGCGGAACTTGTTGCGGAAGGCTGCTCGGAGACTCGTCTTCTCCGTATTGCTTTGTTCAGTATCGTTGTTCCGCCTATCAAGATAATGACTGATTCAATCAATCAATCAACAGTCTGTGTTCGTCCACTGCTTGACGTAGGCCTCCACTCCACTATGTTGCAAATACCTATACCAAGCTTTCCTGATCCAGTCTCGGCCAGCGGTCCTCCTAAGATCATCTTTTTACTGAGTAGGAGGACACATTGCATTTTGTTTTATAACTTGAAATAAGTAGATACTTATTGGATTTCTAACTTGTGATTGACAAGCTTTAACAATCCTTGTAATTACCCATCGGATTGTTATCGAAGCAAAAAGATAGCTAAATCTATGGGTACCTTGCTAGGCATAAGTAGGTACTTACCCATAAATGCCTTTTTTTTTGTTGACCCAGGTGAAATGCCGCCGGCCCGAAGTGCAATGAGCCGACGTCGCCACCTTTCGGCGGCGATTTATGCACACCCCCGGCTGGGAGACTGACGGGTAGTGTTGGGCTTTACCATGACTGGGGCCTCAACTATTCTGAGGCCGGTCAATAGGCTTACCAACTAAAACACCTGGGAAACCCATAAATGCCTAGGCCCACCTATCTAGATTAGGTACTAACTTACTGTATGTCGGGCACCTGTTCAAAGAGGTAGGTTGGAAAACGTATACCTAGATACTTAAGTATTAATTAAGTATTGAAACGTTTTAGTGGTTTCACAGGAGGAATGCCGCCGTCCCGTGATGATATGGGCCGATTAGACGATTAGGCCACAGACGTTGCGTGGCCCTCCATCTAGGAAGCATTCCAGCTACTCAAGGGAATACCTAAGACACTAAACGTCTTGCAGCTGTCCCTCATCGATCATAGTGGAAATTCGAGGACTGGCGCGGAGAATTAAGCATATCCTCAATTGGACCGGCTAGTTTCCGGAAAACATGCATACCTTTTTCTTTTCTTTTTCTTGCGCGTTGCCTCGATGGGGATGGTCGGGGCGGTTCGCGAGGTGGGCTGCGAGGTGTCATCCTCTCCGTAGAGCTTCGAATCGTAATTGCGCATCAACATCGTGGCTATGTTTTCGGCTTGCTCTTTTTCTTCCCTTGCTTGCTGCTCTGACGTTTTCTCATCTAATTTAATTTTAGAAGACTTTTAAATTCAACGATCTACATGCTGGTTGGTAACATTTTCTTAATAAAATTTAATTCGTGTCACTTATGACAATTAGCACATGTAGCGTTATATTTAAACTAAAATAAACTGTGGGAAAACAAAGACGGCTAGCCGCGCGCCACTCGACGATCGGTTTGCGGGATGCACGGAAAGTGGCGGGCCGAAGCGACGCCCCGCGGGGTAGGTTCACGTGCAGCTGATAATATGCGACAGTACAAGGGACAGGCACCAAACTACTAGTAGTATTCGACTATTCTATCATCGTAATAGTCGATCCGCCAAGCCACTTTCACAAGTTGTCCACTGCTGATTGAGTTAGTGTTTATTTAAAAGTTAAAATCCGTATGTAGGTACCTTGAACTTTCTCGTTTTTTCTTTTAGTAGGAACGGGATATATTTGTTTTGAACTTTGTAAAGATTGTTGATCTTCATCACCCAAGAAAGTGTCTTGTAACTCCACCTACAATGTTATAGTTTGAACACAGAAGATTATATTGTAGGTAGTTCTGAATGAAGTAATGATATATTTCACTGAGGTTTACCTCCATTTGTTATAAGTGTAAGTAGAGTTATTTCAAATAAGTATAGGTTTGTGTTAGGCAGGCATCTTCCAGCATTCATAAACATTAAGAACTTGGCAAAAAGAAACCTAATAACAGAGGGCTACACAAACCAAAAATGCACTGAAAAGATAACAATTTTTTATACATATTAAGCACAGAACCAACAAAACAAATGTTTTTATCAGAACAAAATAAGCGCTTACCAAACTCTTTTGGGGAGTAAAATCATTAAAATTTTGCGAGAGACATTATTGAAAACTGTTTTTTGTTTTTGTTTCATGTCAGCCAGCCGTCAAGTCAAAAGAAACCGATCTGCTTTTTCAATCATAGATCTACTTCCGCTTTCCCCATTTTCCGGACTTCCTGGATGTTATAATTTTCTGTATGTTGGTGCAGGCCAAAGGCCACGTTCACACTACAGACTATCCTTCAAAAAAAAACCTCAAATAATGCTACGGATTTATACACGTCATTCAGTAATTTGACAAATAAGTTGTACACCGCAACCCTAAAAAAAGTTACGATTATGTTGGCTGGCAACATTAAGCCCAGCCGTCAACGCAAGTCGTCGTCGTCCGTCAAATTCTATGTGAAGTGCTTGTACATATTTTTGCTTTTCCGCCAAAGTACAGAGTCATTCTAGAATTGCCAAAATGGCAGAGGGCCAAGAAGATCCTAAAAAAATTACTATTACAGTAAAGACTCCAAAAGAGAAACAACAAGTGGAGATCGAGGAAGATGCCGATATCAAAAAAGTAAGTACGGCGCCGCCAGAAACCTTGCCCATGGCGTAATAACATAGATATTGCATACGCAATCACCGACGACATTTGATGTAATGATTCGGCAAATCAAATACAAGCAATTACGTGTTTTCCAGTTAAAGGAGGTACTGTCACCAAAGTTCAGCGCAGAACCAGAACAGTTATGCCTGATCTTCGCCGGGAAGATCATGAACGATGTGGATACTCTGAAGCAGCACAACATCAAAGATGGGTTGACAGTTCACCTCGTGATAAAGACGCCTCCCTAGACCGGAGCCCGAGGGCGCAGCCCGTCGTCCCCCAGGTACATTTCTTATTATGACAAGGATTCCCTTGAAGTTCCTACAACCTAAATTGAGGCTATCTACACAGCAGTGATTAGATAGCAACTACCAAGTTCCTTAGGTCTAGAAATAGCTTGTTTTCCCTTACATTTAATCATATCTTATTGTGGTGCAATATAAGATAGTCATCAAGAGGTTTTAGTTGCCAGAATTATTTTCATAAACATGGAACATTATGTTTTTATATATTTTTTTGTTAAACTTTGATCTTTGGACTGCTAGATTCCTTTAACTGTCATATTTTAAGGGTTAGGGTACCTTATTTGCATTTATTTTGGGGAAATAGTATTTTTCTTCAATAAGAAATGATAGGTATTTCAAACTTATTTGACTAAACATTGTTTGGTTCATACTTCAACTGTTTAATATTGCTCATTGGACTTAGTTATTTGGAGGAAGTGATTTGTTTCAATTATTGTATGATAAAACCAAAAGATCATCATAGTCTATTATATTGTTTAAGATATTTCCTTTTAAACTAATTACCTACTTTGTTACTTACTAAAGAGTGCTTCTTTTTAGCTGATATCAGTGCCACTCCATTTGGTTTGAACTCACTGGGAGGTCTGGCAGGTCTAGAGAGTTTGGGATTAGGTCAAAGCACATTCATGGACTTGCAGGTATGTTTAACACATCTAAATGTTTATGTTCAAAAGAAATGTTACAAATACTTGATTGTTTCCTATGTGGTTATGAGACGAGACAGTGCATTTTATACAACACATGCCTTATTAATTTGATTGAACAGTAAATATTTCGTTCCAATTGTAGGCCCGAATGCAACAAGAGCTGCTATCGAACCCTGACATGCTGCGTCAAGTGTTGGATAACCCACTCGTACAGCAGATGATGAATGACCCAGAGAACATGCGCACTCTCATCACATCAAATCCCCAAATGCAAGACTTGATGGCGGTAAGTTTTTTTATTTAAGTAATAGTCCACAGACTCAAGATCCATGCCTTTTTTTGCTACAATCTTATTGAAATAAAATTGCTGTGTTGCTCCACATGTGGGCGGTAAGTATTTCAGATTGCAATGTAAGCACTTACATTTATTTCTAGAGTCAGTGAACTTGTAATTTTTAGAATTACGTATTATGAATGTTTCTAATTAGAGGCAAAATATTTAATTTTGAAGGCCTCTTCACTCCAATTTCAATAAAAAAAATTAACATTTTAAACTTGTTTTTCAGAGGAACCCAGAAATTAGCCATATGCTCAACAACCCAGAGCTTTTGCGACAGACTATGGAGTTGGCACGCAATCCAGCTATGCTACAAGAGCTGATGCGTTCTCATGATCGAGCACTATCCAATCTCGAAAGCATACCAGGTAAAAAGCTTTCCTCCCAAAACAAAACAAACTTACATTGATTAGTTTTAATTATTATTTCTATTTTAGGTGGCTACAACGCCCTCCAGAGAATGTATCGCGATATTCAGGAGCCTATGCTTAATGTAGCGAGCAATATGGCAGGAAATCCTTTCTCAGGACTCGTTGATAACTCGGGTAACTATATTTTTACATAAATTTAGAGATCAAGATACTAAATAGAGATAACTTGAGACGTAATTAAAAACTTATTATAGATGGCACAAATCCACAACAAGGTTCAGAGAACAGACAGCCGCTGCCCAACCCGTGGCAGCGCGGCGGGGGTGGTGGCGGAGGCGGCGGCGGCGCGGGCGGCGCTGGCGCGGGCCCAGGGCTCATCAACACGCCGGGCATGCAGTCGCTGCTGCAGCAGATGGCCGAGAACCCACGTCTAGTGCAGTCCATGCTCTCCGCGCCCTACACCAACAACATGCTGCAGGCCCTGTCCGCCGATCCCGAGATGGCTTCCCAGCTCATCAATCAGGTGATTTCTTTGAGTTAAATGCCTTTTTTTACCCTATAAGTTGAAACTTAGTTGTATGTTGTATGTCCTTACACAAATAACGTGAAATAAAACAGTGTTTCTTGTGCTAAAGTTACAAAAGCAACTGTATCTAATATTATATGTCGGAACATGTTGATAACATAAAGAAATGTAAAAATAATGTAGACCCAGACACAATATCATTAAAAAAAAAGCTGTGTATTTATTACTTTACATATTATTATCAATTTGTCACTTTTTTGGTTAGATTTACTAGAGATCTTACGTAATAATTTTAGAAAGTAATTATTTATGATAACTTAAGTTTTTACAGTGATAAAACTGTAACATTCATCTTTTATTTTTGTAGAACCCGATGTTCGCAAACAACCCTCAGCTCCAAGACCAGATTCGCACTATGATGCCCCAGATGCTCGCCCAGCTTCAGAACCCTGAAATGCAACAGATGATGTCCAATCCACAGGTAATGATAGAAATAAGCAGTTGAATGTTCATTAAGAACCAAAACTAAATAGATTGCTGCTCATACAGTTGGTTGATTTGGTTGGCATTAACAACAAATTCACTACTAATGCAGTGGCGCCTATCCAAATGTCTTCGCTACGTGATAAAATAAGTGCTATACTTATAAGAATATTCTGCGATTTGACCAAAGCATTTGATTGTATCACTCATGAATTTTTTACTCGAAAATTTGGGATGTTTCGGTGTTTTGAATGAATTGCTTAGTATAAACAAAGCGTATTCATCATATTGAATTTATATAAGAAAGGTCAATGGAATTGACTCTGCTGGCACCAGCCTAATAATGGGTGTACCCCAGGGCTCCATATTGAGGCCTTTGTTGTTTTTAATATATACATATGTATGAATGACCTTGGTCAGATGCAGACTGCACAGAAAAGGGTCGGTTGGAGCTCTTAGAGAGAAGGTTACGGTCACCGTGGACCGCGCTGGTTTACAACTTACCAGTTGGTTTAAGAGCATAGATAGGTTGGCTGAAGATATTAAAAAACTGAAAATACTTAACAAAATGACATTTATACAGGGTGTATCTGTGAACATTTACATCCCTATAACCACGTGTTCTACCAACCATCCTGAACAACATTAATTTGTTCTATGACTTTTGAAAATTCGCGTAAAAAAATTCCATCTTTTCATACAAAGCCAGTCACGTGACTCATTTTGTATAGGGGGTTGAAAATTTTTTCGAAGAATTTGGAAAAGTTGTTGAACAAATGTTGTTCAGAATGGTTGATAGAACACGTGGTTAAAGGGATGTAAATGTTCACAGATACACCCTGTATACAACAGTAGCACTCCTAGTTATTTTACATTTGTGTGTGTGTGCGTGTGCTTGAGCATGTGTGGTGTGCGCGCGTTTGTTTGTGTAAAGAAAGAAAATACATTTATTAATTTGGACACCACAACACATAGACGGAGACCATGTTAGATTGACGGTGTTGTGTTGGGCAGGCGCTGAACGCCCTGCTGCAGATCCAGCAGGGCATGGAGCAGCTGCGCACGGCGGCGCCCAGCCTCGTCAACAACCTGGGGCTCGGCGCCGCCGCCGCCGCCGCGCAGCCGCCGCCCGCGCCGCCGCAGCCCGCGCAGCCGCCGCGCCAGCAGCAAAACACCGAGCTCTTCACGCAGGTGCGCCATGCGTTCTTATTTAGATAACGTTTTTATAAGTAAATATGGGACCGAACCCCCCGAGATTGGTTTAAGTGAAATATTTCTTAAGAAAAATTGCAAGAATGCTATACCAAAAATAAAATTAACGTTTTATGAATTTTAGTTTTACCTAACACTACTTATTATTGTAAACAACCAATAAACAAAAGTATAACAATTAATTACATAACACCATACAGAAATAAGTATTTTACGTATTTATGTACCCCGTTGTGTTTCCTCTGTTGTCTGATATCTGTAACATTTAAGTGCTTAAGCTACTTAATACGGAGTCGGGTCAATCAAAGTAGGTACCCTTATTATATTTTGCGGCCAGCAAAGCACAACTGTAGCATTTGCTGCTGCAGCTAGATGCCACTACGGCGATGATTTTCAGGTTAATCTCTGGCCGACGTAACATGTACTTATTTGTCATCCTGCCATGACTTACTGTACACTCAGATCTAAGAGGGATCTAGTCACACATCTAAATCATTCTCACCAATTAATTCTAGATATCAACCTACCGCCTACCTACTTACTTCACCTAGACAATCCTTTTAGCGAAATGGTTTGTGCGCCGGTTGAGACAGGGAGGGTAGCGGATTCGATCAATACCTGTTTGATGATAAGTTTTTTGAATTTCTAATAAGTGAAATTCTACAGAAATTCCAAACGTTACAAGTCAAGCAATGACACTCAGTTTTATTACAAAACTTACAGTCTGCGGCATGAAACAATAGCGATGACCTTGAGTGCGTAGAAACAAATTTTAGTAGAAATTCTTCTTTTTTTACAAGTGGGCAAACTAATGGTCATCGCTATTCTAGCTATACTATTATCTATTATTATTATTATTTATCTTTTAAAATTAATGATTGATCTTACAGTGAATGTTTCCCATGAGCATTGACTAGACACAATCATTTAGAGTATAGACATAACTGTTTGTCCATGTGTGGTGGCGGCGCCGCAGGCGACTGTTCTCTGTCGACGCGATGGCCACGGCATTTTAAATCGTGTATCGTTATTATGTGAGCTTGATTTTTGTTTGTAACAGTGTAGATATAATTTTTTTTTAAATAGCACGGTATTATTGGCATAACATGTATTTTAATGAAATGTATTTAAGTTGTGAAGTAGCTTTCTGGTAGAGCTTAAGCTACTATAGTCGAGCCGTTGTATCATGCCCGATTTGACAATACCTTTTTTTTAATTTTTCACTATCCTTGTTATGAGGACACATTTCGCGAATCATAAAGAACTTTATGATTTAAAAGTAGTTCTTTAATGATTCGCGAAATGTGTTCCTCATAACAAGGATAAGTGCAAAATTAAAAAAAAGTATTGTCAATCGGGCATGATACAACGCCCGACTATAAGTACGGAGTCAGATCAATGTCTGAGATGTTTAGCTGGGTACTCGCCTAACCATGTAGCATGTAATGTATCTGATACTGTATCACTGGCATGAACTCGTGGTACGTAGGTACGCACCACGAGGTCATGCTAACGTACTCAATTGATACAGTACAGATACGTTACATGCTACACGGCTTGGTGTGTACCCAGCTTTGTGTTATAAGTAGTAGTAGAAGTATTATATTTAATTTTGAGATCCTCTGTTGTCTGATATCTGTAACACAAGTGCTTGAGCTACTTAGTACGGAGTCAGGTCAATGTATGAGATGTTGTGTGAATTTATTATTTATTTATAATGTTGTCTAATTCCCTTTGTACGGGTGCAGTTCATGCAACGCATGGTGGCCGCCATGTCGAACAACCAAACCAACGCCCAGCAGCCGCCGGAACAGCGCTACTCGCAGCAGCTCGAGCAGCTCGCCGCCATGGGATTCCTGAACAGGGAAGCTAACCTACAAGGTCAGTCCCATCTTTATGTTAGGTATAGTGTATAAAGAAGGGAGAAGAAGAACTTCTTGGCTTAAAAATCTGCGCCAGTGGTACAATAAAAGCACCCGTTCTCTGTTTAGAGCAGCTGCGTCAAGGGTTCAAGTCGCCATTATGATTGCAACCTTCGTTAGAAGATGGCACTCAAAGAAGAAGAAGTGTATAATGATCATAGAGAAAGTCAGCCTACTCCTTTCAAATTTGTCATGATTACAATGATCAAACAATGAATAAAATTTGGGGAACGCCCCTTTGGTCTAGTCTAGTGGTTTAAGTACCGGGCCATAATCTTGGGGTCCCGGTTTCGATTCCCGGGTCGAGTAAATGTACGTTTCGAATTTTTCGAACATAGCTCGGGTTGGTGATTACCAATCCGCATTAGGCAAGCGTGGTGATTAAGCCTAATATCATAGTAGCGATGACTTGATTTCTATGATGCAGTGGGATAGTATACAGGGTGTATCTGTGAACATTTACATCCCTTTAACCACGTGTTCTATCAACCATTCTGAACAACATTTGTTCAACAACTTTCCGAAATTCATCGAAAAATTTTTCGACTCCCCATACAAAATGACCAAGTCACGTGACCAACTTTGTATGGATAATGAAATATTTTTATGCGAATTTTCAAAAGTCATAGAAGAAATGTTGTTCAGAATGGTTGGTACAACACGTGACTAAAGGTATGTAAATGTTCATAGATACACCCTGTATAGGCTGATACTTATTTACTTATTAGATATTTATTTATTCCTTGTAAGCTATGGTTGACGGTTCGTCTGTTTGTTGCAGCGCTGATAGCGACGTTCGGCGACGTGAACGCGGCCGTGGAGAGGCTACTGGCGCTCGGCCAGCTGTCCATGAGCTAACACGCGCGCCTCCCCCCGCTATGGCTCCACTCCGCGACTTACCACGAGGCCGATTCTCGCCCACCAGAAATTATGTCCGACTCGACGCCGCGAAAATTACGGTTTGCTCCAAATGTCACAGTTAAGATATCTATCCTCTGTATTTAGTGTATAAAACTTTCATTTTTGAACGCGTGAGGTTAACGTCATTTCGAGCGCACGAGAATCGGCCGTCAGCGCCGCACCTCCTTCACCCCGCCCGCAGCCCCGCTGTGAGGCTGATCGACCCGCGCCGGCCTGAGGATTGAGGCTTCCCTCTGATCTTTCAAATTTCGGAAAACCGTTGTTTAATGATTGTAATATCCGTGCGGATAAAGAATGGGATCAGAAATGGCGGCGAATCTATTCACTTCTCTCTCGCACACTATTCCGTCTATACTGCAAATAGTGTGCGAGCGAAGAGTGAATAGATTCGCCGCCATTACTGATCTCATTCATTATCCCCACGGATGGTATTACAATCCACCTAAGTCGCGATTTTATAAATAATCTAAAGATTTTCAACTTTAGTTCGCGCGTGAGTTGAGGAAGTGGAACCCGGCGTTTGTCTCGCTGCTTGCTCATAAGTATTGACTTTCTCTGATCATTGACGACGCTCGCATTATAGATAACAGCCCGCGCCACAACGCTCCTTTTAACTTCCTCGCCAGGGAAGCCTGTTTTCCTTACGATTTGTTGATGCCGGCGTGGGATCAAACATCTCACTTAATCGCTACACAGTAGCTAGTTCGTGTTGTACCGTAAAATATATTTGAAATATAACATGATGGTGACTTTTTAGTTCAAATATTGTGCCGTAAATGAGTCCTTTACTTAAACGTAGTCCTGTATAGTAAATATTTCAAAATCGTTAGTTGCCATTAGGGTCAATGAGAAGAAAGATATTCTTGATTTGGTAAAGTCTTGAAAACTCAAATATTTTACTTTCGACTAACCCGACAAATCAAATTATTTCGGACTCGATATCGGGTGGGTGTGATTTATTTAAGTAATCAATTTAAAATATCTAATATACGGTTCTCAAATGCTTTGTCCCATTAGCTGTATTCAATCAAATGCAATAAGAGAACCAGTCATTTATTGAGTGTTTTATCGATTTCGCGTATAGTAAATACTGGACTTTTGAATATAGTCGTGGAAATGTTAATTTATTTTATGCTAAGTAGGGCAAACGTGATTGATTGTTTAGAATTTCCAGATTAACTTGACCATACTACTGGCACTATGATGTTTAGTGTAGCACCTCTGTGCCGTGCGCGTGAGTGAGTAGCCATAAGCAACTAACTTTGGATAAACGTCAACTAATCCCTGACTGCTATCAGCAAGGAGACATTATTGTTTTAGGACTTTTTTCCTATACACATTGATTTCGATTTCATTCCTTCTTGTTTAGGTATTACGCAAAATTGTTAAAGTCACTTAATTTATGTATTTTATTGCTATTGTAAAGATATATTCCACTGATTTTATTTTAATCTGTACACACATTTTTTATAATGATTGATGTGAACTTTTAGTGTGTTGGATAAAAATTATCGCAGTAGAATTATGTAAATAGTTTTGCTTTGCAACAACGATATATGAGAAGCGCAATTTCTGGAAATATTACAATTCAGCTTTGTATGACCAAGGACGAGTATGACTGTATAATTCGATGATTTCACGAATACATTAACTTGAGGTATGAAATTAAGATTTCGGTAAAACACAAAGGTGTATTATTCACATTAAGTGAATAATCAATCAAGTATCATTCGAACAAAATTGCTGTATTCTTTAAAGTTTATGCAAATACAGAGCTCATTAGTTTTCTTTATTATGTTGTGGTGGTAAAATATCCTCAGGTTTTTTTTTTGTTTTTAGCTTATAGTAGTGGTTTTATAGTAAATTAATTAAATTTAAGTTGTATAATATGAAGGTCTACTGTTGCTCAGTTTTCTAGGAAATGTTTTGAAACTATCCAGAATTTATAGGAAAAACAAGCAGCACTATGCAATGGTATATAATATAATGAATAAAAGGTACATCTAATTTATAAAAATTATAGCAATGATCTTTGGTGCATACTTGATGTAGGCATTACAAATGTGTAAAGTATAATTATTATTGTCATACGGCGCGTGTAAGGGTTCCATTTATGTAATAAATATTTTGAGTTGATGTACTTCGAGTCGATTTTAACTGATTCTTTATTGAAACAGAGAGACAGGATCGGAAGCTTGGCATCATGGTTCACGCCTTGAACGTTCACTTATTTGATTAACCCATGTGTTAGTTAGTATATTACAACTTGATTCTTCATAATCAGGCTCTTTATTTGAAACTTGTCATTAGTATGATTATTACTATATCCGTTTTAGTTGAAATATAAGGTTACATTTTTGTACACATTGAAATGAGGCGTGTATTCTGTGATGTATTCTAGACTGCTAGAATTGTCTGAAATCGTATGAATCTGGGTGTAACATTATTATGTGACAGAATGCAATTATTATAAATAAACATAAACTAAAAAAAAAGTTTTATTTACTATTCCATAACAATACATACCCTGGACCTTAGAGATATCAGAGCTCTTTTTTTTGTCGCCCATCAGTCTTACTAAGAACTGATGATGGACTTGTATACCTGTCCCTTCGGCTTAAGCGGATTTATTCCGCTCCCGTTCGCAAACAACTCGCTCTACAATCTTATACTCTTCGGTCAGTATCCATACCCGCCAACCGGGGTCACTGACTGACTAATGCACACGGCATCACATCGAGTTACCCTTTTTGAACTTTGGATGGTCCTTACCTGAGTCTGAGACACAATACATTTTTTGCACGGCGAGAGGGTAACTTGATCTGAAGCTGTATGTATACTCTGTCGGTTCGTGAATTTTATTCTTGAAGAGCTATTACGGAGTTCTACAGTCCTAAAAACCAATGTGCTATCGTGGTGCTACCATACTTTATGACGTAAGCAGTGGCGCCATCAATTAATTTCATTTCACACAAGTTTCCGTCCGAGTCTGATGGGGGTTTCCCCCAGCGGCTTAAAAAGCCGAGGAAACCCCCATCGAACGAGCTAACCGCTATCGTAGACTTAACCCCCCATCCAGTATTGAGCATAAAATGGTCATGGTCACCATAATAATTATTATAATTTACCATCAGGTGATCCGTCTGTCTGCTCGTCTGCCACCTATCACATAAAAAAAGTCACGTTACTCACTCATACCCCATAGGAACTCCGTTAGTAGTATACACAAGTGCAATAGACCGTATCATTTCATTTCAGCACCAAAGGGCTGCTAATTTTTTTTAATAATCGTATATTTCCGTTCCGTTACTTATAGTAAAATTACGAAATTCATGACAGCACTAATTAAAAAAATACTTGACAGTGGCAGCTGTGACATTTCTAGCTGTCATCTGTCATTCTCGAGTGAGTGAAATGGGAGGAATTTTAGAAAATTATTATAGTTTTCATTTAATTTGCAATTCCTAGTGACTATTAACAGACCTTAGTACCTGTTTCCGTAATAATTAACACTTAAACTATCTTATTTCACTGTAAGTTCAAAATTTCATTAATAAAATTCCCATTAACAAAAGTGAATTCAGTCATGCACATACATTTTTAATCTTATTTCAGATGTATTCTCCTCGACAGAAGATTCTTTGGTTTGCATTTAGCACCAGAATTGTTGTGTTGTTACTACAAGCAGTATTCAATGGTCTTATACCAGATCACGACGCCAACGTGTTCGTAAGCCCTGAAGATCCGACGCTAAGAGAAACCTATGCCGACATAGTAGTCGGTAAACTACTTGGTGGAATGAAGCGGTGGGATGCCCAGTACTATATACACATTGCACAATACGGTTACACTTATGAGAATTGTCTGGCTTTTTTCCCTCTTTTTCCTATGCTTGTTAGATATGTAGCATATGGATTGTGTAGTTTGTTTGGATCTCTATTAAATTATCATAGTACTTTACTCATTTCTGCTACTGTACTTAATTTATTGATGTTTATTAAGTCAGCAGATATACTTCATAGATTGAGTTTAAGAATTCTTCGAAGTGAATGTAAGGCATACAAATCTGCAATATTGTATTGTGTCAACCCAGCAAGTATATTTTTTACAGCTCCTTATTCTGAAACATTATTCGCATGGATGTCGTTCTATGCAATGCTGAAGTGTACTGACAATGAGACACTGAGGTTTGCCAACATAGACATTATGAGTGGTTTGCCAACAGGTTTTTCTATGATTACTAGATCTAATGGATTGGTTAATTTAGGATTCATATTTTACGCCAGTTTCAAAAATGTTATAGAAAGAACTTTGCCTGAGATTGCTTACAAATATAAGACCTTAAAACATAGAATAATCCTTCCACTGTTGTTGCTGCCTCTGTTCACATCTTGTGTCGCATTATTTTTGACCATCATAATAGCCTTGTTACCCTACATGTTGGTTCAGACATATAACTACTTTAAATATTGTGTTCATAATGACCACAACTTGCCTGAATTTTTGTTTAATTCAGAGTATGTATTACCTGGTAGTGCTGATAGTCCTTGGTGCAACTACTCTTTACCACTTTCTTACTCTTACATACAGAGCCATTACTGGGATGTAGGCTTTTTCAAATATTATCAATTGAAGCAGATTCCAAATTTTTTGTTAGCTTCACCAATTATATTTTTAATATTATACAATTGTATGTCTTACATAAGTAACAATATTAGATTGTGTTTTAGACTTGGAATAAAGTACAACATATTTGGGTATGGAACTAGAATGCCTTATAGGCCAAAGCAATACTCCAAGGGTTTTGGGGCCAATGATCCTATAATGTTTGTGTATGTAGTACACATAATGTTTTTGACAATATTCTGCATTATATTTGTGCATATTCAGGTCTCCACTAGGCTTCTAGCATCTGCTAGTCCCATCTTGTATTGGATATGTTCAAGTAGAATGAATGTAGGTCCAACACCTACCACTGACCAAAACACTATAAATGAACATTTCCGTCGTCTTGGTATAGGAAAAAGAATTCCATCACACCATCTAGCTATTGCTAATTTAGAAGGAGTTGACAATATGTATAGCAAATGGAAAACATTCATTATATCAAGAAGGATGCCTGATTTCCAGTCACGTTTAATACAGTATTATTTTGTAGGATATTTCATAATAGGTACAGTTTTCTTTTCAAACTTCTATCCTTGGACTTGAAATAATTAGGTTTGACATTTGACATATCAAACAAACGTATCTAATTCTAAAAATACATACATTTCTATTAGACTTAAGTAGGTACTCAACTTAAATTATTTCACATATCAATTCAAATGTTATGAATATTATTGCACTCCATTTTAACACAACTTCACTAAACTTAGATACTATTTGTGCTAAAAACTTTATAAAATAATTACTATGTAATATGATCCTACAAAATAAAATTTTAATAATAATAAGCAATATGCATGGAATTTTATAGTGTACATAATATTAGGTCATGGAAAGTATCTTTTGCTTGAAGTTAATAAAGAAAGGGGCCTTTCAAAGTTAGGTAGTCCATTAATATTCTAATTCAATCATTGCCTTCTTGACTTGACAGAAGTCTTAATAGCATTAAATATTATTATGTTAAATAAGAGTATCGTTTTGATATTAAAGTATTAATTCTAGTCATTAGTTGTTTAAATAGCTATACTTAGTAATAGGAAGAAGGAGATGTAGAAGAATTTCTTACAAGTCAATACATAATGTCATAATGATCCACAGCAGTTATAAAATGTTATATAATACTTTATTAACTTTAAAAACATGTTTTTTTGCAAATTGACATGTTATTAGGAAGTAAAATGTTACACAAAGTTTATAACCTTGTTTAACATTGTGCTAAAATGTTATCGTGATATTTATCGTAACTGCTGTATTGAAGCACCTTAGCCTCCTTATTACACAATGGGGACTAAAGTTGGTCATGTTTTAAAATGATGCTGTCACTTTTATAAAAGTCGCAAAAGAAAAAGACCACAGCAGTTTCAAACCTAAACTAAGAACCAGAACTCAAACCATATTTTGTAATAAGGGGGTAAAGATTTTACTTTTAAACTTTTGTCAAAAATATTATTGTATGGATGATAATAATTAATTGTTAATAATAATTCCTGCCGCCTGTAAATTAAGTGCTCAAATTATTTTGGCTTAAATAGTGAAAACGATGCATTTAAAATAATTCCAGTCAATATAATTACCTATGTGATAAATGGTAATGATAGATAACCAGAATAAATATTAAGCATTACATATTTAACTATGTTAAAGTTGAATTAGTAAAGTATTTATTATGTATTATGGGGGTTTTAGTGTAGCACCTAAGATATAAGTAGTCTGCGGCATGAAACAATAGCGATTTTCTTAAGCGCACTCAAGGTCATTTAATCAATCAATCAAAAGATATCAATTTTCGTAGAAAGTCTTCTTTCTTACAAGTGCGCAAACTAACGGTCATCGCTATTGTTAGATGCCGCGGACTATACATTTAGTACAGTAGGTAGTCTAAACACGTGGCAGCGTGTTAAGTAAGCCAAAGTTGCGGACAAGTGTAATATTACACGAAGGATAATTAGTACCTGAACCTACTAATAGTATAATTGTTTAGAATATGACGAGAAGTACATATTGATAACCATATTTGTCACATTATTATTACAAATACGAAAGATTTTTTATCTACCCATTACGTTTACTTGCCTAAATTGCTTAACAAATTTTGATGAGTTTTGGTGCAAAGATAGATTGCTACTACAAAGGGTCTAACTTTAAAGTAGGTATTAAAATAAATTGTGACAACATCACATATCTGGTCCCAAACTAAGGTTTTCCTTTGTGCTATGGAAACCAGAAACAACGATGGAACCACAAACACCCAGACCCAACACATCAAAAAAAAATTGTGTTGATGCGGAGATCGAACCCGCAAACCTTACGTCTCAACCGCTCAAACCATTGCGCTAAACGGGTTGTTAGTGTGGAGACAATAGTAGAGAATCTAAGCGTGGATGCGATATAAAAAAAAGTGGGTACGGAGAAAATTGGCCCCTGGTCTTTGTATTGAGTAAAATATTTAAACTGTTAACTAGACCGCGGACCAGGGACCAATTTCCTCCAAACCCACTTAAATTGAGGAGCAAATTACTTGAAACTTTACTTAAAGATGGTGAACGAGGCCCTCAACATTTTAAAACTAGAATTAAGCTTAATCATTATGGTTGTGACGATAAAATGGTATTACACACATAAATGAGATGTTCACAACGTAACATAGGGTTTGGTATTTTGGGCTTGGTTATTTGAAGAAGCTAAAATATATTGTCCCGAATTGGTATCCAGTAGTAGGTATAATAGGTATACGTGGCGTTACGTGGAGTGACCGTCTTTGGACCGTCCTTATGTCCGAGGCACAAGTGCTATTTTCGCACTGCGGGGGGTAATTCGACCTGACGCCGTCTGTACATTACTACCTATAGATTTTTTCTCTTACTGTAAACTGGCGGAAATCTGTCGTGGCATCTTCCACCACTTATTTAAAAAGTGAGAATCGAGTTACTTATTATAACATACATGATTCGAGTGTAGTAAAAGAACAAACAATAATTACCACCCTTCACTAATAGGGTACTTTAGTCAATCAAGAGTGGTTTACGATTTTATAAAAACTAGAGTACTTTTTTTTTCAAAATAAAAAACTTCCGTCTAATATGAATTGTTTTATTATTTTTATAAAAATGTTACACAATCCTATTCTAAACTTAAGTATTACAGGTATATTCTCTATTATTAAAATCCAGTTACATACAATAGTTATTTTTCAAAGGATCATCTTTATTGGTTTTCTCTAAATACATCATTCTAATATGCCGCCCGGAAGCCGTCTATACAGGACCAATCAACAAAATTGCTATGGAAAGCAACCCTACATTACAGTATTTCCATTCCCTACGAAGATACCTAAAACTAGCGTAAACTAACAAAGCAAAAAAAAAATTAAATGCGGATGTAAAAAATACATTAAAAAAAAGTGACCACATATTTTTTACATCACTTATGTAGGTATCTATTAAACGTTTTATAAAGGTGAGGTGCCAAGCATTTTTGCCTTCCATATTATGTACCTATTATACACATTAAAGTATGTACATATATCAGTACCGTAATGAGAAAGTATTCGGTAGTTATTTTATCTCCTTAATTCTACAAAGAACTAGATAGAATTTGTAAATAATAAATATCCACTTGCATGTAATTTATCTACATTTAGTCACAGGGCAGACATGTTAATTTAGAATTATCAATAAATTGTACAGACAGCCACACATCAGGTTACCACAATCTGTCAAATTTCCTCGACTGATTTTCAACCTAATGAGTTTGACACAAAGATGAGAGTTATTTGAAGAAATTTGACAGTTTTGTATACTTTGATGTGTGGCTGTACGTACATGAATTACTCACTATCACTCAAAATACAGATAAAGTTAGTCATTACACTCTGCAGTGGAGTCCCCTGACATCGGTTTAGGCGACATGTCGGGGGAGATCATTCCGGTGGTGGAGTCGGGGAGGGCCTGCTCGGGCTGGTCGGCGACGGGGCCGGGCGCGGCGCCCCCGTCGCCGGCGTGCCCCTACGCGGCCGCCAGCGCCTCCCGCAGGCGGAGGCGCGCGCGCTTCACGCGCTCCTCCTGCCGGCGGACGTCGTCTTTTAGTAATAGTCACCGCCGCGATCAGCGGCTGCTCAGGGTTTAAAAAAACGCCTGGGTTCTCAAGAATTGCTTGTTTTCCTCCTGTTTGACCTGTAAGCATAAAAAAAACATTGATAAAATTATCCTTTAGTTTATTTTAATGTATAGACAGCCATCCAGGTAACAAAACATCTGTAAAACATACAAATTGATATTGAACCTAATCATGTTTTTTTTGTACTTTCGTAATTGGCTTACTGCTGGACTATTTTATAATAGGATCTTATTTTAGTATCAATCACATTGCACAGGTGTAGTGATGATCCAAGTTGCTCAGTTCTCATGTTCAAAAGCCCCAGGCAACCATCAGCTAATAACTACCCATATACAGGGGATGCATTGTTGGGCTAGCTTATTGGTCCAATTGGAATTGCCTGTTGCATTTAATTGATTATATTTCAGATTAAATATTAATGATACCTGTAATAGGCTGAGATGAGACATGAAGAGCAGTAGCAAGGGACTGTATGGTGGTAGCATCAGATATGTAGGGTCCCAGTGGTTTGATGTACTTAGGTAGTGATGTAGTGCCTATAACCCCATTTGCATCACATGCAGATAAACCCTGTAAAGGTATAATAAAAATTTAATACAACTTAAATGGGTAAATGTATGTATTTCTAGCGAAGTCATAAAAATGTTTAATTTATCATGAATACTGCAGTGTTTTAATAATTATGAATTTTAATATCATCAGAATTGGGTATTTTTCATAAATTAGTGCTTACTTCCAATCTCTTTTCCCAGAACAGCTGTTTTGGTTTTTCCTGTGTGCCATGTTTCAGATCGGTTTTTACTTTACTCTCTTGGGTCTTATACACAGTGACAGGTTGCTTAAAAATAGACGCAGTTTGACGAATTGGTGGCACCAAAGATGCATCAGAACGAACACCTCTGTAAAAATAACACAATAATGAGAATAAAGTAATAGATCTATATAAGAAATTAATTAAATAGTTGACTAATGACTTTAATTAGTTGTCGTTTATTTTAATTAGACACGCAGATTTCATTTGATAAAGTCACTATATTTAAAATAGCATACACATCCTTGTTGTTTTTTTCTACAGTTACAAAACAATTAATTAATTAAACTGAGAAGTAACACTATATCTCCTAGAATTCTGTAGGTTCATTCATGATCAAAGGATTAAATAAGTAGGTAATTAAAACAATATTGTAATACAAAAACTAATAGTAGGTACAATGAATGAAATTGATACATATTCTATATATTAAGTGCATGCTACATGAAATCATGCTGGTCTAACAACAAGAGTGCAACTGCAATAAATAGTGAAGTTTCATGTGCAAGTATTATGACACAAATGATGTTATTGACTACAAAATAAGCTGAACCTTTGATGGCTATACTTACAACAACAATTGCAACTTTTCAATTAGTAGTAGGATATAAAAAAATCAAAAAATAATTAAAATTTTGACTATGAATCCCTAAAACGTATTTAGGTAATTTATGGCAAATTGATATTCATATTCTTTATAAGAATAGTTAAACTCCATATGTATGAAATGAGATAATATTAAAAACATATTATTGGATCACCAAAAAATTACATTGCTGATGATGAAGCATGGAAAATTATTAATGTTAATTGCATCTAAAATGAGTGAAAAATGGGAGAACAAGTTAGCAAAGCTGCCAAGGTGAATAATGAAGTATTGTGTTTGAAGCTCCATGAATAAGCTTAAATACTGATTCAGTGTCTAAAGCTGTGCAGTTCACAAACTTGGTCAGATAGTCACAAAATACCAACTAAGACATCCTCACACAAGAGAGCACTAAAGAGGTGGGTCTATGGCACACTGATAAGCGTCTATTGATTACACAGCATTACAAATAGGAACACAAAGCACAGGACTGCACTAAGGACAACAACACAAGTGAGAGTACTTATGACACCAATGGGAACCTGTAATCAAACTGCGCCCGTGCTTTCTTGGCCTTACACAGCAGCATTGTGTTTATCTGACCCTGCTGAAAGTCGAAACACGACAGGTCCATACTATCACCAAGATAACGAACTAGCTCCGGTTTACTGCGGAACTTTTTACCTGTTGGGCTACAGAAAAGTGGATGTCACTGAGAGAGATAGGTAAGCCTACAACCCAAGTAATTGGGCTTGTTACTACACCTCTCATTGCGAAAATAAAAACATTCATTGCGTTTTCTGATAAAGTACGATTTACTAAAATAAGTGTAATGTTACTATTAACTGAGTGTGTAGTAGACTTGAGAGAAATGTAAATTCAATGAGATTTTAGTACGTAATGATTTTATGATCTAAATTAAGTTGAGTTTAAATTATCTTCGTAAATTATCAAAACTTTACTATGTACATATTAGATTAATGCCTATAACAAATTGACTTAGGTACCTGTAGTAATAAACATCAACCTTTCCAGCAGAGAGACCTGACTTTCGTAAAACTTCTTCTCTTTGCCACCCTTTAGGTAACGCAGAACAATCCATTTTTTTCCTCTCTATTGAAATATTCATTATAATGTGAACCTTGTTCGTGCTACCTAAGTAGAATTCTAGAAAGAAACCAATATTAATAATCAGCAAAATGGATCAAGCCGAGACCGAGAAAGAAAGAACAAGACACAACAAGATACAAGATCTCAAGAAAAAACAAGACGCCTTTTTGACATTTTTTTTTTATGTTGAAAGCACGGTTGAAAGTTGCAGGCGGCAGGGCTGCCAGCACATAAATCGCAGTTATACCCATTTAGTTTCTGTATTATATATAGCGTCAAGAAAATATTGAAAATGGATTTTTGGAGAACTAAAGGACGCGGACGGAGTTCCCATTGGTTCCCAAAGATTTAAATCTCTTTGTTGGTCCCATGTTTTATAACCTAGGACCAAACCAAGTATCATATGGACTGGACACGCAAATAATAATACTCGTGTAAAAGGAACCTCAGCCGATGGGCTGATGCAATACAAAGGTTTAAAATTAGTATTTAGTGGTTTTTAGTGTGCAAAATGCAAATATCCAATTAGTAGTATAAGTTGAAAACTTTCTTGACGTAAGGACTATTCCTTTTGTAAGGAATATGTCCGATCACTACTATCGTACTATCCGAGGCAAGAAAGTGTAGTTATGACCTTGAGTGCGCAGAACCCAATTTTGATAACGGAGTTATAGTTAACGGATGTTTTTAACCAATGGGGCTACCATACTCTATAAACGTGGCGCCATAACCTTGCACTTTAAACTGCTCGGTAAACTGCCAATGACAACACTATTTTGTACCAAAACTACATTTTTTTCATATGGTAATTCAATCCTATCAGTCATGTCATAAATTGTGATTTTTTTCGTAAACGGTTGTGGTTTTTCGACTGGTTTTCGACAGTTTTTCAGTGATAGGATTTTGTGAATAAGTGTTCCATTTAACGAATAAGACAAGATATTTATACAAACTGAAACACCTTGTACAATTAAAGAAGTAAGTTTAATTATTTTCACAATCATGGTATTTCATACAGAGAATTGTCAACTTTACTGGCTTATACTTTCACTTCGATATTTTTATAGTTTTTACGTGTCCGTGCATATTATTTGAATTAGAAATATTGTAATTATGACTCATTTAATGACCATGTCCTATGCAAAATTATTAAAAATGATATAATTAACTCCAACCGATTGATGTGTGATGCACTAAATATAGTTTTCTGTCTTAGTAATTTACTTTAAAACTTTGATATGAGATACATTTCTGTTAAGATAGCTAATTGATCTATCTACTCCTTTACAAGTCATTTACTTTAATTAAGTTGCTTTAATAGAGACAAAATTATCAAAATCATTTGAGGAAAATATTGAGGTCAGGTGTGTAACACCAAATTACTAATGGAACTTGCTTATAAGCAATAAAAACATTTTATGTAACAGCCACTTGGGTCTTTATTATATTTTGTTGATTTTTCATAAGTATAGATGTTAATATTATTAAAAATCTCAATAGTTAGTCGGTGGGTAGATGAACATGCAATGCTGAAAAGACAAATCTTCAGGCTATTTGTGTGGTAAAATGAGCATAATATTACTGAAATTTTTATTGTCCTATGGATAGGAGATTCACAACTGTGAGGTGCTTTGTGTATGAATTCAACTACCTATGTACACTGATAATAAATAAAATTTGGTTTCTTTTTTATTGGTTATACTCAAAGCCTTGTCTAAGCTATGTAGACAGGACTTTGAATAATAAACGCGGGAAGTATTAAAAACATGTTCAAGAAAACAGAAACACTAATTTTGCCATTTTCAATAGAGTATGTGGGGACAGTTACACCTAAGTGTGATTGATGTCATTGTATTTAGGTAGAGTAGTTAAGAGCAATATCCAAATGACTTAACTGATTTATTTTACTTTATGTCCTTATATTATTCAATAACTTTTAGTTTAATTAAACTTTTCTTGTAGACAAGGGATGCAAAGTATTTTCCCTAAAAAGGTTAATTGAATATAGACAAAGTAGACTTAAAAAGAGGCTAATCGATAGTATTTTTAATTAGGTGCTATTTTCATGTAAAAAATATACATTAATTCATGCACATGCAATAGCATTTAGTGCTATCAACTGATGTATAACATTGTGCATCTAATGTAAAATAATACCTATTTAAATTAGTATGACACTTCATACAGTAGGTATTTGTACAGACTTTTTTCAAGCCACTTAGCATGATAATTCCAAAGGAGGACAGAGATTATGCATAATTTCCATCAAAGTTTAAGATCAATATTTTATGTAATAAAACCTTGAAGAATTATTTGCAGAAAATAAACCTGAAAAGTCCTTATTTAGATGTTGAGGTTGAGAATTCTCGAAAATTCTAATTAACATTACAACTCAAACAGTTTTCAAGATATTAAGGCCTATAGAATTTTCTAAAATTCGGACTCACATTACAACTCAAAAATTCCAAAAAAAACCTTTTAACCTGACTAACTACCATGTAAAACATTCATGGGGTTGTATTCGGTACCCAAATAAATGTTCCAGTATCCATGGTTTGGTTTTGTTGATTTTCTACTGTACACTATTTGATGAGACATACTATTTCATTATACCTTCTGACAAAAATAACTTTCATGAAATTTTTAAAGTACCAAATGTGGTAATTGGAAATATCATTATGGACCGGGTGTAAATTTCTGAAGAATTTTGAATTTTCTTTGTTATAGAAAAGTTATGTAATTTAAATTTTTCATGTTTTCTTTTTTCAACTCGGGTATGTTGGATTAGACAAATTAATATCGATAAAAGGGATACCTATGTATGTAGGTATCCCTTTTTTCGATAAATACAAATACTTAACCCTTGATAAGACAACAGGTAAATAGATCCACATGATTTTGAACCTTATTAACCTTCATTACATAAGAGCGAAAAGCAATGAACTTTTTTGTTGTCATATTAAGGGTTAAATAAGAAATAGGTATCTATACTCTGATTATTAATCTGTGGAGTAAACTGACAGATGCAAATGTCAAGTTTCTATACATTTTGACATTTTGCATCTATCAAATTGAGGGATAATGTATAGAGATGACACATTTACATCTGTCAGTTTACTCCACATGATTAAAAATCAGAGTATAATTTGTACTTGAATATATTATTAAAAAAATATTCTGACCCAAAAATACAATTGCGAGATTCTAAATGATTGAGAACCCCGTCCCTGTCACACGCGCTGTGCGTTTCGTTTGTTTGAATGTGACAAGTATACTCTTATTCGCTAAGGGACGGGTTCGATATAAGCCACTTGTAACGCATCTTAACATTATAACTATAGACTCCTCCCAAAATCGTGTTACGCAACACTTAAACGGTCTCTTAAGTGCTATGGCAACCATTACAACCGCCTGATCACTTTTACGACAAAATCCTCTGTACGTTTACACGCCGATTGTTTACCAGGTCTAAGCCGGTATTTACCTAAGAATCGGGGTAGACATTCTGTTCCTAAAGGAGATTATGCGACCGTAATCAAATCATAGTTCATCTAGATAGAAAAATAATTTCTACAAAACAATTGAATATGATTGGAATTCTGCTGATTCTTCGTAATGCACATTAAGGAAAATTTATAAAGAAATCGCTATAAAAGTCGCTTTACTTGACGGTCACACTCACACATGTGTGTTATATTTAAAATGGTATTACTCTTCGGGTGTGGTGTAGCCGCTTTCAAGGATGTAAATTATTCCTTGACCTGAACAGGCCAAATTAATTCAACAAACTTTTGAGAGCGGGCGAAGGACGGCCGATGACGGCGACTATTTCAAATCGAAGTACGAGTCAAGTTGTAGTAGTTTTTAATACATGACTCTTGAACTCATCAACGATTCAAGCACAATAATTGCGTTACAACAATTATTGTTGTGATGGAGTTTAGGGAGGACAGAGTGAAAAGTTAATTTGAAAAGTGCGACCGCGTCCCGCGGCTGTTAACACTCTCACGCGCTCAGCTCAATTATCTGTATCAATAATTCACGCTCGTCGAATGTCAAGTTACAACCTTGAACTTTCTTTTCGCAAATATTTTTTAAGTTTTCAATATTTTAGAAATACTGAAACCTAACAGACTAAAATAGAAATTCTTATACTTATCTAATACCTAACATACTTTGAAATGTATAAAGGATGGAAGAATAATTTAATATCGATCTGTTAATTAGTCATCATCAACTAATCGTGTCATTCTCAGTTGCGACCAAATCTCTCACTTCGTAGTCCTGGTGTTTGGACGATGATTCAGGATTTGGTATGTCCGATAATGACTATGGAGCCCCTGCCGTTTCACCTTCGCAGCCCAACCAGACGAAATGAATAATTATACACGGTCAGAATAATTCCCAAATCGTGCGGGATAAATCCTCACGACGTTTTCCCTCACCGTTGAGCTAATGAATAGAAATATGCACATCGATTTGAAAAACCCAGAGGTTCGATTCGAAGACCTTCTGTTAACAATGGCGAAAGTTGTTATTCACTTGATTGGTCCGATTACGCATTTGGTAATGTGTCTGCCCAAGCAAGCAATTCTGATGAACACTTGTCTAGGTCCTAGACCCTGAAAAAAAATAAGTGTTTAGATAGGTATCAGGTACCTAGAATCTAGCTAAGCCTAATCCCATCATAGTAGTGATAACTTGATTGATGAAGGCCTTTGCCCTGCAGTGGGACAGTACCTATATAGGCTGATACAGTGCCATCCTATACTCGTATGAGGTACTTTATGGTACATACAATTATCACACAGTACAGCGATAAAAAATAAAGTAAGTTAGTTTTCTCATCACCTATCTGTAGGTAAAACCCAGCCGCAAACTGGCTTTGTCAACTTTAAAGTGGTTTTTAATGTTATTAACGTCTCAATGTCGCTGGTTGCACTATGATTATATCAAAGACAGTTTAGGCTTATCTATAATATCAGGTGAAACCATATAAAGTAATATAGGGTACGAGTTTTTTAATGCCAACGTTGAAATTGCACCTTTACACAAAATCTAGTTTTTCAATAATTTTACAGGCTAAACTGAAGCTCCATTGTAGCCCGAGCCTAGAGCAACATCACAATGGTCCTTTTCACGATACCATAAGGTAACAAAGTTAGTGGTTTAAGTGTCCCCGCTGAATTGCTTTGCAACAAATACAAGTAAATGCCAAGGCAAGGCACGATGGAAGCGCGGGCGGGCGAAGCAAATAACCCGAAAAGCCCTGTAAGTTATTAAGGTTTTTCTGTTATCAGTGGTGAGGGAAGGTAGGGCTGCTTTGTTGCTTTAGCCCAAATGTCAGGCGTGGCCTGTGACGTCACCATGTGCTAAAATGGCGCGGCATTTCGCTGTGGCCGCCACGCCCGTGCCCACCCTAATCTCTGTCACGACAGGGTTGCCTAAATCGTCCCCCAAGGTTCGCTCTGGGAACGGCTATTTCTTTAACGGCCCACTATAAACATGGCATGTATAGTGGTAAGACCAAGGCAAAAGCACCTAAGTCCATTTCCCCAGACAATACAAAGATGAAATAAACATCCTTTCGAATTTACGTTTTGTTAGCCACTGGCCCCATATTCATTCAATGAGTCACTGCGTTGTAGGTGAGTACTTGTTACTCATCTGTTTAGTTAGTTATACTCGTAGGTTGATAGAGCGATGGTAGCTAAGTGGATAAGAACGTGCACCTTCTTAACGGAAGGTCTTAGATTCGAATCCAAGCATGCAACTCTTGATTTCTACGTGTGCATATTTCTACTATTTTAGCTTAGTCGGAAAACATTGCGTGGGGAAACCTTCAAACCCTCACGTTTTATATAGTTTCTGTACAGTTTAACCATGTAGCAGTTGGTCTGGTTAAATGCTGCGAGGGTCAAACTGCAGTCGCTTCATTGAAATTACTTGTTGACTCACCGACTCCTGCATCATGGTCCAAGCTTACCCCTGGTCCCAAAGTACTGTCTTTGTTGAACGTAGCCGGGAATAACATCCTGGACTAAAGTCCTCGTAAACCATTGAAACGAGTGTATTTTTAAGTATATGTACGATAACTATTCGCCAGACAATTCACACCGATCATCAGGTCTTAAACTAGGGCATTCTGTGTACCTAATAGGTAGCAGGAAGCGCTTTTCAGCGCACTCAGAGTCAAGGCTGTAAAGAAGAATCAGTTTTGTAAATAGATCTGACTAAGTTCGTACCCGAAGCCTGCTGCCTTGGGGCACCATACCTGCGATATCGAGGTTGTCTATAGAAATAATTTAATCTACGTAAGTAGTCATTCAACCAAGTACATAGATAAATACAAAGATAAATATGGCATCGCATTGTAGAAAATTAGAACAAGATCTGTACCACAATATCTATCTATACCCATTACCCACATCAAGTCAGTATTGAAGCTAATACAGTGTTTTATTGTTCGCGTTTTTCGTTACTACGATTGTACAGTTTTTTATCAGAGGTAGTACCTTTTTGTGTTAAGGGTTATTGCTTCGCTATTATTGCTACTTACGAGAAGCCATTTCCATGTCCATTTAACCTTAGAATCTGTTACATAAATACGAGCGTAATATTTGCATATTTATTTATTATTTAAATGTGGAAACTCTTGCCTGTTTGCGATTAGAAAACTTCAGCTTAACTAAATGATTTGAATGGAATGGAGGGTGGGATTGAATGAATGAATATTCATTATCGGAAGGAAAACTTTTATGGTATGAAAATATTACAAAGAAAATAAAAAACAGAAATCTGCTGATTCGACACGTGGAATGCATAAGTAATGCTTGCATTGTACTCTGGCATTGCATTTGCAAACTCTGATAACCGCTCACCGGGAGCCGGGTACATACCTATTAATTATATTTACTATACTCGCTGTCATCACTTCAAAATCTATGAATGATTTACATATTTAGTATATTTTGACGTAAATTCACATTTGTGTACATAGATAGGACCAACGAAAGGCAAGCAAAGTATCTTGTTAATTACTTCCAAAATCGTTCCAAAGAAGTTTCTGACAAAGATCTAATGAAATGATTTCAGAAACGAGTGCAAGTAGTTGACATTCTCACCACGTCATGGGAAAATTCTCGAATGCTAAGATTTTAACTACTCAAGCATTTTTTATTATTTCTTCAGTCGGTACCGTATCAGACATAGTAACAAACATAGTAAATATTTTATGGTTTTTATGAGTCATAAAAAACGAAATTATCTATGTAAAGTAATAATGAGAATCATTCACACAGTCTCTAACAAACATTAATTTCTTAAACAGAAGTTTTTGAAAATATTTTGTTTAAGTAATGTAGTTTTGATTATTTACCTAGTAATTAACGTTGCACTTGTTTACTAATTTAAATGTTTAAATAAAAGCTTTAACATTTCAATAGGTATAGATTTTTCGAATATTAATTGGTGTATTATTATTGTTCCAGATATTCACAATGGCCTTTAAAATTTGCCACGCAAACGTCGGTCTACGACTTTTGGCTTGGCTTTAGGTTTGTATTTTTATAATGTAGAAACATTTTTAATCTTTTAAGTTAATTGTATTGTACTCAAAATGTTTTTAATTATATATTCAAAACACAAGCGAAATTTTGAAAAACGAGTCTTGGCGATTCTTTACGTGTTCTACAAATAAAGGGTATTCTTGACACAGACTCAGATTTAGTTCGGAACCCTAAAAAAGAGTGTTTAAACATCAACAAATTCATAGGGAATCACCTACCTAGCTACTGTACGTTTGTATGTATAGGTAGGTGCTGTCGGAAAAATGTAGATTTTCTTTTCGTTAGATCGTTTCCATTGTTAGACAATACCAGGTGTTTATTGTTCGGGTGTCAGCGGTTGATAGATGTTGTTGTGCCCACTTTAACGCCGATGTGACCCAAATGCGAATCGTTGCGGATGGTCTTGCTAGCCGTAGCCATGAATAAGGGCGCCCTGCTTTTTTCACAATTTGTTTAGATTAATGTCGTGTCGTGCGAAATTCCGAAATTGACCGAACCACTATTAATTGGTTTAGGTCGTTATTTGCTTCCACTATTAATTACTCCATGCTGATAGGGATCCGTACCGAATACGACGTTCACTTATGTTACTATGGACTAGTTCTTCTAGTTAAATATTACACACGGGCTGTCACAAGATAAAATTACAAAGAGTGTTAATTACGTCATTAAGCATTTTTTTATTATCCTTAAATTTATATATTTTTTTCATTATTATCCTTAAGGGTTGATCAATCCACTAGCGTTGTCAGTTGATATTATAATAATTCAACTAACGCGTTTAAAGAAAATATATCTACATAGTGTATGACTATTTGTCACTTTTGAGACTTATGATGTTCATGTGTCCTGTGTCGGAACTATTGTTAAAAGCGGTCACTTTGATAATAATCACTAATTGGCTGCTCCTACAGGTTTAGTGACGAGCGAAGGCTCACGAAACCGAAATGTAGCCTTTCGTATGTCATCACTGGCAATACACACGTATTAAAGACTTCCGCCTTGCGACACATTGAAAGGGCTATGCTCGTAATCTCCCTGCGTGATCGTGTCAGCAATGATAAAATCCATAGAAGATCTATGGTCGCAGACATAGCCTAAAGAATTGTGTTGCTCAGGTGGCAATGGGCAGGGCACATTGGCAGAGAACAGACAGACGGCCGTTAGGGCGGAAAAGTCCTTGAGTGGAGGCCGCTTACAGGAAGTCGCAGCCGTGTCAGGCCCCCCACAAGGTGGACCAACGATGAAGGTCGCGGGAATTCCTTGGACGCGGGTGACACAGGACTGACCTGTGTGGAGAACATTGAGGGAGGACTATGTCCAGCAGTGGATGTCTATTGGCTGAAATGGTGATGATGTTGATAACAGGTTTAAAAAACGAAACTTTATCCTTTAAAAATGTCCTAATTTCTAAATCTATATACTTACTTATAATAAATCAGTAGAGACGTCAATTCTGTACATGAAATATATTTTCAAAATAACTATCAGGGCGTCAGTAAAATATTGTTTGTCTGTCTGTTTGTTTGTTCCTTATAGAAACACTAGCGGCCGCCCGCGACTTCGTCCGCGTGGAAAAATTTTCCCCGTTTTTTACACATTTACCGCTCTGTCTTTACTCCTATTGGTCATAGCGTAATGTTATTTAGCCTATAGCCTTCCTCGATAAATGGACTATCCAACAAAAAAAGAATTATTCAAATCGCACCAGTAGTTTCGGAGATTAGCGCGTTCAAACAAACAAACAAACAAACAAACAAACAAACTCTTCAGCTTTATTATATTAGTATAGAAAAACTACTAGACGGAAATTTACGAAACTTGGTACAATTATTCTTCTTACTCCTGGTCATATCATAGGATACTTTTCATCACGCTGCAATCAAGCTTTTTAAGCTTCCGTCGCGTGTGTAGCCTTAATTGTTAAAGCTACATAGAAATCATTTACGACGGAAACGTTATAAATAAAATTATTTAATAAATATTAAGAGCGTTTATCCGTAAGAGTCACACTTAAGTCAAAATCATTGATTTCCGATGGAGAATAAAATGATAATCTATACAGTTTGTAAATAAGATATTGATGTCAAATTATTGCAGATTTCATAATCTAATGCATAATTTCAAAATATTTTCAAATGATCATTTAGTTTTCTCGTTAGAACAGTTTTAATACAATCCCTTTTTGAAACTTGTGGTCGAAGGTCTACGCAAATGCTCGATAATAGTAAAACTATAAACGACAAACTTATGACAATATTTCTATTAAAAGAACAATAACATATATTAGGGCATGGCTACAAAACAATAGTGATTACTGTAAGTTTTCATACAAGAAAAGTGTACTCAAAAGTATCATTGTTAGTAATTTTTCGAGTTATTACACGTATTAGTTTAGGATGAAATAAAAGGTATTCTTGATTTTTTTTAAACCTAATAAATGAAGAAATTTACGCTTTAAAACGTGGTATTTTTTTAACTTTAATAACTTGTTTTTTTATTTTATTATGAATCATTTAGTACTACTATATAATCGGCGCAGAATCGCACCAGCGCTCAGTGCCGGCCGAGGCCTTTCCGAGGTAGGACCTATGTCGCTCCCGGTCACCGCGTGCTACGTAAAATTTTATTTGAAATTGGAGATTTTTTGACGCGACTGAGACGGATTGATACTTTTTGTTTTAAGAATATTAATTTGTTTTAACCAAACAAAATTTTGGTGAGTACGAAGGTAAAGAAATGCAATTCTAGTAACTTCCATAGATTAATATATTATATTCTTTACATTTTACATAATAATATAAAATGTGATATAAAAGGCGCTATTCGGGGAAGAAAAGGAAAAGTTATGGTACTTAATTTGGCCAAAGCTAATGAAGCTAAAACGTAAGTTACCGCGAATCCACTTTTAATGACATAGCTGGTCATAATCTATTCACATTTTTCTTTTACGATGATTTCATTACGTTTATTGCTAAAGGCAGAAAAGAGAAGGTCAAATACATGAGAATACCACCGAAGAATTGGAAATAGTTGAATCGCAAACTACAGAAACATGACTATGATTTTAAAGTAGAATTTCATCATCATCATCATCAGCAACCCACACTCGTCCACTGCTGTATTGGGTTTTGGGAGTCAATGACAAACTTATTTGTTGGTACTAAACGATATCTTTATTAAATCGTTTTATAGGAGAGTACGCATGTTTACAAATGTACAGTTAGCAGAGTAACAAGACTCACAGACAGAGCAAGACTAACTATCTGAGTCAACAGACTCCACAAGACGAACCGGCCGAGTCGACAAGACTCGCTGGCATCTCAAGACTTACTAACATCTCAAGACTTACTAACAGAGTGATCCCTCAGGATTCAAGGTCGAAATATGTATTCGTAAAATGAACCTTATTAACAAGTGCAACAAGAGGAACTCTATTACTATGCAATTAAGTGCAGATTAGCATGGGACGAGTTTGAGTTATTTTTGATGTATTCCAACATGCTGGACATAGGTCTCCTCTAATGCACGCCACTGCTCCCGATTTTCAGCCACTCTCATCCAGCCCACACCAGCCAGCCTTCGAATGTCATCATCCCATCTTGTCGCAGGGCATCCAACACTTAACCGAGTCGCGGTCTCCACTCAAGGACTTTACGGCTCCAACGGTTGTCAGTTCTGCGGCTAATGTGACCAACCCACTGCCGCTTCAGTTTGCTAATTCGGTGGGCTATGTCGGTGACTCAGGTTCTCTGTCGGATTACATCATTTCTGATGCGGTTCTTCAGAGATACTCCGAGCATAGCCCTTTCCATAGCTTTTTGAGCGACTTTGAACCGGGTGGATTAGTCCAGCCACGTCCACGTCTCGGCACCGTAAGTCATGACCGCGAGGACGCACTGGTCGAAGACTTTCGACTTAAGACTTTGAGGGATGGATGACGAGAAGACTTGACGAAGCCTACCAAATGCTGCCCAGCCTAGCTGAATTCTTCTATTGGCTTCTCTCTCGAAGTTGTTTCTGCCTAATTGGAGCGTTTATCTTAGATAGACATATTCCTGGACAATTTCGAGAGGTACTCCATTAACAGCGACCGGTCCCGGATCAACGAGCTCGTTGAAAATGACCTTGGTTTTATCCAAGTTCATCCGAAGATCGAAGTGATTGGAAGATTCAGCCAGGCTGCTCGCCTGTAGGCCATGTAAGGTTTCCGTCAAGATGACGATGTCGTCTGCGAATCGTAGGTGTGACATGTACCCGCCATTAATATTGATTCCGCGCTCTTTCCAGTTTAGCGTTTTGAACAAGTCCTGCAGCGCAGCGGAGACGAGTTTCGAAGATATAACATCTCTTTGTCTCACACCACGTCGTAGCAGGACAGGCTCGGTTTGGCCATTTTGGATTACTACGGACATATTAGCGACGTTATACAGACACCTCAACACCTCGTGCCAAGTCGATATCGCCAATCGACTTGGCACCTCTGCAAGGCCTCGAGAACAGACCAGGTCTCGACGGAGTTAAAAGCTTTTTCATAGTCCACAAATGCCATGCACAGGGGCTGGTTATATTCTTTGGTCTTCTGTATAACCTGTCTCACTGTGTGAATATGGTCTATGGTGCTAAAACCGTCGGAACCCGGCTTGCTCTGCAGGTTGAGCTTCGTCAAGTCTTCGTGTAACGCGATTCGAAATGACTCTTGAGAACAACTTATAGACGTGACTTTGGTCGATAGTTCTTCAGTAAGGTTTTGTCGCCTTTCTTGAAGAACAATACGAACAAGCTCCGCGGCCACGCCCTAGGAGTTCTCCCGAAGAAAATAACCGAGTTAAATATACATCAAAGTTCCTTCAACACCGGCTTGCCGGCAACTTTCAGAAGCTCGGTGTGACTCCGTCTTTTCCCGGGGCTTTTCCATTTTTAAGTTGTCCAAGAGCTGCCTCGATCTCCTCCAAGCTGATGTCGGGTAGATCCTCCGTCGCATGGCGTAAAAGAAGGCAAAAAGTTTCTGGCTTTGATGTGACGACTCCTCGATTTGTTTTGGTTAACTTCGACAGGTGGCTCCTGTCAAGCTGTTGTACGAAGACTTTGGACCCCCCTGGTTCTGCTCAATTGCTCTCTGTATTGAGAGTGAATTGGAGCTTCGGAGGTCACGTCTTAACAGCTTGGAGATGGACTTATTTAGAGCCCGTTGTTCTGCCGAAGTGACTGATGGATCTTTCCGCCTCTTGTCCATTAAATCCAGAGTATAGACCGCTTGCTACTCACAGAACTTTGTGCCCTCGTCCCGAAGGATTTCCACCACTTGGTCGAATTCTTCGTCGATATATACGTCAATTGTGGTTTCCAAGGCAGTGAATCGATTTTCCAATTTCAGTTGGAAGGCATCGGAACCAGCGAGTGATTGGAGCAGATTTGGCAGAAGTCGGTGATCACTTCCGGTTTTAAACCTATTGATCACTGAGACATCTCTGAATATTCGCTTAATGTCCGATATATATTATGAAGTCGATCTCATTTTTAGTCATAGTATCTGGGCTCTGCCACGTCCATTTCCTCTGGGGCTGTTTCTTAAAGAATTGATCCCAGAAAGAGCCATCCAATGCAACTGTTTTATAATGTATAAATACAACTGTTTTATAATGTATAATGTTCTTTTTTATTAAATGATTTATTAAACAAAACATGATATCTTTAAGTATTTAATTGCTTACCTGTCCTGAGTAAAAAAGGTAGGTAGGTATCTAAATGATATACCTATTTTTTTATTTTTCTTAAATCAAAAAATCAAAAGAATAACAATAAATCAACGTTGGATTTATTTTATTTTATTTAACTTGCAATTTAATTTTACAACAATACAGTAATTTACTTTGCTATAAAGCGAAAGGATCAAAATTTGTCAGTCTAACTATAAAGAAAACGTACGCGGCAACTCTATGCAAACAGTAACACATGCTTATGTGTGAGTGAAATTTTGCAAATCAAAACCGAAACATGACATTCCGCACTAGCCGAGAACGCTCTTAAGTTTATCTTTTATGCTTGACTCACAATAACATGTGTAACTATCTGAACAGCTAAGCTATCTCCCGATAGCTTTCTGGTTGTATTGGTTTAAGAATAAGCACCCATTCGTATACATAATATTTATATATCAGTTGGTTTATAAAATATCCAATTATGCTTTTGCCGCCCTGGCCTTCTTACATTTTTTTTAAACTTGTCCCAATGAAATATGATTTATTTCCCAAGCGTTGAATTTTTTATTCGATGGGAATTTTAACAGCAGGCTATAAGATGGTGATAATTACCAGGTATTTGAACAAAAGCTGCCAAACCAATGGTATAGACTACTCATACCTACACACATTAATGAAATCAGACCCTGTCATCTTATTATTAATAAACAATGGGGAATTAGTCATAGGTTAACCAGCGTGTTTTAAAACACATGGGAAATGACATATTGCTGACAATTGAAGAACACTCGCAAGTTAGTTGGCAATAAAATCGTTTTATTATTCGTATTTATTAGGAAAACTTCGTAATTTTCCCCCCCCCCCCCTCGGTATTCAATATTATGTATTTAAATAGTAACTAGTGCTACAAAATTGTATCTAAAACTAAGAATAATTTATTGTTTCTATTAGTCAATTATAATAAACTGTCTCACAATTCAACGATTACTCACGGTAGCACAAGATAACGTCTCTGTGGTTATCTTTACTAATTAATCATGCACAGTTCAGGCCTCAATCAGGTTACCTTGTGGTACAGGTTGTCCGTCTCAATATCCTGAATGTATTCAACTCTGAATATTCGCTTAATGTCCGATATATATTATGAAGTCGATCTCATTTTTAGTCATAGTATCTGGGCTCTGCCACGTCCATTTCCTCTGGGGCTGTTTCTTAAAGAATTGATCCCAGAAAGGGATCAAATTGAGGGTTTGCAACTGTTTTATAATGTATAATGTTCTTTTTTATTAAATGATTTATTAAACAAAACATGATATCTTTAAGTATTTAATTGCTTACCTGTCCTGAGTAAAAAAGGTAGGTAGGTATCTAAATGATATACCTATTTTTTTATTTTATTATGAATCATTTAGTACTACTATATAATCGGCGCAGAATCGCACCAGCGCTCAGTGCCGGCCGAGGCCTTTCCGAGGTAGGACCTATGTCGCTCCCGGTCACCGCGTGCTACGTAAAATTTTATTTGAAATTGGAGATTTTTTGACGCGACTGAGACGGATTGATACTTTTTGTTTTAAGAATATTAATTTGTTTTAACCAAACAAAATTTTGGTGAGTACGAAGGTAAAGAAATGCAATTCTAGTAACTTCCATAGATTAATATATTATATTCTTTACATTTTACATAATAATATAAAATGTGATATAAAAGGCGCTATTCGGGGAAGAAAAGGAAAAGTTATGGTACTTAATTTGGCCAAAGCTAATGAAGCTAAAACGTAAGTTACCGCGAATCCACTTTTAATGACATAGCTGGTCATAATCTATTCACATTTTTCTTTTACGATGATTTCATTACGTTTATTGCTAAAGGCAGAAAAGAGAAGGTCAAATACATGAGAATACCACCGAAGAATTGGAAATAGTTGAATCGCAAACTACAGAAACATGACTATGATTTTAAAGTAGAATTTCATCATCATCATCATCATCATCATCATCATCATCATCATCATCATCATCATCATCATCATCATCATCATCATCATCATCATCATCATCATCATCATCATCATCATCATCATCATCATCATCATCATCATCATCATCATCATCATCATCATCATCATCATCATCATCATCATCATCATCATCATCATCATCATCATCATCATCATCATCATCATCATCATCATCATCATCATCATCATCATCATCATCATCATCATCATCATCATCATCATCATCATCATCATCATCATCATCATCATCATCATCATCATCATCATCATCATCATCATCATCATCATCATCATCATCATCATCATCATCATCATCATCATCATCATCATCATCATCATCATCATCATCATCATCATCATCATCATCATCATCATCATCATCATCATCATCATCATCATCATCATCATCATCATCATCATCATCATCATCATCATCATCATCATCATCATCATCATCATCATCATCATCATCATCATCATCATCATCATCATCATCATCATCATCATCATCATCATCATCATCATCATCATCATCATCATCATCATCATCATCATCATCATCATCATCATCATCATCATCATCATCATCATCATCATCATCATCATCATCATCATCATCATCATCATCATCATCATCATCATCATCATCATCATCATCATCATCATCATCATCATCATCATCATCATCATCATCATCATCATCATCATCATCATCATCATCATCATCATCATCATCATCATCATCATCATCATCATCATCATCATCATCATCATCATCATCATCATCATCATCATCATCATCATCATCATCATCATCATCATCATCATCATCATCATCATCATCATCATCATCATCAAAGTTGAAAACATTTGGCAGACTTTATTACGTAAAAAATACATTTAAAAAAATGTGTTATCGAATCGAACCAATAAAGTGTTTTAATGGTCATTTAAAACACTTTATTGGTTCGATTTATTTTTCTCATTAATAATGAAATAAATGCAACTGTTATTTAAAGTATTGAGGTGAGAACAAGTTATATTCATCCTACTGCCATAAGAGTTTTCCTTTGATTTCCTTATTTGAAGATTAAAACCTGATTACCTGAGTGTAGATAAAGTAGTGTATAAGACTGCACATAATTTGGTATAAAACACACTCCAATGCTCCTTTTTTAATTCTTTCGTGTTTTTTTTAAAACATTACTATGCAACAGTTACATAAACTATTATTATGGTATTCTTTACCATAAAAATCTTTGACGAGTCCACACGTTACACGTTTTGTAAAAAAAATATTTCATACAATTCTTGCGTTCTGCTTTATTGTAATGTTTAAGAGCGTTTATCCGTAAGAGTCACACTTAAGTCAAAATCATTGATTTCCGATGGAGAATAAAATGATAATCTATACAGTTTGTAAATAAGATATTGATGTCAAATTATTGCAGATTTCATAATCTAATGCATAATTTCAAAATATTTTCAAATGATCATTTAGTTTTCTCGTTAGAACAGTTTTAATACAATCCCTTTTTGAAACTTGTGGTCGAAGGTCTACGCAAATGCTCGATAATAGTAAAACTATAAACGACAAACTTATGACAATATTTCTATTAAAAGAACAATAACATATATTAGGGCATGGCTACAAAACAATAGTGATTACTGTAAGTTTTCATACAAGAAAAGTGTACTCAAAAGTATCATTGTTAGTAATTTTTCGAGTTATTACACGTATTAGTTTAGGATGAAATAAAAGGTATTCTTGATTTTTTTTAAACCTAATAAATGAAGAAATTTACGCTTTAAAACGTGGTATTTTTTTAACTTTAATAACTTGTTTTTTTATTTTATTATGAATCATTTAGTACTACTATATAATCGGCGCAGAATCGCACCAGCGCTCAGTGCCGGCCGAGGCCTTTCCGAGGTAGGACCTATGTCGCTCCCGGTCACCGCGTGCTACGTAAAATTTTATTTGAAATTGGAGATTTTTTGACGCGACTGAGACGGATTGATACTTTTTGTTTTAAGAATATTAATTTGTTTTAACCAAACAAAATTTTGGTGAGTACGAAGGTAAAGAAATGCAATTCTAGTAACTTCCATAGATTAATATATTATATTCTTTACATTTTACATAATAATATAAAATGTGATATAAAAGGCGCTATTCGGGGAAGAAAAGGAAAAGTTATGGTACTTAATTTGGCCAAAGCTAATGAAGCTAAAACGTAAGTTACCGCGAATCCACTTTTAATGACATAGCTGGTCATAATCTATTCACATTTTTCTTTTACGATGATTTCATTACGTTTATTGCTAAAGGCAGAAAAGAGAAGGTCAAATACATGAGAATACCACCGAAGAATTGGAAATAGTTGAATCGCAAACTACAGAAACATGACTATGATTTTAAAGTAGAATTTCATCATCATCATCATCAGCAACCCACACTCGTCCACTGCTGTATTGGGTTTTGGGAGTCAATGACAAACTTATTTGTTGGTACTAAACGATATCTTTATTAAATCGTTTTATAGGAGAGTACGCATGTTTACAAATGTACAGTTAGCAGAGTAACAAGACTCACAGACAGAGCAAGACTAACTATCTGAGTCAACAGACTCCACAAGACGAACCGGCCGAGTCGACAAGACTCGCTGGCATCTCAAGACTTACTAACATCTCAAGACTTACTAACAGAGTGATCCCTCAGGATTCAAGGTCGAAATATGTATTCGTAAAATGAACCTTATTAACAAGTGCAACAAGAGGAACTCTATTACTATGCAATTAAGTGCAGATTAGCATGGGACGAGTTTGAGTTATTTTTGATGTATTCCAACATGCTGGACATAGGTCTCCTCTAATGCACGCCACTGCTCCCGATTTTCAGCCACTCTCATCCAGCCCACACCAGCCAGCCTTCGAATGTCATCATCCCATCTTGTCGCAGGGCGTCCAACACTTAACCGAGTCGCGGTCTCCACTCAAGGACTTTACGGCTCCAACGGTTGTCAGTTCTGCGGCTAATGTGACCAACCCACTGCCGCTTCAGTTTGCTAATTCGGTGGGCTATGTCGGTGACTCAGGTTCTCTGTCGGATTACATCATTTCTGATGCGGTTCTTCAGAGATACTCCGAGCATAGCCCTTTCCATAGCTTTTTGAGCGACTTTGAACCGGGTGGATTAGTCCAGCCACGTCCACGTCTCGGCACCGTAAGTCATGACCGCGAGGACGCACTGGTCGAAGACTTTCGACTTAAGACTTTGAGGGAGGGATGACGAGAAGACTTGACGAAGCCTACCAAATGCTGCCCAGCCTAGCTGAATTCTTCTATTGGCTTCTCTCTCGAAGTTGTTTCTGCCTAATTGGAGCGTTTATCTTAGATAGACATATTCCTGGACAATTTCGAGAGGTACTCCATTAACAGCGACCGGTCCCGGATCAACGAGCTCGTTGAAAATGACCTTGGTTTTATCCAAGTTCATCCGAAGATCGAAGTGATTGGAAGATTCAGCCAGGCTGCTCGCCTGTAGGCCATGTAAGGTTTCCGTCAAGATGACGATGTCGTCTGCGAATCGTAGGTGTGACATGTACCCGCCATTAATATTGATTCCGCGCTCTTTCCAGTTTAGCGTTTTGAACAAGTCCTGCAGCGCAGCGGAGACGAGTTTCGAAGATATAACATCTGTTTGTCTCACACCACGTCGTAGCAGGACAGGCTCGGTTTGGCCATTTTGGATTACTACGGACATATTAGCGACGTTATACAGACACCTCAACACCTCGTGCCAAGTCGATATCGCCAATCGAGTTGGCACCTCTGCAAGGCCTCGAGAACAGACCAGGTCTCGACGGAGTTAAAAGCTTTTTCATAGTCCACAAATGCCATGCACAGGGGCTGGTTATATTCTTTGGTCTTCTGTATAACCTGTCTCACTGTGTGAATATGGTCTATGGTGCTAAAACCGTCGGAACCCGGCTTGCTCTGCAGGTTGAGCTTCGTCAAGTCTTCGTGTAAGGCGATTCGAAATGACTCTTGAGAACAACTTATAGACGTGACTTTGGTCGATAGTTCTTCAGTAAGGTTTTTGTCGCCTTTCTTGAAGAACAATACGAACAAGCTCCGCGGCCACGCCCTAGGAGTTCTCCCGAAGAAAATAACCGAGTTAAATATACGTCAAAGTTCCTTCAACACCGGCTTGCCGGCAACTTTCAGAAGCTCGGTGTGACTCCGTCTTTTCCCGGGGCTTTTCCATTTTTAAGTTGTCCAAGAGCTGCCTCGATCTCCTCCAAGCTGATGTCGGGTAGATCCTCCGTCGCATGGCGTAAAAGAAGGCAAAAAGTTTCTGGCTTTGATGTGACGACTCCTCGATTTGTTTTGGTTAACTTCGACAGGTGGCTTCTGTCAAGCTGTTGTACGAAGACTTTGGACCCCCCTGGTTCTGCTCAATTGCTCTCTGTATTGAGAGTGAATTGGAGCTTCGGAGGTCACGTCTTAACAGCTTGGAGATGGACTTATTTAGAGCCCGTTGTTCTGCCGAAGTGACTGATGGATCTTTCCGCCTCTTGTCCATTAAATCCAGAGTATAGACCGCTTGCTACTCACAGAACTTTGTGCCCTCGTCCCGAAGGATTTCCACCACTTGGTCGAATTCTTCGTCGATATATACGTCAATTGTGGTTTCCAAGGCAGTGAATCGATTTTCCAATTTCAGTTGGAAGGCATCGGAACCAGCGAGTGATTGGAGCAGATTTGGCCGGAGCGTGGACTTCATCAACCGAGAACGTTCAAGCTTAAAATTGATATTCAAAGTGCCTCTGAGAAGTCGGTGATCACTTCCGGTTTTAAACCTATTGATCACTGAGACATCTCTGAATATTCGCTTAATGTCCGATATATATTATGAAGTCGATCTCATTTTTAGTCATAGTATCTGGGCTCTGCCACGTCCATTTCCTCTGGGGCTGTTTCTTAAAGAATTGATCCCAGAAAGGGATCAAATTGAGGGTTTGCAACTGTTTTATAATGTATAAATACAACTGTTTTATAATGTATAATGTTCTTTTTTATTAAATGATTTATTAAACAAAACATGATATCTTTAAGTATTTAATTGCTTACCTGTCCTGAGTAAAAAAGGTAGGTAGGTATCTAAATGATATACCTATTTTTTTATTTTTCTTAAATCAAAAAATCAAAAGAATAACAATAAATCAACGTTTTATTTATTTTATTTTATTTAACTTGCAATTTAATTTTACAACAATACAGTAATTTACTTTGCTATAAAGCGAAAGGATCAAAATTTGTCAGTCTAACTATAAAGAAAACGTACGCGGCAACTCTATGCAAACAGTAACACATGCTTATGTGTGAGTGAAATTTTGCAAATCAAAACCGAAACATGACATTCCGCACGAGCCGAGAACGCTCTTAATCCAGTCTGACTGTATATTCAATAAATTATCAAACGACACCGTGCAGGTCTCAATATGATTCCTTGTCTACTACTAGCTACAATCGCAATAATTGGCCCATTGCCAGGGCTCTCCTTTCACCGATTATTCACGAAATTATTTTTAAGCCCAGAAACAGAATATTTTTTATACGCTGGAAATAATAATTCGTAAACAAGAGATCGTACTTTGCTATTGCATCTCATATGAAATAATTGCCTTCATAAAAGGTAAATAGATTCCAATAAATATTTCCTCTCTGTAAGCGAGAAGAAAAACAACAATTCAAGAATATGCTGCTCGCGTAGCATCAATTATTACATAATCAGAGTAGGTAATAATAATCTAGTCAGTGGAAAATAAAATAAAAAATTGCGCGCAATTTAAAAAAAGGTATAATAATTAAAGACTAGAAACGTAACACCTATTTTGTAGTTTATCCTCTATCCTAGATGTTGTAGTAACTCGTAAAGTCCACAAATTAAAATATCAAAGGTGGTCTCGATTTGTTTACCGACGCATTGTTCCCTAAGCATGTGGTGCGAAAATGAAGTCTTGGAATGGAACTTGTTATCGAGCCGCCCAACTATTCGCCAATATTCGCAGTTGCTAGTTAAACCATGTTTATGTACCGGAATCACGAGTTTACGCTAAAACCCATCTTCATGAAAGTCGTCACATTTTTTTGCTTTAAAGAGCTACGTAATAAATGAATACGTAATACGTGAATATTATAATATTGGTTTTCTGTTCCCTTTCTTCCCAATAACCAGTGATGACTAAACCTTCATTACATAATTTACATAAAAGCTGAAACTTTTCTCTGTGCATTCTCCAACACGTAAAAACTACCAGTGTTTAATAGAGATGGGGTTGTGGTTACTTTCCAAGAAGTCTTGATCTGAAGGTGGCTAATATAATATACATCATACCTTATCTTCGTCTTTTATGAAGTTAAATTATTTTATATTTTCTTCAGGATAACTGTAGAAATCTGATCCATCCATTTAGGTATATACTACAAGCACGATGACGGTTTCTTAATCAAAATCAAGAATGAAGGTTTTGCTAGAGAAATACTCGTAAATCATCTTAGAAGTCGTGAGGATGTTAATATTTCTTTATTTATACAACGTTTGTGGTTGGAGAAACATTTTAGCGTTACCATAAAATTCAGATCATCCATAAATTGCGAGTATTACGTCACACTCACGTTAAAGGGGCTGTCAACTAACTAAGAGGTATTTATTTATTTTACAAAATCAAGTCATGCCAATATTTTGTGGCGTTACATATTTCCCGCTCTATTTCTATGTAAACATTGTTTTGTTCGTAAGTTTACACTACTAGTACACTCACCCGACACTCCTTTGATCAGCTGTGACAAGGACGAGGGAGGGGAAAAAACTAATTAAATTCGTTCAAGTAATTTATGGATGACCCCTACCTAACCTGACAGACTTATCACTACTAATAGCAAAGTTAATTGTGAAATTTTAAGCTGTTTGTTAGCATCGTATAAATTCCGTACTCACGCGAGCAGGTTAGCAAACAAGGCCCTGTAATAGGTACCACGCATCGCATGACGCACCAATGTCCGCAACTATCGTAGTTGTATCTAATATAATTAATAGTCATCGATCATATCATTGTTGCAAGTTGTCGTTGAAAGTGACGGTGACTGCGGGCTCGGTGCGTTGATGGTGCGCTCGGTGCACGTGCCCTCGGTTCGCACTTGTCTTGATCGCGCTAAAACCTCTCCGTTTAACAAATTACCTACTTATATTTTATTAGTGGTTAAAATTAAGGCGACCAATTTACTTATACGGCATTTTCTGATTGCTAGGAACTCACCACAAAATTCATTATAAATAAATCTTCATCTAGGCACTCCCTGCATATAAGAGGTACTTATTAATTTGCGACTTCTAAACCTGAATTTTAGATATTGTTCATATTTAAAGGATCTAAGTTTTTATATTTAACATAGTAACTGTAAGTAAAAATTGTTTATGAATTTGAGAAGATGACATAATAATCTACATAAACTTTTAACGATGAAACTCATAAAATTAAGTAATCTTAAGTTCAAAAGTAAGTTAAGGATATCGACTTTTTATGTGTTATATTATTAACTATTCCACGTTCACTTAACATTTCGGTCGTCTTTCTGTTTAAGACCGGTCGGATCTCAGTTGGTTGAGAGTATAAAACAGTTTGTAAAGTTCCGAAAGACTAAATAAATCCTAGCGAAACTAACGCGGCGATGGACTGGGAATCGAACGATGTTGTCAGAACGTTAGGAGTGGTCCGTCGAGCGACTCACCTTGAGGTTTGCTGTTACGTACGCTAAAATACACTATCAAAACAGTGCGTTGCGTTCACTGTGGTGAGTCGCACGCTAGCCACGCGAGCGCCTGTTTACCGTATCAAAAAAATCCGTGCTCGACCTTAACTTAAATTTAGACATTGTCGTGACTTAGTGCCTTAAAGGACTTACAGTATCACTAATGCGCATTTTCCTCAAGAATAGTGATAGAAATTATTTTGGTAAAGTGAATGTGACGAGTTTGCGACTAAGCGTCTCATTGGATTGTCCGAGATTCGTCTGGCTGAAACCGAAATTCGCGATGTGAGTTTTAACATTTTGCAAGTGGTTTCGTTCGCGGCTTGTAAGCGCATTGTTTTCTCTTCGGAGCTTTGAGAAAAGAAAACGTGTCGGAAGATATTGTAGTACTTACAGAGTTGGAAGTTAGATTTTACAAAGTAAAATGTAGTTTTTGGCAGAAATTGGTTTTGTGTTAAATATTAATCCGACTGCGCTAAGACTAAATAAATCCTAGCGAAACAAACGCGGCGATGGACTGGGAATCGAACGATGTTGTCAGAACGTTAGGAGTGGTCCGTCGAGCGACTCACCTTGAGGTTTGCTGTTACGTACGCTAAAATACACTATCAAAACAGTGCGTTGCGTTCACTGTGGTGAGTCGCACGCTAGCCACGCGAGCGCCTGTTTACCGTATCAAAAAAATCCGTGCTCGACCTTAACTTAAATTTAGACATTGTCGTGACTTAGTGCCTTAAAGGACTTACAGTATCACTAATGCGCATTTTCCTCAAGAATAGTGATAGAAATTATTTTGGTAAAGTGAATGTGACGAGTTTGCGACTAAGCGTCTCATTGGATTGTCCGAGATTCGTCTGGCTGAAACCGAAATTCGCGATGTGAGTTTTAACATTTTGCAAGTGGTTTCGTTCGCGGCTTGTAAGCGCATTGTTTTCTCTTCGGAGCTTTGAGAAAAGAAAACGTGTCGGAAGATATTGTAGTACTTACAGAGTTGGAAGTTAGATTTTACAAAGTAAAATGTAGTTTTTGGCAGAAATTGGTTTTGTGTTTAAATATTAATCCGACTGCGCTAAGACTAAATAAAAATTTGTAGAAACATGTACCTTCCTTTTAACCGACTTTAAAAAGGAGGAGGTTCTCAATTCGATCCGTATGTTTTTTTTGTATGTATGTTATTCGATTTCTCCGCCAATTATGAATGGATTTTAATGATTCTTAATCCGTGTAAATTTTATCAAAATATTTTTGAAATAAAAAAACAAAAAAAATTGTGGCTCTAGTCTTGAAGTCGGGTTTTTTTTCAAACATTAATTATATTTAAAATTACATTAATATTTTTGAAATAAAAAAACAAAAAAAATTGTGGCTCTAGTCTTGAAGTCGGGTTTTTTTTCAAACATTAATTATATTTAAAATTACATTAATATTTTTGAAATAAAAAAAAAAAAAAAAAAAAAAAAAAAAAAAAAAAAAAAAAAAAAAAAAAAAAAAAAAAAAAAAAAAAAAAAAAAAAAAAAAAAAAAAAAAAAAAAAAAAAAAAAAAAAAAAAAAAAAAAAAAAAAAAAAAAAAAAAAAAAAAAAAAAAAAAAAAAAAAAAAAAAAAAAAAAAAAAAAAAAAAAAAAAAAAAAAAAAAAAAAAAAAAAAAAAAAAAAAAAAAAAAAAAAAAAAAAAAAAAAAAAAAAAAAAAAAAAAAAAAAAAAAAAAAAAAAAAAAAAAAAAAAAAAAAAAAAAAAAAAAAAAAAAAAAAAAAAAAAAAAAAAAAAAAAAAAAAAAAAAAAAAAAAAAAAAAAAAAAAAAAAAAAAAAAAAAAAAAAAAAAAAAAAAAAAAAAAAAAAAAAAAAAAAAAAAAAAAAAAAAAAAAAAAAAAAAAAAAAAAAAAAAAAAAAAAAAAAAAAAAAAAAAAAAAAAAAAAAAAAAAAAAAAAAAAAAAAAAAAAAAAAAAAAAAAAAAAAAAAAAAAAAAAAAAAAAAAAAAAAAAAAAAAAAAAAAAAAAAAAAAAAAAAAAAAAAAAAAAAAAAAAAAAAAAAAAAAAAAAAAAAAAAAAAAAAAAAAAAAAAAAAAAAAAAAAAAAAAAAAAAAAAAAAAAAAAAAAAAAAAAAAAAAAAAAAAAAAAAAAAAAAAAAAAAAAAAAAAAAAAAAAAAAAAAAAAAAAAAAAAAAAAAAAAAAAAAAAAAAAAAAAAAAAAAAAAAAAAAAAAAAAAAAAAAAAAAAAAAAAAAAAAAAAAAAAAAAAAAAAAAAAAAAAAAAAAAAAAAAAAAAAAAAAAAAAAAAAAAAAAAAAAAAAAAAAAAAAAAAAAAAAAAAAAAAAAAAAAAAAAAAAAAAAAAAAAAAAAAAAAAAAAAAAAAAAAAAAAAAAAAAAAAAAAAAAAAAAAAAAAAAAAAAAAAAAAAAAAAAAAAAAAAAAAAAAAAAAAAAAAAAAAAAAAAAAAAAAAAAAAAAAAAAAAAAAAAAAAAAAAAAAAAAAAAAAAAAAAAAAAAAAAAAAAAAAAAAAAAAAAAAAAAAAAAAAAAAAAAAAAAAAAAAAAAAAAAAAAAAAAAAAAAAAAAAAAAAAAAAAAAAAAAAAAAAAAAAAAAAAAAAAAAAAAAAAAAAAAAAAAAAAAAAAAAAAAAAAAAAAAAAAAAAAAAAAAAAAAAAAAAAAAAAAAAAAAAAAAAAAAAAAAAAAAAAAAAAAAAAAAAAAAAAAAAAAAAAAAAAAAAAAAAAAAAAAAAAAAAAAAAAAAAAAAAAAAAAAGGGGCAGGTTGAAATATGTTACAATGTGCCCCGAAATTCTGTTACAACTAGCCCCATGCCAAATTTTTAACATTTTTTGTTTACTAAAAACAAAATATTTTTTATTTAACTAATTAAACGTAGTTGTATACTATAGCTTTAATATATTAAAGTTCATAACTGAAACAGTAATCTATGTGAAAAAGACACCACAATAAACTGAAATTCTAATTTTACGAAGTGATGTTTTTTACATTACCAGGCCAAAAAATAGTGTGCCTGCTCACAACTATACACTGCGCTCTCGCTCGCGTCTCTTGTCTTGTTTACGTTGTAGGTCCCATTAAAAAGGCATATTGAGTACAACTTTAAACAAAATTTTGAAATCCTAAGAGTAATCGAGCTGTTTACTACTTACCCTGTTACAACTAGCCCCCTGCCCCCTACTTACAGAGTTGGAAGTTAGATTTTACAAAGTAAAATGTAGTTTTTGGCAGAAATGGTTTTGTGTTTAAATATTAATCCGACTGCGCTAAGACTAAATAAAAATTTGTAGAAACATGTACCTTCCTTTTAACCGACTTTAAAAAGGAGGAGGTTCTCAATTCGATCCGTATGTTTTTTTTGTATGTATGTTATTCGATTTCTCCGCCAATTATGAATGGATTTTAATGATTCTTAATCCGTGTAAATTTTATCAAATATTTTTGAAATAAAAAAACAAAAAAAATTGTGGCTCTAGTCTTGAAGTCGGGTTTTTTTTCAAACATTAATTATATTTAAAATTACATTAATATTTTTCTGAAATTATCCGGCAGTGGGCTGAAACTTTTTTTTAAACTTTTTTATCAAACAAAAAGTAAATGTTAACTAAGCAATATAAGCACAAGTAAAATTTATAGATAGAATAGCGGCCGCCCGGGACTTCGTCCGCGTGGAATAGTAACTTTTTACCCCCCTTTTAACCCTTACAACCCCCTTTTCGCACTAAAAAGTAGCCTATGTTTTTTCTCAGGGTCTAGATCATCTGTATACCAAATTTCATTTAAATCCGTTCAGTAGTTTTGGCGTGAAAGAGTAACAGATAGACAGAGTTACTTTCGCATTTATAATATTAGTAAGGATACTCTCACATTTATTAGATTATATTTTTGCTGTTTGTTAGAGCGACACTGCATTAAACTGGAACACCTTATTTGCATGTTTGATTTGCTTTACACTATCATGTTATAAAAACAGTGCCGTGCAATATGTTAAGAAGAGTTACTCCTATGTACAACGAATGGGTTGTTCAACTTTATATTGTATAGATTTATTTGTCGCAGCGTAGTTGATTTATTATGTACCTTGAGCTCATACACTTAGTTGTCGTAGGGTTTTCGTAGAATTATATGTGCCGCGATGACATCAGCCTCATCGTAGCTTCCTCGCCTTAGTCGTTTTAGGAAAACACGCTAGGTTTAATATAATTATCTCAATATGTACTCAAACCTATAATAGTAATGTAATCATCTCAGTAGTGTATAGTCTATTTTATTTATTCTGTAAACGATAAACATGAAAAGTAAAACTTATTATAAGTTTCAATAGCTACATAGCGAGGTCTATTTTATTCTTATCAAATGGGTATTGAAGATAAATAATGATTATAATGGCACTTCAGAAAATACGCCAACAAGTTTTAGCGTACCAATACAGAGTTCACACAGATGCATAAGTAAAAGTACGAAATAAATACGTGTATGATATTATTTATTCTGAAAAATCCACTTTTAGTACATTTACAAAGGTATTAAAATATCACAAGTCAAAAAAGAAATCTTCTAATAAATTGAGACAACATCACATATATTATCCTGGTCCCAAAATGTTTTCCCAATACAAAATCAACCAGAAAAAGCGAAGGAACCACAAACACCCAGATCCAGCTCAAATATCTGTTTCATCAACAACCTGCGACCCTTTACGTCTCAACAGTCGTTCAAACCACTGCGCTAAACGGGTCATACGGGTACATTAATTTATCTCTCTATTAAACATAATAACCGATCAAGAAAGTAATTCTGGTTATTGCTAAATTAGTAAAGCGAAATTAATTAATATTAGTACATCACCATTACCTACATTTACGTCCTATGATGATGAGCCACTTTGATATTGTAATGGCGTAATTTATAGAAATGAATAATTTTGGGTATAATGGATATTACTTAGTTCCTTTTAATCTTAGTTTTTTATTAGTTGCCTTACAATGTAGCTGAATACTTGTAATATTGTGTTTTTATCGATTATTGATACGTAAATTGTTTTAGTTTGTATAATAGATATGTAAAATGCAATTTAATATTTATTGTTGACAGTACGAGTAAGTACTTAAGTGTAATAATTATGTATTGTGTATCAGCGAATTCCGTGACGTTCAGTTATTGAACTTATCGAGTATGTATTTTCTTTGATATCTAATATGTTTCCATACTGCACGCATGAAAATAACTTTGTAATATATAACTTTTTCATAGATGCTTTTCATGTTTTCGTACCTCATAAAAAGACAGAACCATTTATAAGATCACTTTGTTGTCCGTCTGTCAGACACAACCTGTCTGTGTCAATTTGATATCCTTTTTCCCGAAATTTAAACTCACTCATATGATAACATTAATAACATAAAAGATTAGCCAAAAATGTATTGTGCATGTATTTACTCGTACATATTTCGATACTTCCAAGGAAATCGACATTCATAGGTTACTTGTTACTAACACTGGAACTATGTTAAGCAAGTAATATCATTATAAACCACACATACCTGGACAGGAAAAGTTTAAACTAAATCTTACAAACATAAATAAAAGGGATCAAAATTTCTAAATCAGATCACGCAGACTTAGCTATAGCCTAAGATCCCACTGCAAAAATACTGCATGTTTTTTTTCTTTCAATAGTTTAAACAACTAAGACAACAGTCTTACTCTTCTAGTGAAGTCATAATTATGAAAATGTGAATTCATATGCAAACTGATAAACATTTTAGACCGCGCCCGTACTAATTAACAGGCGTAGTTGAATAATACTCTAAAATATAAGTAATCAATATCCTTATTCTCCCTAAAAATAAGTAAGTCAGTGTGTTGACTTATGTAAAGGATATGACCTCATTCCTATTGTGCCGGAATAAACTAACAGATTGTATGTCAAGGCTATGGGCGTGATGTCAGCGGTGTATAATTGTATTTGCAGTTTCATACGTTCATTAATCAGTGCAATGTATGTGCTTCATTTATCTATTCCTATCATGGCTAAGTTCATTACCACAAGTTGGATTCTAATTTGATGTGGAGTATCAAGGAGTTTTGTGCTTGTCTATTTTTATACTACTTATGTAGATTCAAGTTGTGTCTTACTGATACGTAATTACATCATCAATAATTTATGATTGTTTGAATGCAATATACCTACTATCGCGATCAATAAATCGGAATAAAGGCATATAATTTTCATTGTTTGTATGAATTTCATACAAACATGCTCAGTTCAGAGGCCTTCAAATATAGGACGATTAGTGCTTTAGTAATAATTTTAATGTGAATCGATGTCAAAAATGTTGGATTTTTATGCAGCATTTTAACTGACTTCAGAAATATGCCGTTTTTCCTAAACAATAGGGTAGTGAAGTTGTATATTGCATTGCATCCCATATTATCCTTATGTCTATTAGGAAAACAAAATTAATTACATTTTACTGTTTATTTTGGAATCGGCATGTTGCTAGAATCAGTTAAAACCTCTATAATAAAAATCTAAAATTTTTAACATTGGTCAATGTTCGCACAACGCGTATGAAAGGGTCGAGATAATGATTCGGTCGTGAGTTTGGCTTCATTGTGGGCCGTCTTGACTCCAGCTCCATCTTTCTTTTTGTTAGAAGTATAATTTGATTTGACTTTATGATAATTAAAAATGTATGATTGATTAAGTATATCGGTCGCTCGCTTGTAATTTGTTATCTCCTTTCTAACTATCAGATTGATAACATAGATTTAACTTCTGTGAATGTTAGTTTTTATAGGTATTTCTTCTTTATTCAGTTTCTAAAAAACCTTGTTGCTTTAAGTGTGTTTCTTATTTTCGTCATGACTTTATCTTCGTAACATTTGCGCATGTTCAACCTTTTGATAATTGCCTATTTTCTGTTACGTTTGACCTTTAACTATATTCTGTTTATACATTGATCTGATTCCGGTCCTAGTAGACTAATCAAATATGATTATATCATACAACGAATATATTTCAGTCGGACACCATTTGGCGTCTGGCGAGAATCGAACCCACCACGCACAAGGCAGGGTCACCACTACTAATTGTGTCACAGAGCCCCGTCTCTTAAGTTTAATAAAAATATTGACACTAATTTTGATAGACATCCCCCTTCTTACAAAACGCGATCTAAGGAAACCCCGAATTAAACTCGTCCCAACCCCGTTTAACGTTGCGTGTTGGAACAGGATGGCATGGCAATATAGTACGTGTAGTTTATAATGACTCAAAATCGCGTTGTATAAAATGAGTTGGAATAAGTTTAGTTGCTAGGGCACAGGGTAGTAGTAGGTAGCATCTTCAATGGTATATTGAATCACCAAGGTTTATCTTATTTCTTTTTGTTTTCCCGGGGAAACCGTCATGGCCTTCACTTTGTCACAAGTGAGGGAGACGGTGGTGTGTGGGATTCTAACGCTAACTAAAATCTCTGGGGTGTTCATCTTAGCGTAATTGCGGTCGGATACTCCACAGCCAGGATTGGACTGTACCACCAATCGAATTCGCCGCTTTACGCCTACTTGGCGTAATGCAGCCCAAGAGAACATTGAATGATGCAGCCCTCCTAATTGACAACATTTCATAATTTTTGCATGTCTATATTATTGTTTTATATGAAAGTAGATATAAAATAAAGCGACCCATATTTTTTGTTTTTTCGAAATTATGTTTATAATATACCTAAAAAACATATTTTAATCCTTCGTATTCTAAACAGACGTAAGCGCCAAATTACGTCATACTTACTGAGATACAATATACTCTGTGCTTACTGAGGAATACAGTTAGTTCCTTTACCTATTAAAAAAACCGTCAATAAAAGTTACATTGACAACTATTGACAATTTCATTTTATGTCTTGCATCTGTCTGTCATAGAATTATAACCTCCCTTTTTCCCATACTATTTAAATAAAATGAAAGTTTCCGACGGATTTCAAGTTGCTGATAGTAGAAACTTGCCAAGAGTAAACTATCTAATGTTACTGGAGTTCATGCAAGAGAACGACTGCTACAACGTTGCTGAACTACGTAGTGCTAAAGTATTACTTGCTTTGCGGGAAGCCTACGTAGACACTGCGGTGAGATACGTAGAATTAAAGCGAGATGTCCATTTGTGTACCGTCCAGTGCTGATACATAAGTTCTGGCTGACTATGATGAGCTCTGTGTTAAAAAAATAATAGATGCTGCTTAGGTATTTTGGAAAAATTATATGTTTCAAAAAAGTATAGAGTGCAAAATAAAAGATGTAAAATGTTTCATATTTTTTATTAACCTTGTGTAAATAAATAACTAAGTACCTACCTATGTGAAGCTTATTTATTGAATTTTAATAATTATACACCTATGAATCTACGATGGCAATCTAGCTTTCAATTTGACCCGTCCTTTCACCGTCTTCATTAATTTTCTAAGTACAAAACACGCAGAGAACAGTTAATTTCTTAATAACCAATGCATTGCACCATTCTTACTTCGTAGACACTGGCAATGAAAAAAAGGATTTCTCCGGAGCAGGAATAGAATTGTTCGTGCAGATAGGGACACAACAATATTTCGGATCCTTCATTGGCACATACGCAATAGTTTCTTTGTTGTAAACGATTATAAATGAGAATTTATGAGAATTGTAATGAGTACGAGGAATTATTTTTACAAATGTCACTGAAGACACATGACAGTTAATTCACAGATATTATCAGTTTTAGCAATGGAGAAGGTATAGGCAAAGGAAATATTTCATTCTTCCGTAATGTATGACGTCATTTTTCAGTTTTCAGTTATAATTTTTTTTCTCAGTAAATAAGCAATATAAAAAATATTTTGATATATTCTCGATATCAGGAGAAGAAAACAAAGAAATGGTATTTTTTATTTTAGGGCTTAGAAATTTTGAAATGTTGTCAATTGCACGACCTACCAGGACATCGAGTAGTGCTTTCTCTAGCGGAGTTGAGCAAGCCTCTCCCCAATAGTGGGTATGCTCACGTACTCCGAAGGCCCGTTTAGTCGCCTCTTACGACAGACTGGGAATACCTTGGCAGTATTCTTACCGCCCCTAGCCACAGGGCACACCAAGGTTTATCTTGAAATAGCCTAGCGCAGCATATTATGATAGCGATGGCGGTCGCCCACGAAACCGCCGTATCGGGCGGCGCATCTCAATTCTCTCAATCGAGTTTAATTGGCTCATTAGGAGCACTGCTTGACCGTCGCTGTTTCTAGGCCAATATACCTCTTCTTTCTTGAGAAGATTGACATCATCACGGCCCTACGGTGTGCGTTTGCTCACTTCATGACTCTACCTATAATTCTTCATAGTACTTAGTAATATTTTTGTACGTAATACATATTTTATTGTTCCCGACGGATTTGTATCGTTATTTATGTGCGAATTATAGTAAACATTTTAGTAGTCTATACCGTTTTATTGATCAATTTACTACTATATTCAATTTGCGTTCCGTTTACTTTTTTCATACACACCCCAGATACGGTGTGAACGCGCAAAAAGTATATTTCAACCCTGATCCATACTAATTGCTTTTGAATTCCGTATATGGCAAATAGCGCTATTTTTGCGAATGGAGTCTTCATTGGCGGCAACACTTTTAGCGCGTTTACGCTGTAGTATGTATTTATATGTTCGCTATTTTGTATGATCGGACTATGAAAAACTGGGTGACTCATTTTAGTGATTTTGATTTGCCTTTGCCCCAAAGAGTTAAAAATCATAAGGCATAAGGCTGCGTTTCCACTGGAGCGGAGTGGAGTGAAGCGAAATCCACAAATTGAAGAAGCTTGTTCGTTGAAATGCGGAGTTTTTATGCAATTCTCCCGCCCCGCTCCGTTTCAATGGATCCGCATCCTTATACTATAATGGTTTACGAAATAACAAGTAATCTCAAAAATTAGGCGGTACTAAGTAACCAAAAACCACTAGCTATATACAGTTAGCCATGAATAGTATAAATGAAATTCTAAATAAACAACTGTGTCACAGCGCATCCCAAGTGAATGCATTTCATTCACGCCTGATTAGACAGGAGGTTATTTATAGATAAACAATCGACAAGTTGGATTTATCCATTTACAATCACCTAATCGTTTGTCTAATTACTTGTGTAATGTTTGCGAGTGAGTGATATGTTGCGCTTGTTGCAGGGAGGCGAAGTGCATAGTCGGTGCGCAGGATGCCGATCGCTCCGCGCGGCCCTCCGCCTGCTTCGACACCGCCCTACCACCACCAGCTCCGTAGGAGACCTACAATAACCCCCAAGTGTCCTTCTATAATATAACGTCTAACTTTTGTACGCCTCTTTTATACCGACCTATAAGTATAAGTACGCACAGTGTTAGTGTTTTAAGTGTCGCGCTCTAGTGGAGTGTATATGTGTGTCGATGGTGCGGCCGACATGGGAAAATCCTCGGCGAGAACACATGGCCAAGGTGAGTGTTGGCCCCGATGCCGAACCGTCTTGGGGACACCTGTCCTCAAGGCCTTTCTTTTGCTACACATGTTTAACATTCACCACCCTTGACCTTGCTGTCTATTACAAATTTTAAAATACTCCATTATCAAATACCTAGTAGTTAATACTTACGATACAAGCGATCGAACCAACCATACGTTTTCAAAAACGCGTCTTATGTATGTCACCATGTTGACCCTTGAGCTAACGAAAAGAATGCTCTTGACTTGAGGAAAAACCTCTTTGAGTGTTAAATAATTCTTAATCCTGCTTGAGTTTGTTTTGAATAATTTACTTATCACAAGAACTGATTATTTTACTATGTTTGCACGTATTATCATAAGCTTAATTTCACCCAATCAACATACGGCTAATCCCTATAATTAGACTTGTTATCAGTCGGTCTTCCCAAAGATCTTTTAATGAGATCTGTTACTGGTTCATATTTTTATTACTGATGTTCCTATATTTAATTCGGCAAGTGGCAGCAGAACCAGATCTTCCGTTTTTACCGTATATCCCGTTAAAATTCTGAAATACGTATTTTGATGTTGTTAGTGTTAACCCGTAATTACAAAAGTGCGCCTTGAATTATTTGGTTAGTATGCACGTAGATGACACATAAGGTTTTTGTTATAGTATGATTTTAAAAACCAATGAGCATGTTGTTACATTTTATCGAGCGCGGAGCACTTGTAGGTCCGAAAGTAAGGATGACACCGCGACGAAACTAGCGCCGCCCATCGATTTAAGTTTATTGTGGCGATAATGAGATATTTTTTTAAAAGTGTACTTCAATGAAAATATAAAGAAAAGTATTAACATTTTTTGAAACGCGTAACAATTTAACTTTTACACGCGTAATTTTCATAATTACGAAGACAACGTAGGTGACTAATGTTAGCTACTTTTGATGTTGACCGAACAACAAGGTAAGTAAGGTAGAAAAAAGTGACATGCTCTCTCGCGTTTTCCCTCGACTTTCCTATACATAAAAGTATTACGAAAACTTGCGCACACATACACACACTGCTACATACAAAAGCTACATAACAATGTAGTGTTCTGGCAAATAAATTTTCGGGATATATCTGGAAATCATTTTATTAATTTGGTCCTTACTAATCAATTTATTTGTGGCATGGTTGTTCAGAATCTGCTTCATGGTTGTCATCATACCTTATAGTAAGTGTTTGTGATTTCCATTGTTGCTTTTACTTCATTCTTATAACCTCATTCACGCGTGTGTGACGGTCTCTTTTCTTTGATTAATCTAAAAATAATTTTACAGACGAGCATTCGTATCAATCCAATCCGTCATGGCTTTGATACATCAAAGTAGTAATTTTAAACCTATGAATTATAAAACAAAGATTGTTATGGAATTCTAATATTAAGAACGCTGTGATAGTAGAGCAGCTTCAAATAGACTTCGAAAGTTTCACAATGTAGAAAATGTATCTACATTGGAACTCTGCAATCTCTGTACATTGCAATTAAATGCGATTAACAAACGACACAATTTATAATGAACTGATAATTACAATGGATTGAGTGGCTTGAGTAATCTTATAACGATCGATAATTTCCAGTATCTGAACAAGCTATGCACTTCACGTGATAGAAACTTGTGTTTGTATTAGATTAGCTGAGTAGTGCTGATTCGAATTGCAACACACATAGCGTATGAGTATTGGCATGGATCCTGTTAGCTTTAGTTATTTACTAGTACTACTTACCTACATGAAAATACCTTTAATAGACTAGTTTTATGTAACAAAATAACTGTCCTTTGATGATTCCAATCCCGCGAACGCAGGATCCCAGGTTGGCAGGGCTAAAAATACATAAGATTTTAACGAAAAATGGCTCCACTTCTCTAAGTCGACTATTCTAACGTTTTGAATAGGTTAAAAGTTTAAATATATCACAACAACAACAAGTTTTTAACAATTTTCTCATGAAACTAATAGCTAATTGGTTTTTCTATGGTGCTAAGCCAAAGCTCTTAATTCACTGCATAAAACTGTGTCCTGCCAATAACGAAGTCATTATCGATTGTTGAGAATCGTGCTTCAATTTCAGACATGATAGATTGGTTATGGACTGTCAACGTGGATGGAAACCTACCCGAAGACCCTTAATTACTACTTGTTCATATGAGATAGATTACATGGCGATGATCTATCGCCTCTTTTTATCATAATAGGTATTCGCTTAACAAAGTATGAGGAGAAAACAATATCGTATTTCACTATTTTACATCAACTCAGGTAGTCTTGCGGTTTAGGCTTACAATTGACTCGTAATAGTAAGTACCCTATTAACAACACGGCAGTAACTATGTGTTTCCATTTTGAGTTTCTTGCTGAGCCTCTATTTACACAGATTTATCTGAAAAAAAAAAAACCTACTGAAATTATATTTAGGTACAAAGCATGAGTATTATGTAAAGTTCGTTTGATTTAAGACTTACAATAAATAGTAAATACCTGTTTGGGTAATTCTTATATCACTTCCATGGCTTCTTCTCTGTATTTTTAAATTCGTCTTCCTCCGAAAATAACATCAGGATTTTTAAATATACATTCGACAAAGTTTTTTTTTACATAGAGAAGATGCCTTCCATATTAATCGGTAAAATTTTAATATTCTAATGCCAATTTCGGAGGAATATGGGCTTTAGTACTGCTAAGGATGTAATATTTCGATGAGAATTACCCATCTAGAAGAAAATAAATGTGTTACAGAATAGATAGACCACGATGTATACTAGATACTTACCAAAAATAACGCGCGGAAACTATTAAATTACTTTACTATTCAGATAAACTGAAGCCTTGACTCCCTACAATACATCAAACGGAAATAAATGTATTGTAACGATTTGATTAATATATGTGGAAGTGGATGTACAAGTACATATATCCACATTTGTTTTAGTTATAATATGTATTATATAGTAATTAATTTTGAGTTGTATTAAAATCAATCCATGGTTCAATCAATCAAATCTAGTGAAGGTCGCGGCAGTCCCTTGGATGCGGGTGGCACAGGACTGATTTGTGTGGAGAACTTTGGGGGAGGCCTATGTCCAGCAGTGGACGCTTATTGGCTGAAATTATGATGAAAATCAATCCCCCCGAGGTTGCTCGTGGATAAGAACAAAGCCATATGGCGTAAACTCTGATTCATAATCATGTAAAGTAAACTGACAGATGAAAATGACAAGTTTCTATGCATTTTGACATTTTGCATGTGTCAAATTGAGTGATAATGTATGGGGATGACACATTGACATCTGTCAGTTTACTTTACATCAGCCGTCGTCACACTTTTCTCTTCAAGGGCCACATATCAACTTGCACATCAGGGCCCGGGCCGCAGTATATGCGTACTAAACTGATTTCTGATAAATACGAATATGTAGTTGACTAGTAATTAAATAAATCTACTATATCGCGGGCCGCACAAATAACGTCGGCGGGCCGCATGCGGCCCGCGGGCCGCAGTTTGACGACCACGGCTTTACATGATTATGAATCAGAGTATAAGATGTTCTAGGTTGAGCACTTGTATGTAAAGATTTTTCGAATTTATGTGGATATTAGTTACATAACAAAACTCCTTCATTCATTGAACTGGTCGTTTGTTTTAGATTTTTTTTAAGTATATGTTTAATTTTCTGTCGTATTTTTAATACATATTTAAAATAAAAAAGAACAGTTGGTTACAGTACCTAAGTAGTTTAAAATTAAAAATTAATTCTCTTATCGCTTTGCAAGCAGCATAGTCGGAGACATTCTCTACTACCCATGCTTAAGGGGCTATACGAATGAAACTAGCGCCGCCAACCTATTTACACTGATTGTAGCGAAAATATGATATTTTTGAAGAAAATAAAACATTACAGACTTAGATCCAAGTAAATCGAATTTTTCGAGATACAAAACAATATTTTTTACACGTGACAAGTAACAATAAAGTTCATTATTGCTAAAAACGGCCACTTTTAGCAATAATGAACTTTATTGTTACTTGTCGCGTGTTTTATATATTGTATTGCATCTTGAAAAATTCAATTTACTTTTATCTAAGTCTGTAATGTTTTGCTTTCTTAAAAAATATCGTATTTTCGCCACAATCAGTGTAAATAGGTTGGCGGCGCTAGTTTCATTCGTGTAGCCCCTTAACTGAAGTTAGGAACGTGTTAGAGAAATTCTAGCAGTGTTGGAGGGACATTGTTTGATTGATATGATAAATTAAACCATTAGGCTGCCTGTCCATTTAAGCGGAGCGATGCGGCGGAGCGGAGAAACGGACAAATACTAGCCAATAGTATTTATTTATTTTAGCCAGTAGAATTTTTGTGTAATACTATTGGCTAATATTTGTCCGTTTCTCCGACAGGCAGCCTTATAAGGGACTCTGACTCCTTCTGGCTTAGAGCAGGATTTTAGAAAGTGCTGTAACAATAACGATTGAAAATGTAGGTATTTTCTGGTCTTAATTTTTTTCTGTAAATATTCAATTATTAATCGAATTGCACCCAAACAGGTGCAGTCAAACTTAGTTAACCTTTGTTATACTCGTATCTGGTTGATTATAGAGACTTGAAACATAAAAGGAGAAATGAGAAAAAACAGAGATACGGTGGAGAGTTATAATTTGGCGAAATTTTCTACAAAAGTAAACATGAGGATGTAACCGGCAACACCGGCGAAACTATTGTCGGATGCGCGCGCATGGCTGGCGGCGCTAGTGTTTCACACGAGTCTCGGCCCCGGTGTGGGTCGGATCGCGCGTGCGGGCGGTGTCGCGAGTGAGGGCTCGGTGCGGCCGTAGTCGCAGCCGGCGGAGTGGCCGCGCGGAGCGGCGCGCGGCATGGGGCGGCGGTAGCGGCGCGGATGTGCGCTCGCTCCGAGGCCGTCGAGCTCGAGGTGCTGGGCGCCGAGGGCAGCGAGGCTCGGGTGCCGCCGCGCCCCCTGCGCCTGTCCCTCCTCGAGCTGCTCGGCAAGCTGGTGCGACGCGACCAGCCCGCTCAGCCGAACCGCCGCGCCAAGCATAATCATCGATTCCGCACCTTTGTCTCGTGCGGTCGGTATCTATCGATTCTACGCACACCTTCTCTGTCTACAGCGACAAGTAAAATTTGTTTCGCCCGCTTCCAGTGGAACGATCTGCGCCGTATACAAATGTTATGCAGTAGATTGTGCGGTTAAGAAGTGACGAATTCTTGACCTTTTGAGCATGTTGCAGCGTTGAACGTGACCGCAATGCTTAACACATTGATTTCTCTACGGGACTGGTTGAATGGGTTTTTGTAGATCCTGAGATTGGTAGGAATATTTTATATGAGTCAAGGGAAATTTGGATGAATTTGGCCAAGGTCGGAGTCGGCGCGCCTCGCACGGTCAACGGCCGCGACGAGACGGCGCTTCAGCGCTTTGCGAATCGCTTATGACCCCGCGTTGTTGTTATCGATTACCCCGCCAATGTTTCATTTCAATAAATTTAATTAATGTGAAAACGCTCTACCGCCCTTCCTTTTTTACATGATCGGTGGTCTGTAATGCTTGTAAGATACAAAGAGTAGAACAGGCGGGTGCTAGTTAACTGACACCTGTATGTATTTACGCATTTAATTTGAGCTTGTCCATGCGTGATTCCTTGTTTTAAATACATTAGGTACTAATGGTTTAAACAAACAGCGAATCCACTCCTATTTGTGTCACAATATCTATTGTTCTTTTGCTAACTGAAATGTGCCTCTTAGTAAGAATATTGAAATTGTTGCCATTACATATGTATGTACGGACTGACATTGCTCATATAACACGCAACAGCAATTTGGGTTCATTCCAGTAATAATCATGTTGATCACTTAAGCGTCGAAGCTCTCGCAAACATCCACCTATTAAGCGGCTTAAATTGATCAATACATTTATTGTGACATCATCCGTAAGTTAGGTGTAGGTGTAAGAAACAATCATTCTTATGGATCATACACGTTAAGTTATTAGTTTAAAAATGTTTCTCAACGCAAACTTGCTGTGCTGGACAGGGTCCGTATTACCTACGTAATTATGTTTTCACTACCCATTAGCACCATAAGAGCGCATTACAGAAAATGCAAATGAACTTGTCTTTTAACGGTAACATTATGTATAACATAGTACAACAAATACAATTATTCGTCTTTGTCTCTAAAAATACTACTGATGCTTCTTTTAGTATAGGCAGCTAATGTCTATCTTTGTTAAACTTATCGTAGACGGCACTTCCTGTGACAATGTTTTTCCGGCAATGTTGCAGTCGCACTACATACTTACTGGTAATGTATTCAATATAGTCGAAGAGACTATAATGTTATCCTAATAAAACAGTTAAAAGATGGGTAACATCTTGAAAAATCAGTAATATTATGATGGTTTAAAAAAATCAAATACCAGACCAGGCGCTGGGTGGTCGCCCATTAGTGGATCTAAATAATTCATATATAAGTACTGAGTAATATAATATGCTACGCTTTATGTACAAATATAAATTGGTAAGAATAAATCCATATAAGTCCATGCTAAAGTAACGTCAATAATTGCAAGTGAATAAGAAATGCCACGCATACAAAACTTGTGCCATTTGATGTATAATTACGTCATAAGCTTGCAAACAACGCCATAATATGATATTGCTGTGTGAGCGTTTTCGCGGTTTATTTAAACATTGATCTACTGCATTGCTGCGTTCTTTGTATTATGAGAGCGTTTAAGTTAATAATAATACAAGAAGTTGCAAATAGCTTAATAACTATTTTAGCAAATTATTAAGATAAATTAAACAGTAATTAAAAACTGACTTAAAATATTTAACCTCAAGATAAAACTTTATCATTGGTTAGGTTATTTGAACACCCGCGTAGGACGCCATATCGAGCGAGACAAAAGTACTTATTAAAATAATCATGCTATGAAATAAAAGTCCTTTAGCACTCAGAGTCGGATATGAGAATTGCCGCCCGTGGGCTATCCACAATTTTCTCCCAACACCAACTGTGTATCATTTTTATCAAAACTTTGTCGCCCTGTACTCTGATTAAAGCCGTAGAGCCCATTCAGCGATGTAAATCGAGGCAGGTCTTAACTATCAAAGGCCATGTTAATAGAGCACGTTGACCCTTTGGGATCTTTTGTACCTACCCTATAATTTACACTCATCAGCTTCACTATGTCTTTCTGATTGAAATCCCTGTAATCTTCTGGTTTCGGTGAAGCGTTATCTAGAAGACATATTCTGGCCAGTAAGTCGCATTCTTTAAATCCCGATAAGTTTCTAATGTTGGTTGTAGATACAGTAACATATTGTCTTACGCAAAAATAAAAGTAATTCATTGAGTGATGTATGTTTCTGTAAATTAAGAAAAAAATGAATTCATTGATCTTTAATAAAAGCTAGTTTCGTTTAGAAAAGAAGTACGAAAGTCTCAATTTACATTTGAGTACTACGATCATCTTCAGTGTTAGCTACTGAGCACGTCCAATGATCAGTCTCATTGATGCAGCATTATTATATTATTATTATAGCCTATAAAGCTTGTTCTTAATGCCTTCCTGGATCTCATAAGAGTGAGGGGTGCATTTAATTTTACGATTATCACTCTCAAGTGGAATCATTCATTGTGCATATATGCATATATATACGTAGCCTTTAGATACGAAGTATTTACCCCACCTATATAGCAAATGCTGATATAAGTTGTGTTTGTTTACCTATATCACGTTATTCACGTCTTAACTCTTAAGTGCGTTAATCAAACTAAAGCATACAACAATGTAAAAAAGATTCTTAAAGCTGGTGTACTTAATATTTTCCGTAGTAATTCAACATTATTATTTACTGGGCGTACCTAAATGTGTAACTAACAAAATACCTAACAGTTAAAAGGTTTGCTTATTAATGGTCTTGAACATACTATGATGATTTTGTTATTATTGACACTCCATGAGGTTTTCTACCATAATCCATTTCATATCTTTTGACGTCATTTGCAGAATTACAGTTTTGAGCATCATAAAGTAATACGCGAATACTCAGACAACCAAAGGTGGTAAATGTTAATTGAGCACAATTAGTGAAGAAATACGGTCACTCCATTAAACTAACGAATGTCATTTGTTGTTTCAGAGAATGAACGGAGAATCAAAGCCAACAACAGGGAGTACAACGCGCAGTTCCGCTACGCAGTAAGTTTCATACTTTGTTACCACCATAATTAGCTCAAGTTAGCTGCTTGCTGCAGGCCTTTTCATCATTTCCCATTTATTCCTGTCATCAGCCAACTTCATGCACTGCTTCCCAGCCACAGCTGCAATATCATATAACCAACGGGCAAGTGGTTAGACCAAATGACCACAAGGTATGACAACTACCTTTTCTGATGACTCTTCATGCCGCTTCTGCTGCAGTAAGAGGACCGTCCCCTATGCATATCCAACTAACGAGCGTCACTCGGGCTATGTGAGGTACAAAAAGGACCCTGGTCCTTCTTTTTCTTGTCGCAGGGCAAACGAGATTGGCCAACATCCTTATGCATACGCGTTCTCCGGGCAGCGGTCGGGTTATTTGGAGCCATAAAATAATTACCCAAAAAAGGATATAGGGATAGGATAAGATATGTCGAGTTGATCTTGAAATCGAAGAGTTGGTTATAGTTATTGCAGTATATCATGTCTCTCCCGCACGTTTGTCTCTGTCATTCACAGCAAGATGATACTGTAAGCGCGCGTAACCTTTTTTTTTATCGCAATGTAGGCCATCCCTCTGTGTATAATTATTTTGAGGTGGAGCTCCCCATCTAGCGAAGTGTCTCCTGAAGAGCAGTTATCCATAGGAGAGACTGCGGACTAGACTATTAGTCGTCTAGCCTTCTTCGCGACCTTCACCGGTTCTTTCTATATCCCATTATCATTTTCATCATCAATAATTTCCCGTCGTTTTACATTGTTTTATTTTACTTAAAAAAAAGTAAAAAAACTAAAACCCAACTACGACAAAAAACGACGCTGAAAAAGTATAAAACAAGCCTTCGTTGTCAATTTACAATAATGTCATACAATACTATTCTGAAGTATGCATTATTCACTATGTAGAGATACATTTTCATGTTTGGAAATCCGCAGTCACACGTTGTCAAAAGGTAGGTATATAACGTGTGACTACGCCTTTCCAAACATGAAAATTTATCTCAACATAGTGAATATTGCATACTTTAGAATAGTATTGTATGACATTATTGTAAATTGACAACGAAGGCTTGTTTTATACTTTTTCAGCGTCGTTTTTTGTCGTAGTTGGGTTTTAGTTTTTTTACTTTTTTTTTATTTGTAATATTTTGGTGTCCAAGTGCTAGTAATATATATATATATAATTATATTCAAAATGTACAAGTCAAGCGCTTTCAAATGATACCAAACACGGCCTATTTATCATAACTTTATTTTTTTACTCTGTATGTTTTGTTCGCTAGAGAGCGCGTAACATTAGATTTTGTGAAACTTCATATAGCCTATAACCACTGGACAATTAAGACGCTTATAATGATATGTCATTTGTCGAATTCTGATAAGTAGTTTAGAAGTTACGTGGAAACAGATGAACATACATACATACATACATACATAGCCTGTCAAAATCATAACCCTCCTTTTGCTTTGCCGTAGTCGGGTAAAAATATATTTGTATCTCTACATTTAAACCACTTGCGGTTAAAATAATCAAGTTTACAGTAAAGAGTTTTGGTATCCGCTTAATTAACGCAATATGAGTAGGTAACAGTTTTGAATTTGTGTATATTAGTACGTGTGATAATTGGAATTGGAGCTTATAACGAATTAATTGATACATTTTCGGCCAAAGCTTTGTTTATCAACAACTAGCGGCCGCCCGCGACTTCGTCCGCGTGGAAAAGTAACTTTTTACCCCCCTTTCAACCCCTTAAAACCCCCTTTCCGCAATAAAAAGTAGCCTATGTTCTTTCTCAGGGTCTAGATTATCTGTATACCAAATTTCATTCAAATCTGTTCAGTAGTTTTGGCGTGAAAGAGTAACAGACAGACAGACAGACAGACAGACAGACAGACAGACAGACAGACAGACAGACAGACAGAGTTACTTTCGCATTTATAATATTAGTAGGGATTAGTAGGGATAAATAAAAGTTTTGTACTTCAAAAAATATATACTGGTTTATTTGCATGCTATTTTTTCAGTTTTTCAATTCGTTAAGTTAAAAGATTTGAAAAAATAAAAAATCAAATTTTTCTATTGTCAGATTAGGCCAATCCCTCCAGATAATTGTCAGATTATGAGACAACACGTTAAGGGTACATAGATGAACCATATATATCTTAATCTGACGCGCTCGACTATTTCAAATGGCGATTTTTTTTTGCTCATTCAAATAATGGCCGCGAGTTTGGGTCACATCTAAATCGTCAGATTATTATATAAGAACCTTTTTTTAGGTTCACTTAACACCCCCTTTGAAATCTGACGCGCTCGATTAAATTTTTTTTTTCCGTTTTTTACCCTTACGTACGACCACCTCCACCATGGAAACAGTCAGATTAAAATATGTATGTTTTCAAAAATACGTAAGACATGGATGCTATTAATATCTGACGCGCTCGAGTATGTCCATGCAACTGTTTTTTTTTACATTTTTGAAAATTTACAGCGACTTCCCCCACCGATGGAAGTATGGATATTATATGACATTTTTTTTTCTTATCATGTAAGCTTCGCAATCCAATATGTCTCTTTAACGCTCGAGTAAATCCCGATTTAGCATCCTGGGCTCCCCTACTATTTGGAATGTGGTAATGGAATAGTCATTTGTTTAAGAAGGTTCTTCTGGCCGTGTTATCTTAATGTGTTTACTTATCATAATTTTCATATCGTAACTGACATTGCTCCAAATGAGGTGAGATACTCGTAAGGTCGTTGGTATTAACGAATCGTCTCCGAAAAATCTGAGATGCAGATTGCTGATAAGACAACTGACAAGTGGAAAAAATATTCGTGCGGATTGCGGACTCATGAAAAGGAAATGACGATACGGTCTAACGTTTTGTAATTTGACGCATGATTGGTCAGCCTAATACAATGTCTAATAGGATACTGGATAACTCGTAATAGATTTGTATGGTAATAAGAATTTTATGATACGGTTTACCTATAAGCCTTGTCGTTGTCTATAGAAGTTATCTGTTTGTAAATAGTATAGTTAAATAGCGGCCCGTCCCGGCTTCGATGGACATAATATTTTTATTTTGATCGTTTCTAGCAATAAATTTAGGTATACTAGCTGTTACCGGCGATTTCGTCCGCGTGGAATAGTATCTTTGGGTAGCATTTTTAATTATTTTATCATTTTCACCCCCCTTTTAACCCCTTACAGCCCCCTTTTCGCAATAAAAAGTAGCCTATGTTCTTTCTCAGGGTCTAGACCAGCTATATACATAGTATAGGTACCAAATTTCATTCAAATCTGTTCAGTAGTTTTGGCGTGAAAGAGTAACAGACAGAGTTACTTTCGCATTTATAATACACTAGTGACCCGCCCTCACTTCGTTTCGGAACATTAGTTTCCCATGCAACCAATAGATGGCGCTGGGTGTTGATTACATCGCACATGTGTTTTGCTATTTCGGTTTACCTATAAGCCTTGTCGTTGTCTATAGATAGATAACGTTTATTGGCCACAAAAGCAAAAAACAAAGAAACAAATTACAGTAAACATTACATTAACACTATAGAACTTACCTCTTTATAAATAGTATAGATATTAAGTTAGGATCATTAATATCATAATTTATATTGTTGCAGAACAACTACATCAAAACATCGAAGTACACGATCATAACGTTCCTGCCGCTGAACCTGCTCGAGCAGTTCCAGCGGCTGGCCAACTTCTACTTCCTGTGCCTGCTGGTGCTGCAGCTGATCCCGGCCATCTCCTCGCTGACGCCCATCACCACAGCCATCCCGCTCATCGGTGTGCTCGCTCTCACTGCCGTCAAAGACGCCTACGACGATTTTGTAAGTATCCATTTTTCTTTCATCATCGGCTTAGGGACCTCCACTGCTGAACATAGGCCTCCCCATAGACGTCCAGAGCTGCCTGGTCGCAGGCAGCCTCAATCCAGCGAGTTCCTGCGACTCTAATTAGGTCGTCTGTCCATTTCGTGGGTGGGCGTCCCAAGCTATAGTATAGTATAATATAGTGTCCACTCCAGATTTTTTTTATCCCAGTGGGCTGTACCGGCGACGTTACATTAATCGTGGCTGTTTACTTCATCAGAGATACTCATCATTCCTGATAAACACTAGTTCAGGTATAGGTGTTGATGATTGGCCATCACAAAAATCTTTATTTTTTTCCTTCGGTGATAGTAGGAGGAATTAAAATGCTGTCTTCTTATGATGTAAATGAACGACACAAACAACATACCCTCTGTAAATCATCTATCGGCCTAAACTTCCATTTCGCACGTGTTTTGTTATCCCTCCCTAGGGAGTAAAGTGTAGTTTAGTTGTATTTTCGCTTTTCAAAATAATCTTGATCGAAGTAGACCTTTGTATGAACTTGAGTATTTTTTGTGTAGGCGTTTGTTTAAACACTAATTTGTTTACGTTAAATGTTGTAATAACATATTTTTTTGTTAAAGGATTCATCCATCTACTGTTAAACTTGAAAGCGAGATTTAAATATCTGTTCTTTTTATCACTCTAAAGGATTTTCTTGTTTATATAGAAATATAATGTATGCATACAAAGTAGGTGAACGTTATAAATCTTCTGCGTCACGACCTGCAGCAATCTGAGAATTTTGTAGCGCATTTAATGTCGGAGGTCAATGTAAGCTTTACGGGTCGAGTCAGCGCGGCAGGCGACATTGTAAGCCTTAAACGTGTCGGTGGCAATATGTTACTTGAAATGTCGCTCTCACTAAACCAATTTCAACGTCCAGAAATGCAAGGTACAGGCCAAAAAGCAAAAAACAAATCTAAATCGACTGATTTGTCTGTAAATGGTAGGCTTCAACTATGACCTACTAGTTTGCTCAGCGCGTTGCATTTCTTATGTCTTACAAAACTATTCTCGTCAGGTGGTGAGGTTTAGTTTGATGATAACTTGTAAATATTATTACACACACATTTGGAGACATAGTTATTTTTGTATTTTTTTTTATCGATAAACAACTAACAGTTACTTATTTAAAGTTCAAGAATACAAACTATTTTCTTCGTTGTTTTGCTACAATTTCCAACACATTAGATAAATATGTGATGTGTTCACCAGCCACCTGCAACTAACACCCAAGTAAGGGAATATCCAATTTAGTAATTTATTTATCAATGGTCCGTATGGGCATGTGTTAAATAACTTCGTATTTGAATTATCTGTTGTGTAACTGATTGTAAATCTTCAAACGTCGTTTACGTCGCTATGAAAGTTTTTACAAAATGTAATTAGGAATGCTCATGTCAATACAATAGGCCAATCATTCAACTCAATGCCTGCGGGTATAAACTACAACACCCTGATAATTCTAAGGCTAAGTGCCTGTTTATCTGAAAACTAGCCCAAAATGTACAAAAATGTGACCTCGTATTTAGATTTGCACAATTTAGTAATGGTCGCGCAACAAAACGTAGTCCTTGTGCGGTACTAGTTGCAAGGCAACACAATTGAAGCGTAGTGATATCCGTATTTATCGCAAAGTGAACACACAGTGGGTTCATTCATGCCGGCATGGAAATTGTTGCGGACCACGAATAAGCCTCTATTGTAGATCAAGGACGGCGGCGTAATTAATGGTATGCTGCTAAAGTTCAACAATCAATTCTTTTGTGCTCTAAAACCGGCTGGCGACTGAAGCAAACTTTGATATTTCATTTTTTGTGGTTAATATTCCCGCTATGATTTATATGCGTTGAAAATAGAAGCCAAATTCAGGGTTTCGTGCTTGTCATTTCGATCGACGAAGTGTACAATAATTATGATCATACGACTTGAATTGTAGTACATATTACAATTCATGTCGTATGGTTCATGTTATACAAACATATAGTAAGTACCTTATGAACTGATAGGTATGCAATTTTACTTAGTTAAAAAGTTCTAACTATAGACATCTTCAAGGCATACTAATTAGGTAGGTACTTAATTGTCAGACCTGACGCTAAAAGGTTACAGAAACATGAGATACGGGACCTGCATGCATCACCTGATTGGTTGCTATCGTGCCTGACATAATGCAAGTTAAAATGGAGCACCGTGAATGTTAATTAATCGTTACATCGATTGAGGAAAACTACACGGTTTATTTGTAAAACAAGTCACGCGTCAAATAAACATCATTAGTTGTGCAATGATTAAGATTATTGTTGAATGATTTTTGTGCTATGGATTTCATGATCATTTTGTTTAACATGTATTTTCAAATCAAGGTGGACATACGATACACCTTACCTTATAAAGACCCAGGATTTTGTTGGTGGCATACAATTAGCCGCTCATATAAACTTTGAGGGAGCTCTATGTTCAACTGTGGACCATGACGATAGATGGGATTTTAGTGGGATATGCTCCACTGACATGAAGGCAACATAAACGTAAAGATTCTTACAACTCTACGTAGGATATCAAATTTATTAATGGCAGCTTATATTAGTCCAATGTTAGACAGACCGTCGTAAAATTTTATTCGCTGTAACCGGCACAGACAGGACAACTGACTTGGAACGCAGCAGTATAATAGTATAATGTCGGAACGGCGGCTCTTCCCGGACGAAGGTATCAGGTTCATTTCTCGGATATTTTAGTCCTACATTCTTTAATACAGAAATGCTGTGACGGACAAGCGGCTGTAGCTGGTCTTGCAGTCGTCATTAAGGGTTTTATAAAACATCTCAACGATATTCAAGTATATTGCCTTTAGGATTAGGAAACAAGATAGTAGCAGTTTTTGGGGTATTAAATATTCTTTACAATAAATGAATATATCTATTGAAATAGGTACATGATATAAGATTGTCTTCTTATTGCAGACTCGAGAGTATCTATTCTCCCATTTTTCCTGATCTTAGGATACTTTCATGTAATTTTTTTTTTCTTAGAAACCTCTTGTATACTATTTATTTTTCAAACTTTTAGGCCGAGAGACAACATGCCTTGTGGCAAAGACACCTCAACCGTTGAAGTACACATACAAGATTTATAAATATCCATATCAGTAGGTGCAATGTGAGAATAACTTCCAATGCCAATGTCGTTGCAGATCGATATTGTCGCACAGTTAACACCTTTCTTCGCTTGATAGATGAGAGTATTACTTGAAATAAACATGATTACTCAAACACAAGGCGAGTGGAGGAGTTGTTGCTAAACATGCATTACTATTTATAAGGCTAACGTAAGTAATTGTTTAATAAACTGCTGCTCGTTTTATACTTTTGTGAGGAAAGAGGATGTGCAAAATTCTTCCTTATTTACTAAAAAGAGGATTTCTGCATTATTATTATGAATTCTAAACGTTATTGTTAGCAGTAGGTAGTCTATAAAGTAATCTACAGATTAATCAATCACTATAAATTCGAGCAATATTGATAACATACAGATTTTTACGTTTTAATGTTAGATAACAGATTAAGATTAGTCAGAAATGTCAATCAGGCTTTTTGCATTATCACACTGTAGTAACTAGTCGGTTATCAGTATCAGACATTTTAATTTACAATACAACTTTTAGGGATACATAATGTCGTCGCTGCTATGATGGGATTAGGCTTAATCACCACGCTTGCCTAATGCGGATTGTTGATCACAAACCCGAGCTATCTTCGAAAAATTTTAAACATACTTTTGCTCGACCCGGGATTCGAACCCGGGACCCCGAGATCACGGCCCGGTACTTAAACCCAACCTTACTTAGACCAACGGGGCGTTACGTGTACTAGGTTAGTACCTAGTTAACTACTACTAGGTTTAAATCAGTGGCAGCAACTCACTATTTGAGAAAGCATTTATTAAGTACATAACACTTCATCAAATTGGTGACTTTTTAGCACGAGTTTAGAGTGGGTCTCAACCGACATCGCGACACTGAGTCGTTCGTGGGTTTGATTGCCTTGCCCAATACAAATGTTTGTGTTGCTTCCGGGTGTCATGTATGTTGCATCCATTTATTGTTTTTGGATTCCATATGTACGGTCGGCAAATGTATTAGTTGAAGCTCTGTAATTTCACCTGTTATGTCCTGCAATATCGAACAAACAGAGCCGCAAAAATGAAAAATTTCAAAGTAGCTCAACGATTAGAATTGTTGACCGTATAAAGGTAAACCTTGTATGAGACCAGGAGGGCTTAATTTTGATTGATTTGTTTGTTGCAGCAACGTCATCAAAACGATTCCCAAGTGAACCACCGGCGCGCAAAGACCCTGCGCAATGGCAAGCTCGTGGAGGAGAAGTGGGCGTCTGTTCAGGTGGGAGACGTCATCCGGCTGGAGAACGACCAGTTCGTCGCCGCCGACATCCTGCTGCTCAGCACCTCCGAGCCCAACGGCCTTTGCTACATTGAGACCGCTGAGCTCGACGGGTCAGTAACCACACTCCGCATTTTTAGAAATAAATTGAGACAACATCCACATGTTTTGTCCTGACCTCAAACTAAGTTGAATAATAAGGTTGAATGTTGTTATTTTTCATATAGTGCGGCTAGGTTGTATAACATGGGCGACTAGGGGTCAGTGTGGGCTGAACCCACCCTAGAAAGCTGTGGGCTCACCCTAGAAAAATACTCATAATGTATAGCTCGTCATCTAGGACTGGACCTTCCCTCCGTCGTACATAATACGATAAGCCTCCAGGGCAAAAAAAAAAAGCATGGCACTCCTTCGAAAAAATTATTAGCTACACTAGCAATGTTATTTACGCGTGGTGCTAGTGACGTTTGAAAATTAGGATAATTGCTAGCAAGTATAAACCTACAGTCCACCCAGACTATATCGAAGGATTATTATTGGCTCCTATAGCATTACGTGTCTTCAGTTGTAATTAGTTTGTTATTTCCTTTTGTGTTTTTGTGGCCAATAATGTTATCTATCTATATTTCAACCCCTGGTCTAAGCGCACCTCGGGCTTCAATACGACATCTTTTGATGCAAACTAGTAATAACACGCTAAGATGAGAGAGAGATAAAAAATACCGAGTTTCTAGTGTACCTGTTAGTGTTGCTCGCTATCGATTGTTGACCTCGAAAACTATCGTTTGAGTTGTTTCTACAAGAGAATGAACTAATTGCTAAGGTGAGCTACGCTGATGATGTTTTAAAACGCGCTACGCCACTGATTAGATATCTAACAAATGATTTGTAGTGTGTGCATTATGCGTCAGTTATTTAATTAGCATGACGTTGTTAACAAACTGTGTAAGTCATAATTGTTTACTTAATTAGGTATACTTGTTACTTCCGATTAAATATAATGATATCCTTACTGTAATTATTTATTCAACGAAATACAGAGAAAATGATTGTTACTTACAAGACACTAGTACGTCTGCTAAATTACATTCTAAATACTTAGATATGATTGAATTTATATCATGCTGCCTATAACACAGGTCTGCAAAATGAGGGTCATAACTTCCTCTCTGGAATTTGATAGCTGATTCTAGGGTATTTTGGTGCGCTGATTGCGAATATGTACTTAGTTTTTCGCCATCACCTCCAGATTTTTCAAAAAAGATACGGATAGAAAATAAGAAAAAATCTCAATTTTTCACATACAAAAAATTATATTTAAAAAATTACAGTACTTTTAACTTAAAAAACTACTAAAATATAACAACAACTTAGTACTAGTCTAAATGACCTATAATTTTTATTTGTGGAACCTCGTCCTTTTTTCCTGGAAGCTTCGGTTGTGCGATTTTCGCTTAAATTTCCGGTTTGGATCGTCGCGCTTCAATAACCAACAGTAGTCGGCCATCATGCTAGTATTCCATCTTCCTTGATAACGGACTTCCAGCTCTTTCAAATCTTGGTGAAATCTTTCGCCTTGTTCTTCGCTAACGGCTCCTAGATTTTCTGGGAAGTAGTCAATGTGCGAATTTAAAAAATGAAGTTTATTGCTCATATTACAACCCATTACACCAAAATTTGTAATCATTTTGGCCACTATTTCTTTATAGTCGGAGCTTTTATTGTTCCCCAAAAAGTTTTTCACCACTTCCTTAAATGACTGCCATGCTTGCAACTCGATATCATTAAGTTTTTGATCAAACTTTTCCTCCGACATTAATTTTCTTATATCAGGGCCTTATACATATATACTTATACAAAAACCCTTTGGTTTATCTTTATTACACCCTTTTCCAATAATATTTACAACAATTAGGTAAAATTACTTGATCATTATGTATTAATGAGCTCATTACTAAATAAAGCCAAAATGACCCGTTTTCGACATGATTAATGCGAATTACTTATATTCATTATGTAGTAATTAACAAATACTGATTTGCAATAATTTTTATGTCTCCTGACACTAATTAAATGCAATAAAACTCAAGCTAAAGTAATTTAATGACGTTTTATAAATTTTAAAATGTAGGCGCTCAGATATTTTGCAAAATCTTAAATATTCAATATCAAAAAATCCTGACGTGATGGATTTTTTTTATTATTTTTCTAGTAATAAGCACATAGAAACTATAGAAAAGTTACTCAGATTTCGAAGAGGAAAACCATTGCAGACCTGTGTAATTAAAAATCAATAGAAATTTGTTACTGTATTATGTTGTACATAAATATGGAGATCCTCAACATAATTTATTGGTACTTGTACCGTGTGGTTGTTATCGTCGTATTCATGAGTGTACTTATACTTTGATGCTCTTACACCACCCGATAATCTACTATCATAAACTTAAGTAGTATTGATTACACAAATTCTAACACTCAAATCAAATAACACACAAATCTACGCATAAAATATAGTTGTAGTTACATGCAGGGATTTATAAGGCTGCGTTTCCACTAAAGCTGAGAGGAACGGAGTGTTATACAACAACAACACAAAAATAAACAATTGCATCAAAACTCAACTCAACTCAACGGGCAAGCTACTTCTATAAGTCGATTTCATGCTGCTCCGCTCCTCTTCAGTGGAAATGACATCTTTGTTTCTAAAAACATGGACCCGGTTAGGTTTTTTCTTATGAAATTGCCTGCTAAAACGTTTAAAACGAGTTATTCTATTAACAAAAATTAAGTAGAAGCTATGCAATCACGATTTTAAATTAAAAATGTGTCATAAAAAGAAAATAAACACGTATTACTAATGACTGTTTACATACTGGCACTATCAGCCTCACATTATTAACTGTACACTGGTATTAAAAGTACCAACATTAGATTGTTATCTTAAACAAATGAACTTCAAGCCGATGTAAAAAAAAAAAGATTTGAGAGTTTTTGAGAGATTCGAGAGAGACATTTCAAAAATATGACTGGAAACTTCATTGTCGTTCGCTTATATTGTGTGAACGTACTCTAAAATTAATAAATGTGTTTGTTACAGGGAGACGAATTTAAAATGTCGTCAGTGCCTTCTGGAGACGGCCGCGATGGGCCAGGACGACGCACAACTGGGCGCTTTTGACGGAGAGATCGTCTGCGAGACACCCAACAACTTGCTGAATAAGTTCGATGGTTAGTACGGTATTACTCCTCCGAGATCCGGTTCGAGCTTAAATAAGTAAAATACCTTATAGTTATTATCTAAAACGGATTACTTTAGCAACTAGGTTACCTACAGCCCTTAAAAGTGTCTAAGGGCGATGTACTTTCAACAGCTATGATCGGACATGAATAAAATCAAAAGTTTTGTTAAGCACCAGTCAGTTCATTCACCCTACCCTACATTCTACCTTGATTGCACCTTCCCTGTTTGCAAAAGGCGCTTGCAATACACTTTTGAAATGGACGTCGAAGTCGTCACCGCCAGCGCTTAAGTAACACTTACTGTCGGTGCTTATCCATGCATGGTTGTCAGCTGCTGGGCTTAGTATCTGCTAAGTAAAAACATAGCAGATACTTGATACTTATATGCAGATATTAGATTGGGACCCGTCAATATATTTTTTTAACTGTTTGTGAATTCTCAAATATGACGTTTCAGTATGACTTGCGTAAATTTCCTCAGGTATTATAGGGATAGGTAGTTATATAATTAATGTAACAACCATGTGGCTATTATTTGTGGGAGTCATATGAATTTTCCGCTTGGTAAAATTAGCTATCTGTTTATATGTATAACTAGCGGCCTGCTCTCACGTTTCGGGATTTAAATTAGATCAGTACCAATAGATGGCGCTGGCAGTCGTGCATCGCGCAAGCCTTTGGTTTTTTTTGTAGTTTAAGTCTTTGTGTATACTATGCTATTTAACCAATTTATAAATAGCATGGAATCATAGATACACAAGTGACACATCCTTGACCTGAAAACTAGACGGGAAAATAGTGAAAACATAAAATTTTATCCTTGCTTGTGCTTTAATTACTTAATTGTGGAGTTAATGACTCTGAGTTTATTACAAAGATTTATGACCGGGCTGTAATTAAATTAATATACCTACCTTTAATTAATTATGTAAACAAAAACATACACGAGTAAATCTTATGTGTATTGTGAAAATATTTTTTTTTATAAATATTTTGATGATTTTATAACAAAAACCGATACTGATAATGAGACGCATGATCCATTAATGCGTTTATTCTACGACGATCCATTAGTTAAAAACCTCATTGTTAATATTAGTAAGAGGTCTTGTTAAAACTGAACGAAATTAATGCTGATATAGGTGGTTATGTGTTATCAGCCATTATAGTCTGCGACATGAAACAATAGCGATGACCTTGAGTGCGCAGAAACCAATTTTAGAAGAAAGTCTTCTTTTTTACAAGTGCGCAAACTTACGGTCATCGCTATTCTTTCATGCCGCCAGCTATACTCTGAACTGCCGAAGCGACCAAACTTCATCCGCGTACCACTACTCACGTTTGTTGTTTATTGTATGCATCTATCTACCTTCTTTTGTTATGTCATTGTGGAAAGCAATGAACGCATTTTTTTTACATATATTTTTTTATTGTGACAGGCACGTTGAGCTGGCGCGACCAGCACTTCTCGCTGGACAACGACAAGATCCTCCTGCGCGGCTGCGTGCTGCGGAACACGTCGTGGTGCTACGGCGTGGTCGTGTTCGCCGGCAAGGACACCAAGCTGATGCAGAACTCCGGCAAGACCAAGTTCAAGCGCACGAGCATAGATAGGCTACTTAATTTTCTTATAATAGGGGTAAGTGGTCGAAGGACAACCATCTTTATATGATACTAGTGGCCCGCCCTCACTTCGTTTCGGGACCGTAGTTCTAAAATTAACCAATAGGATGGAGCTGGACGTCGATTACATTGCGCAAGCGTATCGTGTTATCGGTTTACATAATATAAGCCTTGTCGTTGTCTATAGAAGTTATCTCTTTATAAATAGTATAGATAGAGACTAGTGGTCCGCCCTCACTTCGTTTCGGTACTTAACTTCCGTCGCTACCAATAGATGGCACTAGGAGTTGTTTACATCGCGCAAATGTTTCGTGTTTTTGGTTTACTTGAAGTGGATAATGAGATTAATCTCTTTATAAATAGTATAGATATAAAAGAAGAAACCGATTGTGTAATGCCCGCACAGCCCTAGAAACTTGAGTAGGGAGTTCCTTAAATATATGATAAAGCCCGACGAATTAGCAAGGGCAAACGGCTGTGGGATGACCATGTTTGCCGTAGAACAAACAATAATTGGAACGGATTGTCTAGAAGTTGATTGATTTATGGGGCAAGTGATCAAGTGATTCATGATTGTGTAATTGTAGGTCATGACACTACATCATACGATGCGTGACGTCTATTTGTCTTAATTAATATTATATCTAGATTTCCTACAATGTTTTACATTTATTTATACCTTGATTGCGGAATAATCGTTGATACGGATCAGTGTTAGTGAAGTAACATAACTAATAAAAACTACCTACTAATAAGTACTTCTCTGATAAAAACCTAGAAATAAATACCACTTTGATTGCAATAAAAAGGATTTGTTCTATAATTATAAACACGCCTTGTGAATGCCTTCAAGTCAACAAATGCCCACTTAATTACTTTCAATTCCTTATCTAATGTGGAAAATTCCAGTTGTACCTATGTTAGTACAATTACTTGTTCGTAAACTTTAAACTTATCCAAAGCGTATCTGGGTTCATCGACAGTTATGTAGCATTGATTCACATTATTTCTGAGCAAAACCCCAAAAATCCATATGATAAGGTTACGAACCAAGTAAACAAGCTTGTTAGCGACAAAGTTTTCGATGACAACGACTGTGGTGTGAGTTTTGTATGGGAGTTACCAGACTAATCGTTCGATCAAGTAATCATCATCATCATGTCAGCCCACATCCACCCACTGCTGAGTATAGGACTCTTCTTTATAACACCACTCCCTACGGTCACCAGCCAGCCTCATCCATTGTTTCCCCACCACCCTTACAATATGACGACCCGATTGGTTCAGTGGTAGTAAATGCTGCGTCTGGGCCAAGGTTTACGGGTTCGATCCCCGCACAGTAAAAACATTTGTGTGCATGAATATGCCTGTTTGTACTGGTCTGGGTGTTTTCTATGTATTATAAGGATGTATTTACAAAAGAAAAGTATTATACGTATATATTTGTAATTCCACTGTTGGTTCTGATATACTAATAGACGTATCCATAATAATCTTTCTGTTATGTCTGTTTAGGTAGATATTGCGCCCGGATTTCCGGAGAAGCTAAAGAAACACCGTGTTGGCAATGGGGTAAGACGGTGCAAAGATATCGTTACAATCGTGTGTTATTGTTACAGATAGTATTCTTCCTGCTGTCGATGTGCGTGTTCTGCACGGTGGCGTGCGGCGTGTGGGAGTGGCTGGTGGGGCGCTACTTCCAGGTGTACCTGCCGTGGGACACGCTGGTGCCGGCCGAGGCGGCGCCCGGGGCCGTCGTCATCGCCTTCCTCGTCTTCTTCTCCTACGCCATCGTCATGAACACTGTCGTGCCTATATCGTTATACGTCTCCGTTGAGGTCAGTATCCTAACTAATATTAATAATAAGTGTGTTTGTCTGTATGTTTGTCTTTCTTTCACGGCAAAACGGAGCGACGAATTGACGTGATTTTAAGTGGAGATAGTTGAAGGGATGGAGAGTAACATAGGCTACTTTTTACTTTTTGCCCCTTCCTAACCCCCATTTTAGGGAAGTGGGGGCGTGAGCGAAGCCGCGGGCAAAAGCTAGTCTATCAATAAAATATCCTCTAAACTCGGATTTTTAATCATGTTTAGTAAACTGACAGATGTCAATGTGTCATCTCCATACAATTATCACTCAATTCGACAGAAGAAAAATTACAATATGAACAGAAACTTGACATTTGCATCTGTCAGTTAACTCTAGTCTTAGTAACCATGGTACCGGTCAATTTCATTTTTTAATCAGTCGTGCCTCTCTAATCACTTGACATTGGCGGAATCATCGCGTTTCAAAGGCGCGAGTCCAAGGCCATAAAAAAAAAAAAGTAACCATGGTATAAAGATTGCTCGAGTTTCATTCTAGACTACGTATATACCGGTTAGTCAATCGTGGTAGGAGGTTGAATGCAACGTTAAGTGTATAACCAACACTTAAGTACGTTTTGTGTACAACAACTCCGAGGCTAACCGTCTGTAATTTGTGAGCAAGCATGCACTTAGGCTCGTTTAAGTTTCACACGTACTGATCGTTTTGTCATTCAAGCAGTACATTATTATGTCTCGAGCTCGCTGTCTGAGCCAGTGCATTACTCATTGCAAACACGGAGAACATTAAACTGCTTGCGTTCGAACAATGAGGTCGAACTAATGAGTATGATTGTTTGATGTAAGATTGTGATTCTACTAAGCAAACAGAAAAACATAATAATGAAACGGAAAAAGAAAATGTGGCGCCTTTATGAACGAAAACATTGCCCGACGGGAAAGTGACGTAGATTAAAATCCGTTTTGACATAATTACAACATAAAGCTTGTAACAAATCGACATTGCTCTCGATTTATAAACAGTGTTTTTTTAATAATAGTAAATTATCAGAAATATTGGTTAAACAATGAAAATTTACTTACGTCGCTGAGGCCAGACCCGAAATGAATCTTGGCCTCGAATAGAATTCGGTATCCCGTTTTATTCTAAGCCAACTGACTCCAATTTGGCCGTAGTTGACCGAGATACTTTTCACCAGGTTGAAAAGGGTCCATCCAAAAAAAGGATCTATCCAGCGATACTTTGACCTCCCCACCGGGCGCTTCCTGGATGGCGCAGATGACCTGATGACTACTTTATTAACGTTGTCTGATAGATCAAATACGAGTTGGTCTACGTTCGTATTATCCATACGTAAAATAAAGATAGAAATATATTTCTTTGTTTCAGGTAATAAGATTTGCACAGAGTTTTCTTATCAATTGGGATGAGAAAATGTATTATGAGAAGACTGGGACAGCGGCGAAAGCGCGGACAACCACGTTGAACGAGGAGCTCGGTACGTTCAAATCAATATATTATTTACGTTTGCAATTTTTCTGTTTTTTATCTGTGGTTGACTAATTTACTGAATTTGTAAGTTAGAGTTGATTGGGGTGTGGGGTATAGTATTATCACTCTTAAATGATACAAAAGTAATGTATTGCAAAGAATTGGTTTATTTGCATTTTTTTTTTTCGATGTGTGTGTCTTTTGGGTTGTGTATGTTGAAAAAAAAAACGAAATACGGTTAAAATCTTTACAGGTCAAATCCAGTACATATTTTCCGATAAAACGGGCACGTTAACGCAAAATATAATGACGTTTAACAAGTGCTCGATTGCCGGCGTATGTTACGGTGACGTCGTAGACGAAACCACCGGCGAAACGATCGAGCTCAACGAGGTATGTATCTGAACATTTACACCTAAATATCCCACGATTTTTTCAAAAACATTTTCAAACAAGCGCGTAGTATTTGGCACACTGGCATAGACTATTTAGAATCACCTCAGCGCATGTAGGTTTACATTTTACTTTCCAATGCCATCGTCACAGAAAAGTTATTCCAGGCACCAGCACGTTCTGATGAATCATGACTTTTTTGCATGGAATTTGAATTTATTTTTTTATAAAGTAAATATTTTAAGTGATATTGAGTATTGAAATGTTTTGTATTGTTTGCCCACGCTTACGGGTTGTGTTGTGATACGTTTGATTTTTTTTGTCGTGTTCGTTTTACAATTTAGTGCATGGATAATAGAAAAGTGTCGAGTTACACCATACATTGTTTTGTATTATTCATGCACATGTGTTCGTCACAAGTTACGTCACACGACCGTCTACCACCCACCGATCACTTTGATATTTTACATTGCATGTTCTCACACCAACTGAGTTTTTTTCTAATGCTTAGATTTTACTGTGAATATAACGATAAAAATATTTAAGTCTTTGCACTTAGCCCTGTCCAGAGCTACGCGCGAATGGAATCCGTGTCGAAATATATAATTTGCCTATAAAGTAGCATGGTATAGAGGCGTGCAACATTTAATCCAGTGTAACTAAAATCGCGGCGAATTCGCCACTTCTGAACAAGATCATTCATTAGAGGAAGAACTTACATTTATAAAAAAAAACAATATATGAGCTGGAAAATTTCGTAGTAAATGTCCTCGTGTCATCGAATTCGAAAACTATTATAATGTTTTCTTAGATCTCAACGATCGTCAAATAAATAGATGAAACGATAACATTCCAAGCGCCTCGAAAAAGTAACGGTGCTTCTGCCGGTCGCACCGCGGCGCACGCTAGGTGTGTGCGGAAATGACGACGCGTAGGGGTGGTAGGTGCGGTGAACGTGAGCGTGTGTGTGGTGCAGCGGCGCCGGGCGGGGCCGGGGGCGGCGGGGGCGGGGGCAGCAGCTGGCAGCGGCTCGCGCGGCGCGCAGCGCGCCAGGCTGCTGGACCTCGAGCACGAGCAGGGCCGCAGCACGCCGGGCGCGCGCCGCCCCACACCCGACACACACGTATGACACCCCCACACACAATACACCTTGCTCACCCTAGCGTACGGAGACTCAAATTCATATCTGTGGAACTTACGAATGTTTCGTAATTTCTCTTTGATCAATAATCACTAATATCACTTTCGACCTAAATGTCTTCTTATTTTTATCTACACGCAAAAGGTTCCATGCGTTGATGGTATAAGATTCCAATATTTCGCCAACACCGATTTGTTCGAAATCAGAATTTGGACCCATTCAACCGAACTGTCAATACTTCGATATTTATCGCAGTAATCTTTTTCAGTCTCCTTACGCGAGAGTGAGCAATACACACTTGGACCGCTACCATAGTTTGTTGAATTTAGTAGTGACTCAACCCACTCTCTTTTATTACGAACTGCTCATAGAGGATATTCTTCTTAACATTTTGTTTTTGATTTATGATCTTGTAGATAATTTCTCCTCATCAGTTTGACAAAAGAGTTGACTCACTAGTAGCTATCATCATACGGTATGCGATGATAATGAACATATTGGCTATGGATGTAATTAAAATAATTAAATGTGATGGATTAAACTTGGAGTCGCCATGCGATCCTCCTCGTTATTATTCCTAACCTCCTTCTTGAATGGGGTGGATAACAAGAAACGTTTTTATTAAACAGAACCTATCCTAAATCATCTTAGTTGGCCAAATGGTTCCATATTTATTTGAAATGTATTTTTATTTTGCCTTAATAACAATCATATCTATTTAAGAGTAAAATTGCGTCTTTTATATCAAAAAATATAAAATAATAAAATATTTCATCATACATTGTATTAAATTACTTTCCAAAAGTAGGCGAATCAATGTGGTTCCATTTTAAGAATACTTGATTCCTGGTCCGTCATATTTGTATTTATGTGTATTTTTATATTTATTTATCAACAATAGACACTTTTAAATCGTTACAAATATTATTGTGCTAAGTGCGCTAAGTGGTTATAATATTTCTTTCTTTCTTGAAAAACTGTTATGTACTACGGCTAGCTATGTACTGTTATTGTTGTGAAAACATCACTAGTATGTTCTCAGAACTACTAACTTCTTTCCAAAGCTATAAATAAACCTATGTAACCTTTTTTCTTTCATTATAACATTAGGAGATTTATCACTTTATTATTTTTTTCTATCTTCCATACTATCTATATTACCCTACCTACTTGTAATTGTAAATTATTTTTCATGATTAAATTGATTAACCTGGTATACTTATTTTATAATATGTGCCTCAGTGGTGCAGTGTCTAGTGGGTCGCTTCGCCTGGGGGATCCCAGGTCGGGTCAATCATTTTATCTAGCTTTTGGTTCGAGAATTGAATGTTCAATAAAAACTCGGGATGCTTTTGAAATCGTTACGAAGTTCTCAGTGTCAACCCAGTATGAAGTGGTCGATTTTGTAGTTCCTTGCCTTGTAAAATACGTTAAGCTTGCATACTTGACTTATCGTTAATATCGATCAAAGAATATTGTTAAAATAAGTGATTTATTTACTGGACTCTGATATAAAGTAATAATTGTGTGTATTGGTATGTATTAACTGTATATGTATTGTATATTGTATGTGCTAACCTTGTGTTTATGTTGCATGTTACGCTTTGCATCTTGTGGTTCTTGTACTAGTAACGCTTTTAACACAAATAACACTATCATTTTAAAACAAGTCTACGTTAGTCGTGGTTGCTTTGTATAAATACCTAAACCTGGAAATGTCATTGATTTATTAATACAAAAAGTTCCTGAAATGATGTCATTAAATGCAAAATTTCCCAACGTAATGTTAATTCGCGGATATTGAGCAAAATATCGTTTCACGTAGACTTGTAACTCCCATAGACTTTTATGTATACTAAAAGACAAGCAGTATCAAGTTATAATTATGTAAAATCAGACGGCATATTCCATGGCTCCAACCAACGCGAGGACTTTGGACGCAAGGGATTATAGTTACACGTTTTTCGTATTAAGCAGTTGTTTATAGCATACATAAAAGTCTTTGGCACTCCCTGCTACAAGCAGCTGGGTGTTTGAACATACTTTTCGTGTCTCAGAGCATCGAGCCGCTGGACTTCTCGTTCAACCCGGAGTACGAGCCGGAGTTCAAGTTCTTCGACTCGACGCTGCTGGAGGCGGTCAAGCGCGGCGACAGGGAGGTGCACGATTTTTTTCGGCTGCTCGCGCTCTGTCACACAGTCATGCCGGATCAAAAAAACGGCCGGCTCGAGTACCAGGTGAGTGAAGAATAGATGGTTTTAATTGACTAACGACCGGTTTCTGAATTGAAAATTTGAAGTTAAGCACTCCTTAAGTACAAACTTTGACAGCAGAGTCATACTTCAAACGTACAAACTTTGAAAGTTGAGTCAAATGTCAAAGTTTGTACTTAAGTATTGCTTATCTTCAAATTCTCAATTCAAAAACCGGCCGTAAAACAGTGGACTCCCCAGCTTGATCACAAAATTTCAGACGTATGAAAGTAACGTACATAATCTGAAAGTGTTCACTTGCATTATCACCAAATTATAAAAGGAAGGAGGAAGAGATTAAAGATTGGCAGTGCACTTGTGACTCTTCTGGTGTTGTAGGTGTCTATGAGCGGCGGCCATTGCTTACCATCAGGTGATCCGTCTGCTCCTCTGCCACCTTTCACATAAAAAAAGAAAACATACCTACATGTCTGTCTAAAGCAATACAGATACACTAACAGTTGTAACGGGGACCATTTCTCGACCTTTTCTTTGTTAGTTGAGCGGCAAATTTGTGAATGCATGCAAGTTTAAAAACATTCTTGTTGAAGAAACCAACAACAACTGAATATGACTAAAATAATGTTTGTTTTTATTTCAGGCGCAATCGCCGGATGAGGCGGCCCTGGTATCGGCGGCCAGAAATTTCGGTTTTGTGTTCAGAGAACGCTCGCCTAATAGTATTACAATAGAAGTTATGGGTAACACAGAAGTAAGATCCCTATGATAAAGTAGAAGATATTTATTTTTATAATTTTGAAGTGAAATATTTACAACCTTCTTTTTTTGTTTCAGGAATATGATTTATTATGTATTTTAGATTTTAATAATGTTAGGAAAAGAATGTCCGTGATATTGAGGAAGGATGGTGAAATTAGGTTATATACAAAAGGTGCTGATAATGTAATTTATGACAGATTAAAATCAAATCAAGCAAAAGTTAAATCTAAAACACAGGAACATTTAAACGTAAGTATTATTGATTTTTTTGTGTCATATTGAATATCTAGGTTGATCAAACGTAAAACTATCGACAGTTAAACAACTGCGAACATCCCATTGAAGTGTATGTATGTACAGTCAAGTCCAAAAATATGTATGCACCTTAGGACCTTGTCACAATACATGTGTCTATAAAAAGTAGAATTCGTTCTTATACATATGTATTGTGGCAAGGTCCTAAAGTGTAATACATATTTTTGGAGGTGACTGTACCATAATGTCGGCTTTGGCTCCATCATCATCATCATCTTGGATGTAGATCTCCTTAGATTGTTTTGCCATCTATAGGAGACGGCCTGGATTTTCATACTAAAACTACTATTATGTAAAGGCATCCGCTGCTGACGCCCTATTGTGAAAGCGCCTTAATGGTTTATCTCACTTTCTTTCTGGCCCAACGGTCAATTGCCATTTATCCTTAGCCCAAACTCATTTCGCCACACAGTGCTGAAAACAGACTGGTTGTTTTAGAAATTCGCGGGCGAAGGCCTACGGACGCTGGCGCTGGCGTGGCGGCCGCTGGAGGAGCGCGGGTTCGCGGAGTGGAAGCGGCGCCACCAGGCCGCGGCGCTCGCGCTGCACGACCGCGACGAGCAGCTCGACGCCATCTACGAGGAGATCGAGACGGACTTGCTGCTTATGGGTGCGTACTGTAAACGATAGATCATCATCATAGGCCTTTGCATCTTTAATAGATGATTTATGCAGCATCACGCGGTGTGGCTTTACAGCAGCGCTCGCGCCCAAGCGTGCTAAGCGCCGTGCCTACAAACCCCACCCGCAGCAGCGCTCGGTTCACCTGCTGCAAACGATAGATACCCAGATAGATATACTTTATTGCACAAAAATAACAACTTAAGAACTAGATATTACAGAAATTTAATGAGCAATTTCGGCGATCTTATCGCTTAAAACGATTTCTACCAAGACAACATTTGGGCATTTGACAAACAGACAAGGGGTAGTCGTGCAATATTAGAAAAAGGGAGTATGAGTCCTCAATATGTATGAATGTAAAAACTGAGCGGATGTCTGAATCCTTTTATTTTCTGAAAAAATATAGTTTCAACACTTTACCAAACAGAGGGGCTTCGCCCGCTATTTGTCAATAGTTACTCACCAAAGAACCTGTATCTTTCGTTACTCTTACGATTAGTGGAAGTTAGTGAGCTTGTAATTCTGATCTTTTAGAGGAAATAGGTAATCCAAACATATTTTATTTTAATTTTGTTTTAGGTGTCACTGCCATTGAAGACAAATTACAGGATGGAGTGCCTGAAACTATAGCGAATCTCAGTATGGCTGGTATTAAAGTATGGGTTTTAACGGGTGATAAACAAGGTACGTTTGTTATTACTTTTTTTCATAACAATACGGTATCCTGCGTAATAAAGATTTTTGCACTATGAATCCGATAGACGGCGCTACGTAGATGACTGGTCAAACTTTGACGACATGTTGTTGTTCGACCAGTCGACTACATAGCGCCAAAAACCCTGAATACAACAAGCCCTATGTGAACCAGAACAAGAGTAATATTGAATTTGAATATATTTTCGAGTGTTAAAACGGCGTGTTATTTCAGAAACGGCAATAAACATTGGATACTCATGCCAGCTGCTGACCGACGACATGGCGGAGGTGTTCGTGATAGACGGCGCCTCGCACGACGACGTCGACCGGCAGCTGGCCAAGTGCCGCGACTCGATACGCGTCGTGAACACATTCCTGCCGCACGGTACGTGTCATACACATGTTTTGAAACGATTGAAACCAATGCCTCACCGAAAACCGGCGTGAAGTAGCGAGTGGCTGGAGGTATCGAAGGCCCAAATAACTCCCCTTCACCCCGGTAGGAGAAAAATATACGAAGAAAATAAAAAATAATAATTAGAGAGAAAATAAAAATACGAATCTCCCTACAAATACTGTATTGTCTGTGTATAAAGTAAGCGTAATTCTTTTTGTAATGAGAGTAGTTGTATGAGTTGTTGAGAGTGTTGTATGAGTTTTTGTGATGTCTTTTTAACTCGCTTGACATCTACAGAATTAACAATGTGTTACAATCTATATTAATAAAAAGTAAAAACATAACTCAGACGATATAAAGTTGGATCAACTAGCGGATTTTTCACTCCCGATAGCAGCTCCCCATTAAATTATTAAAAAAAACAGAGAACTTAGATTATAGTGGTCTTATGCCTAATTTTGGAGACGCCTTTACTTGTTACTTTCCAGGCATAGAATCTAAGCCGTCGGGCGACACGGCCAACGGCGGCGCGGCGGTGTCGCGGCCGTCGCCCGGCCGCGCCGCCAACGTGAAGCTGAACGCGCCCGCCGTGTCGGTCGTCACATTTAGGTGGGAACATAACACAATTCCACACGACAGGTAGAGAGACAAAGAGCTACACCTTGTATACGTCACCGTCACCGCCTTCCTCATGCCTCAGCCTCGGCTGCTCTGCCCTGTCATCCTGTGTCTGTCCACTCGAGTGTTGTTGCGAATCACAACTTTTTTACTTTTAGCATGTAGGATTTTCCTTAGTCCTCTATAGTAGTACCTGTACCTGTGTGACACCTGAGGATGCACACTTAGACTTAATATGGTTTGCGATCTACAGAACTATACTCTAATTTTTAATTATATATGTAGAGTAAACTGACAGATGTCAATTGTCATCTCCATACACTATCACTAAATTTGACAGATACAAAACGTCAAAATGTATGGAAACTTGACATTTGCATCTGTCAGTTTACTCTACATATTTCAAAATCAGACTTTAGGTCTAAATTTTTAATGCAGATGAAAAATTGGTCGAATCACTCCTAAAAGACTTATCAAATTCTAGATCATAGTGGAGACGTATCCCGGGCGTAAGCGACAGCTTTTGACTCAACCGGGAATGACTCGCGGAGACGATGATGACAGATTAATAGAGATAGTACTGATGAATCTGATAAATTCCCATTTTATTCAAAATAGCAATCAATATAGTGTTTATAGACACATACTTTGACAATTTATAGGAATAAATTGTCAACACAGTTGATGGTTGATTTGTAAATTCTATATAATATTTTTATTGTTCTTGAATATAGTGCAAAATGTTGTGATTCGCTACAAAAGTGTGCGTCACTGTTTATGCCTTACTAGTTGTCAGTACTGCCTTATAAAATGTTTATGTTGTGTATGTATCGGTTTAAAAAGAAAAAAAATGTTAAGCAATATTTATTTTGTAATCGGAAGATAATGTATGTAACCTTACGGCATTATCTTCGTATCTGAAATTGTACTTCCATATAAAGAAATCAACATGTTTGTTGTCTAGCTATTCTAAAGAAGATCACTTGCAAATTCATACAAGATAACCTATTGAAGTACTAAGTATGTTACAGGAACTCTTTTATTACAAAACGGAGACTAAAGTTAGCCATGGTTTAAAGATGTTGCTGTCACTTTTATAAAAGTGATAGCATCAGTTCTAAACCAAGATTAACTTAAGACCACGTTTAGTAATAAGGGGAGTGTAAGTTTGTACTGCCGATGTAATAAGATAAACAAAAGAATTAATATCACCTTACGACTAACCTCACTAGTGTATGACACTTCTTTCTGTCTATCCTACACCAGGCCAGAGTGCTCTTTCTCTCTCTAACCTGTGTTGATACTCTCTAACCCCACACTTAGAACCTACAGGCACCCATGTCACAAGCTAATATAGTTAGAACCCGGAGCACTTACCTACGTCTTATTAACGGGTGTCCTAAAGTTTGTTCCTTAGTATTTACCTATAGCTATTGTTGTGTCTTCTGCTTAATGTAATTGTTTTCTTTGCAGCCTCAATCCAGGCCAAATCAATCTTATTAATGTTCTAGTTAAAATTAAATGGTTTTGATCAGTGCTGAAGCATAATATTTAAAGCTTATAAGAAAAAAAAACGTAGCTTTTAGTCCAAAATGAAGAATATACGCCTACCTACCTTAATATGTCATATCATCTGTTTGATTATAGGATGAATTAGAAAGGCTTCAAGGAATAAAACATCACAACAAGGTTTAAGAATGCCTGTAGAAACAAGACTCTCTTACTGCAGAGTTTCAATGTAACGCCCAAGAGTTTAAACTGTGCGTAACTGTGTGTGAGTGAGGGCACCGGAGGCCCAATTGGGGGAAAAGGGGTTAAAGGTTGGCAGCGCACTTGAGACTACTGATGTTGCAGGTGTCTATGGGCGGCGGCTATCGCTTACCATCAGGTGATCCGTCTGCTCGTCTGCCAGCTATCACATAAAAAAACTATAATTTTGATTCTTAACTCTTTGAACGCCATGGGGGCACCGGTGACCGGCAAACAATATTTTTTCTATTGTGTCTAGAAATGTGGCAGTCAAAGGTTAACATAGCTGTCTCGTTATGCCTACTTGTCAATTTACCTAAATATATGATTGAAAAAAAAATGTAAAGGTAACTTATTATGACTGTGGTCCGAAAAGGCTACAGTACAGTGAGCCTTCGATAGAGTCCCTGAGTGTGTTATGTCTGGCACATGCGATGACTGTGGTGATGTTGCAGCAATGAGTACATGTCGGGCGGCGGGCCCTACTCGGCGGAGTCGCACGAGCACGGCAACGACGACTCCAACGGGTTCGCCATCGTCATCAATGGACATTCGCTGGTGCACTGTTTGCACCCCAAGTTGGAGGAGAAGTGAGTTTTGTTTTTAGTTTGTCTTAGGGTTTATGCGCAATACGCTCTAGCTACAGTCTCGCTTAATTCAATAGACTATTGATTTAGAAACTATTCTTCTTGCATTAAATAATGTTATCTATAGACTTGATATAAGCAGTAACAATAGCAAATAGACGCACCAAATGAATAATAAGTGATTACAGCAATATGGCGTTGTTTACAAGGGTATGACGTCACTGAGCACCAAATAACGGAAGCTTTGTATGCGTGACAGTAGTCATTTTCATGGATATGTTATCACTGTAGTTTGATTGCGTCTAATGGGAATTTTAGAGAAATTGTTTAGTTTTTTATTGTATTAGTGAAATCAGTTGTAGGATTCATGTGTTGCGTGGATTACAACAAATAAGACATTTAATTGTTGATCGTCAAAAATAAATAGCCTATTTTTAACAGTTGTACAGATCCGAACTCTCGAAGTTTGACTCCGTAGTGCGTCTCTTTGACCATTAATTTTACCATTACCCATTTCTACTCTACAATACAAAACACACTTTACACGTGTTGTTAAATTGTATGTATAATGAACTCTTAATGATGTTTCAGATTCTTAGACGTCGTCTACAATGTCGGTCCGTGATATGCTGTAGAGTAACGCCATTGCAGAAGGCAATGGTGGTGGAACTAATAAAAAAGAGCAGAAAAGCAGTCACGTTGGCGATAGGTGACGGGGCCAACGATGTATCTATGATCAAAGGTAAGTTATTTAAGCTGTGATTAAATCAGTATTTTTTTATGCGCATGTTTGGTGTGACGTGAAACCATAGATAAATTTGCAGGTCCAAACTTGGTTGGACCATGAATACAGATTTCGGTAACTATTATTTGTGCTATGGAAAGTATGTGACAAAAGAGTGGGTGGTGTCGCTAGTGTGCATGATGCACAGTCTTAAGGAAGTGTCATATGTTAGAGATCCTATATTAAGTAAATATTATAAACGTATTTGAGTGGTAGAAAACTATAGAAAGTGCAGACAGATGTAGATCCGTGCAAAAAAAAGAAAGGGCGTTAATGGTATTTTGAGTTTTCAACCTTGTTATTATTATTTACCTATAACCCCTTAATAGCAGTAGATATAAATTAAATTCATTGGTTTTGGACCTTATCCCCAACAGATAAGGTTCAAAATATGGTGTCTAACATTTCCACACCCATAAAGAGTTAGGATTGGACATACATAATCAACCAAATGCGGCTTACCAGCTTTTAAGATTTAATACGGCAGCGATGCAGCTGTGTGAAATGCGATTTCTTTGACAGCGGCGCACATCGGCGTGGGCATCTCGGGGCAGGAGGGCATGCAGGCGGTGCTGGCGTCGGACTACTCCATCGCGCAGTTCCGCTTCCTGCAGCGGCTGCTGCTGGTGCACGGCCGCTGGTCCTACTACCGCATGTGCAAGTTCCTGCGGTACTTCTTCTACAAGAACTTCGCTTTCACGGTCTGCCACTTCTGGTTCGCGTTCTTCTGTGGATTTAGTGCGCAGGTTAGTGTCGTAGTTTATGAAAAAACGTCATCGTTTTGACTTTTATACTGTCGTTAGGTTTTGCTTACTGAAAGAGAGTCCTAGATATTTTTTCTATTTTCAAAATAGTCTTTGAAAGTGAGAAGTATTAAATGACAGGTCTGGAATTAATAGTTATAAGTCATAACTCTATGTTTTAACTCGGCCTAGTTAGCATATGGTAGGTACTAAAACCAATAAAGGATACGACACAGATATCCAGCAAATGTTTTTTATGGACCACCCTTTGAATCAATAACATAAAAATATTATTTACTAAAAACTTTGACCTCCTACTGCCCAGATAGCAGACAATAGGAATTAGTCAGTAAAATATTTTAACAAGAATACGCGAACAGCGCAGATAAACGAGATATGTCAATTTTGTCATTGTACGTCACATCATTCCTTCCTTATAACGTCCATAATGTCAAATGTGTGTTTGTAAAACGTACTTAGCTGCTTGCTAACATACAAGTGACCAGTTTCGACGATTTGTTGACAGACCGTGTTCGACGAGATGTTCATCTCGGTGTACAACCTGTTCTACACGTCGCTGCCGGTGCTGGCGCTGGGCGTGTTCGAGCAGGACGTGTCGGACGCGACGTCGCTGCAGTTCCCCAAGCTGTACGCGCCCGGCCACACCAGCCGCCTGTTCAACAAGACCGAGTTCATCAAGTCCACGCTGCACGGCTGCTTCACCTCGCTCGTGCTCTTCCTCATCCCCTACGGTGAGTCCCGACAGATGACTGACCCCACACTAGCGACTTCGAGCGTTGGCGAACGCGACGTCGCTGTTCCCCAAGCTGTACGCGCCCGGCCACACCAGCCGCCTGTTCAACAAGACCGAGTTCATCAAGTCCACGCTGCACGGCTGCTTCACCTCGCTCGTGCTCTTCCTCATCCCCTACGGTGAGTCCCGACAGATGACTGACCCCACACTAGCGACTTCGAGCGTTGGCGAACGCGACGTCGCTGTTCCCCAAGCTGTACGCGCCCGGCCACACCAGCCGCCTGTTCAACAAGACCGAGTTCATCAAGTCCACGCTGCACGGCTGCTTCACCTCGCTCGTGCTCTTCCTCATACCTTACGGTGAGTCGCCGACAGATTAGGCAGTGGTTCCTAACCTGGGGGCAATTACCCCTGCATGGGTAAAACGGAGATTCTAGGGGGGTAACACGTGATGGTAAAAATACTATTAAAATAGCTTTTATATTATATATTTCTTTACTAGTTACCTAAACGTGCAATTTCTTACATAATAAACATATTTTGTTACGTTCGATTTTGTGTAATATAACATTTATTAAACTCACTGTATTCTTTTTCAGGAACCTATAAGGATGGGTTGGCGCCAGATGGGAAGATACTGTCAGATCACATGTTATTAGGAAGTGTAGTAGCTACAATTCTAATTATTGACAATACAACACAAGTAAGTGCATTTATCACAATGAATACTTATCGAGAAATTGTTAAATACATTATAATCCTAACTAATATTATAAATGCGAAAGTAACTTTGTCTGTCTGTTACTGTTTCACGCCAAAACTACTGAACGGATTTGAATGAAATTTGGTATACAGATAGTCTAGACCCTGAGAAAGAACATTAGGTTACTTTTTTTATTGTGAAAGGGGGGTTAAAATGGTGGGTGCGGACGCAGTCGCGGGTAACGGCTAGTTTAGAAAACAATATTAAGATAAAAAAATTTGTTGATTTATTGTTTTTCGAAGTTTTTTTTTCAACCATTCGCAATTTACGTGGTCGTTCCAGATAGCGCTAGACACGACGTACTGGACGGTGTTCAACCACATCACGATATGGGGCTCGCTGGTGTCGTACCTGGTGCTGGACTACTTCTACAACTACGTGATCGGCGGCACGTACGTGGGCTCGCTCACCGTGGCGCTCACGCAGGCCACCTTCTGGTTCACGGCCGTACTTACTGTGAGTGGCTGGCTTTTTTTTTTACTTTAAATTTTATGGGCTCTATAGGTACGTGGCGTCGGTCAACCATATATTCGTACACCCTTAAAGCGGATTTCACCCGAAAAAAAGTTATGTGAAAAAAAGACGCTTCGTTAGTCTAGTGGCTTATGTACTGGGCCGTGATCTAAGGGTTTTATACCCGCGTCTCTGCACTACTTTTTGCAGAAGTTGGAGTAGAAGTGAAGTTTGCGCAGATAATTTTCGTCGTCGTCTTTAGTTAGCGATACCTAGGTCGGCCTACCGGGCATCGGCCCATCATCGGTCCATCGGTCGGCTCTGGTATGCTTTTTTCACGAGACGGTTCTCGTTGAGTCTCTCCTTGTCAATGTCTTTTTTACCATAAAGAAAATAAAATAAGTGTTTCTCCGTGTGCGTAGATGACGATCCTGATGGTGCCGGTGGTGTCGTGGCGGCTGGCGTGCTCGTGGACGCGGCCCACGCTCGGCGAGCGCCTGCGCGCGCGCACGCGCTGGCGCGGGCCCGCCTCCGCCCCCCGCACGCCCTCCGCGCGCCGCGCGCGACGCTCCGTGCGCTCCGGGTACGCCTTCGCGCACCAGGTACGTGCCCCGCCCCCACTGTACCATGCTCCCACTGTACCCCACGCCCCCACTGTACCATGCTCCCACTGTACCCACCCCCCCCCCACCCAACTGTACCCCAGCGCAACACTGTACCCCAGACCCCCTGTACCCCGCGCACCACTGTACTCTCCACAGCCCCCACTGTACCCAAACGCCATCCACTGTACCCTCGCCCCCATCTGTACCATGCCCCCACTGTACCCCGCCCCCACTGTACCACTCCCCCACTGTACCCCGCCCCCACTGTACCCCCCCACTGTACCCCGCCCCCACTGTACCCCGCCCCCACTGTACCACGCCCCCACTGTACCCCGCCCACACTGTACCACTCCCCTACTGTACAGAGTATCCAAAGCATGCACATGCCGGGCGTAGCAGACGACGGCGTGCGCCTCCAATCCGCTTGTGACTATTGTAACACGGTCGAAACGTCAAGCAGTTAATGTTACAGTGTACTCACGTTATATTAAAAATGTTTTAATCCTAATGTTGAGGTTTAAAAAGAGTGTTATTGAACAGTTTTAAATAGTCGATTTACATCAGTATCCCGAATTCCATATAACCCGTTTCGCATGTTCGCAGGAGGGCTTCGGGCGCCTCATCACGTCGGGCAAGATCATGCGTCGCATCCCGCACGCGGACGCGGCGCTGTCGGCGCTGGCGTCGCTGCCGGGCAAGTTCCACGCGCGGCCCGCCACGCCCGACGCCGAGCCGCCGCCGCCGCGCGCGCCCACGCAGAACCTCGACACCGTCGACTTATGAGCGCCCGCAGGTGAGACACATTGACACATCTTATTTGTCCCTCATCAAGGACATGCGCCGCATTCCGCCACGCTCACGCTATCGACTTATGAGCGCCCGCAGGTGAGACACGCCCACACATACACCACCAGGTTGGCTGGTGGTCTTGAATTCCAGTTTTGAGTATAGGTAGCGTACTGTAGAACCAGGCGTGTCTCACTCCGCGATTCAGTCGAGTTGTTCACCTACGCACCGCGCTTACTTTACTATTATATTGATTGATAGATAATTAGATATGCTTAATTTACAAAGTAAGTAATTTTTGATTCCAGAAAAGCTGCAGCCGCCTCGGCGCCTCCGGCTGGTGGGCGGAGGCCTCTCTGGCCGCTCCGCCGCGCCTCGCTGCCGCTCTTTGTATATAAGTTATATTTTATCAGTGCACAAATTTTAAAGCCCGTTTCGTAACGGGAGACACGACATTCCGGAGTGTAGAACTATCGTCGAACCGTCACCTATCAGCCATCAAAGCCGAGCTTCTCTCTGTCATAGAATAATTAAAAAATAATAATTGTCATTTAACTTTTTTGTATGAAAACTCTTAATGTTAAGCTGAATTTTCCGAATGTGATATAAAGCAGTAATTCACCACTTCATGTAAGGCGCGCCGACGATACGATGTTTGTTTACGATGTTGAATTAAATTAATTAAAATTGGTGCACTGAGAAAAAAATCCGGCATAAGCTCGAGAGAAATGACACTCGCGTCTCCCCACCTCCGTCCTTGTTGAGCTTCGGGAATTTTACGAGTAGCCTTTTCCTCGCCCGTATGACGAAGCCGTGAATCTTTTATTCGAATAACCTGCTCTGTCGTAATACTAATTACGATTGTAAGATATTATAGATGTGATAAGAAGCACCGCGATCGTGAGAAAGACCGCCCGAGATAGTTACTGAGTATGTGAGCATGAGATTTGTATGATATGAGCGTCTGAGAGGGTGTCTGTTATGCCCGTGTGCATATAAAATAGTTATTTTAGTAAATTGTAAGGCTTCACCATTCGCAGACACAGGAAGCATTCGGGAAATGTTCGTGGCTCCCGCGGCGCAGGTGCGGAGACACGGGGCCCGCTAGGCTCGCGCGGAGGCCGCGTGCGGGATCGCGAGACCGATCCGTTCTCGTTCCCTCGTCTTGTCCGGACCCGCTCGGTTCGGCCTTGAAGTTTTTTACGCGCTTTTTTCGATCGTTATCGGTGTCCGAGACCCTAGTGAAGATGTGCATTTAAAACTTAAACAGTCGAGTTCGCGAGCAGTGAAAACGCCACATGTCGGTTGCCGCGGGTGGCGGCCGCCCCGGGGCGGGCCCGACACCCCGTGACCTACTATCTTTTTAGCCGGGAATTTATTCGCGGACATATCGGTGATTCTTCTATTTGATGGAAATTTCCATAAAGGTGCATATCCTAGTTTGAAGATTTTTGGCTAATAATTTACTCGCAACTTCACAGTATTTTCGTAATTCCAGTTGGTGAAAAAGTTAGTAGGGGATAGTAACTCGTCCATATTGAAGTAGTTTTTATTATTATTATTAGTGCCAAAGATGATCTCTTTGAACTTCTGTGCATAAATCGTATTTAAATATTGTTATGTATGTAACATAAGCACATTCTTTTAATTACTTGTACATCAAAATTATTGTTTCACCGATTTAAAATCACAAGTTGTTATGTATAAAAAAATGTAGCGTTTTAACTGCATGTGAATGTGAACAATATTTGCTTTGGAATCAATTTTTTAAATAAAAACATAATTCTTATATAAATGCATTTTATTTTGAAGTATCCATTGTTCTGCCTGACGCTAGTGTCGGAAATGTTGATTCAATATCCTTTTAACCACCTCCACTACCAACCATTTTGAACAACATATTTTGCTGTGAGTGCTCTGATTTTTGGAAATTCGCATATGTTCGAAGGCTTAGAGAATTTGATACTTTATTTATGCTCAAAGGAGAAAAAAACATTTTTTTTAAATAAAATGCGTTAATCAAGTTATAAAATTAATTGATGGCGCCACTGCCGCTTATGTGATAAGGTGTGGTAACCCCAACCAACGGATATAAACATGGGAATTTTATTTAAGTTTCCCAAAAAATCGGTTCTCATGACTTTCATGACGCGTTCTTTATAAATCAATTACAAATATACATAATGGTATTCAGAAATAATATTACTTGATTCCTTTGACTATTCTTTACGGTGAATGACATTCATAATTAAAAAGTAAAAAGTCATAACAATTTTCCATTCTTCTAAACTCCAGCACAATTTAAAAATTAAAGTTTCTGGTTTTATTTTAAGATACAAAGATGAGTGAATATTTTAATGTTGTTCCATGGTTTAATAGTGATGAGTGGTTGAAGGTTTACGACATGATTTACTCGTCGTCAAACAAAACAGAGGCACATAACCTATTACTTGTGTGGAAAGCGAGGTGTCCCTCGTTGCCTTCAGGTATCGAGTCGACCCTTACTCTACTTGAGGTATTGCTACAAGATGAAAAGAGCGATGATACTGCAAATGACCAATTGCTTCGTCTGGCGTACTCGTCAGCGATAATGCGCTTCGTAAACCATATGCTTGACACAGAGACGGCGCGCGGCACTAGCCTCTATCAAGCCGCTAGAAACTTAGGAGTTCCAGATTGGATCATAGATTTGAGACACGATACTGCACACAGTAACAACTTGCCATCCATTGAGCTACTTAGAGAAGCATCTGCTATTGGATTAGAGTGGCTTCAAAGAAATTATTGGGACAAATATAAAGAATGTATCCAAGATTACAAATCTGGCCAGAAGAATTTAGTAGACACTCCGGAAAATAATAAAATCGATGCATTAATGCATTTCTGCCTATCCCTTAGTTTTTGTGCCCACTCTAGATGCAATATTAAAAATTTATCTGATATTCCTAATCCTAGTATGAGTGAATCAATTGTTAGCGACGCTAGAGATTTGCTTGGAGATCATATAGATTTTTCTAACTTGAAAACTGTATCTCTAAGTTCTTTGATAAATATGCTCAATTCACAGTTTAAGAAGTGGCTCAAGAGCAGCGATGCAATATCATGTGCTATCAAAGCCCTACTTGGTGAAGACTCCTTGTTCCTTTCTAATGATTTGCTGAACTTTCTGAGCAGTAATGATTTTTACTACAAAAGAAAACTAAACCCTAGTTATGTACAGTGTTTCGAAGTGTTCCTTACATTCCTACACACAAATGAAATATTATTAGACTTCATATTAGGACTCATTCAAATAAATAAAACTGAAGATGGACCTAATAAATGCCGCTTAGCTGCTCTCTGGGTATCAGAAATTTTGAAAGCTTTGACAAAGTCCAAGCAATTTACCTGAGAGGATGAAAAGGTAATGAAGTAATAAGTTGTTTTACTTATCTTTTTATTCCATTAGATGAAAACATTTTGGGGTTTATTTATAATTTTCTTATTTATTTCTATTTCAGAACAAGTTCAATGGAAACTACTACAAAGAAAAAAAGTGAATTAAGGTCACTCTATCATCATTGGTTCCCAAATGAAAAAACTAAAGGTCTTTTGCTTGACATCCAAAAATCTGTTCCAAAAGAACTTATGGATATAAAGTTTCTTCAGCCTATTATATCCAACTATAATCCATACCTGAAATACTACATCAAAGACCTTCTTTCCTTAGTTGAACCAAGTCTACCAAATGTAGTCACTACCAATATTTGCCAGTTGGCAGAATTAATATCGTCTCCAGATAAATACCCAATAGGATCATCAAAAATTTACACTGTAGATGATGTAAGTGGCAAAGATGGGCTTGTTTTATATGATCAGAATGACAAAACTGATATGGAAGTTGATCAACCTATGGATATTGATATGAATGCTAATGCTATGAAACAATGTACTGCACATTCTGGTATTTGGGAGTTATCTTCGTTAGCTGGATGGAGCACATGCCCTATAGGGTTGGTACCAAGTCAGCTAAAATGTGATTAGAATTTTTTATTGCCTCAAATATTGTTCAGAAATGTTAGTAATAAATGAATTATGAAAAATAAATAACTTTAATCATACAACATAGGTTTGTCGACCTATTTTATCTACCTACCCCTGCGCTGCGTTAAGGGGGTGCACAGCGCGGGCATCCGCGACTCGTGCTGTTTGAGTTTAGGGACTTAAAGGAATATAAACCCGGAATCAGAAAATAAACTTCAGGATGATTTTCCACAGCAATTATTTATTTTTTTTATAATTTGTATACAGGTGTAATGTTTTGGTTACATTTCAATCTTGACACATTACAAGAGCCCTAAAAATAAGTTGAACAATATACACATTATATTTTACAAGATCCATTAATGATTAACATATATTTAGGAAACTTCACAGTCAAATAACATACAGGAATATAAAATGACAACTTGTAAACAGCATAGGTATTGGTCCTTAGCAAATACACCTAAAGATTCAGTATTCACAGCAAGCAACCATCTTCATCTGTAGAAATATCAAATAATATCATGTAAAAAATCTGCGTCAGCTCTATTCTAAAATTTGTATAGCAAGAATGTCTTACAATAATTAACAATTTGTAAATTACGCTTGAAAAGATGTCTAAAATTATCTCCACTGAATTTTATCTTCCGCTAGGGTTAATCATTTTATTAGATCTAACAGGCCTTGGGAACAACAGATATCCAAATATTATTTTTAATATTTCTAAGACCAATACAATTGAACTTCCAATGAAGTATTTTGATAAAATAATTGATTAAAATAAATACAAATACACTAAACTAGTTTTTCAAATAGGCACCAGTTGGGAATAAAACCAATTCAAATGATAAAAATAAAATTTTCGACAGGCACTTCGATAACTAAAATTTAGGAGACATCAGCCATTTCTAAAATGAAACAGTAGTACCTTTCTAAATACTAACTAAACTACATATTTACAGAAAACTTATGAAATTCGCGGTATATCTACATACACTTACAGTGTCGACAACTTCTATTTAGTAATAATATAGACACATTGCACATTCAATTTATTCTTTACCTACAACTTGAGTATATGTGTTTAAATGGGACACTGAAATAATGATACCTGTATTAAAATCTTAGTTACATCTCTACAACTACAAACGCCAAAGCATTGGATAAGTTTAAACAGTCCGAGCCACGTAAAATGAACACTTCATTTCATACAACAGTATGACTCCTGGTGATTTTTTACGTGACGCAAACTATATCATTGTAACGCATTACATTGAATGTTAACAGTACTATTACATAGGTATCATCACCTAAACTTTCATAGACATTGCCTGCTGAAAGCAAACTAGTCGAAGGCACAGAAAATACAGTAAATTACTGCGACACAACCCCACTAATAGAGAAGTTACATGATATACCTTATTACATTACACAAGATTCAATTGATTGACAAGATATCAACACATCCTCCGAAAGTTAAGTAAACCAGGGAGCAACAATACGTAACAACAATTGTCTTCAAATAACTCTTCAGTTGTTGAAAATGTATAATCAAATTTCACAACTGTACAGTGTAGCGGACATGACCACGCAGAGGATCCTAGAATATTGTTAATGCTACATCCAGTCCTTCACGGCTCATGTAGCATGCCCTTACAGAAGGATAAGATCATGTTGAAACAAAAGCATATCTGCCACACATTCTCTTCAATTAAACAACAAAATAACGTCATCTCTAATATTCTAAACAAGTTACTTTCTATTAAGTGTTCCTTGTGTTAATGTATACCGCTCCGTGAGATTCAATAAATATGTTTATATTTTCGGTTGAATACGACCTCAAGAACTATTATAACTTTTGATTTCGTTTTGGCCCATTTTTCTCTAAGTATATTAAACTATAAAATATCTATAGACATAGAGGCTTAACATATAAATAAAATAAATGTCACAGAATATTCGTTGTTTGAATAATTAGTAAACAGTTACAAACTAAGTAGGTATAGTGTGGTTAAAATATTTGTGACTAACATTAAAATCAATGCTTATCAGTAGACAGTCTTTTTTGATTATGAAAGCAGTAAATAATAAAAGCAAGCCACAAGATAAGAACTTTCGAGCTCTTCATATAATGAAGAGATGTAGGTGTAATGTACATTATAATGAGGATGTTTATCTAGTTGTGTAAGTAAAACATATGGCAACCTGCATGAAGCTACTTTGTCATGGTTATGGGTTATACATGCACTTTGTATGTTTTAATTTTAATTACCTATATAAAAATACGTAATAACAGTAAGAAAGTAAAAATAATAGTAGATATAACTAGATTCGTTAAAATAATAAAACCTGCAAAATGCATGTGTTCATGTCAAAAACATCTTACAGTAATTTCTCATTGGACAGTGTAATTGTTCACTCGCTATCGGCGCGACCCTTTCTAATACGCTTACTTTTTGGGATGAAGTCGTAATATTCAAATATTTGCCTTGATTCAAGCGTCTAAAATTTTGTTAATTTATTTAAAAGAAATTTAAGTCCTTAGTTTTCTACTTTCACATATCTTAGATTTATAAATCACGAAACAAATGCAACTGGAATAAACCACTAATCAACAATAAATGACAGCAGTATTAGTTAAAACGACTTAAATTCTATAAAATTTAAAATCATCACAATTATATTTCAATACAATCTCCAAGAAAAGGCGATTCCGAACACAACTAATAATCTTAACGAAACAATATTGCTATTTATTTATAGATCACACTACACAAGATTTACATATTTACATGGAAAATATGTCATAAAATATAATGTCAGTGCAAAGATGAATATATTCACATAGGAAAATATTTGTCATAAAAGGTGCTCCAAGACAGCAGTAATACAAAAGCTTAAAAACATTGTGTAACACGATACTGTAACATTTTGCTATAACATATCAATTTGCAATGCAATTTGTTGGAAACAGTTATCCAACAAAATGTTCTATAACATTTTAAAACTGCTGTATGGGAGTAGCATTAGGTACAGCGACCGGGCTGTGTGTAGCTCCGCCCTGTGTGCATCAAGAGTAGCTGTACACTTTCACTCTCGACTTTTTTATTAAATAAGATCCACTAACATTTAAAAATGTGTAGCTACTTCTGACACCGACTATGTAAAGCGTTAAGCTCGTCTAAAACTCATTAAGTACGATATTATACAGTTAGGTTAAGTTCGCAACTCGCTTTTATCTTTCCAACCACAAATTCTATGGGTGTGCCTATGAACATTACATATCTAACTAGCATAATATAATAATTCCAGTTACGTATTTCATTTGATAGTCAAGAATGGCAAGAATACTTCTTAACAACAACGATGGGTTGAATTCGAAAGACTACTTCAAAGTAAGTCAAATTGATAACAATATTGAATGCATTGACCATCAGGAGAGATGACAAGTGTTTTATGTTGTGGAGGATAATATTAAAAACACAGGCAGACGCGTTATTTTTGTGAATAAATTGATAATTATAGTAGTTTTTGTAGACAGTAACAAATGTAAATGAATTATAGTGATCGGTTCTAGGAGTAGTCAGATCTGTTAAAACACACTTTTTGCTTTTTTGCAAAAGGGATATTAGTCTTTATCATGACTTAAGAATGGGACGTACACTATATAAAAATTAAATAGATGAGGATCCCAATGTGAAAGATTAATATTTCTCCCAACGCGCTTTGAATAAACATAAGAAATTGTGTCGTCTGTGGTAGTTTTATTTAAGGAAGAGAGTTATCTGTTTCAATACACGATGCGAACATTCCGAAAAAAACTAATGATGACTACCGCGGTGTAAACGACGTTTCGGTACGCTCTCGTGAATAAATTATTATATTATTTCAATTTAGCAGCTTTAATTTATATAGCCTACCAAAAGCTACAATCTCTGTGTATTAGCACTTTATACATTTAAACAATGAAAACCTTTTCGTCCCACGCCGTCTGCGTCGAATTCGCCAGTCACTCGCTTCCTCTCTCGAGTAATATCGTCGAGATTTCGTCGACACAGCGAATCGCTATCCACCCTCTCGCACGCCTGGCGCTTTCGTTCGGACGGATGGGTCGCTGCGGGAGCGTGGGGTCACTAGACCATGATGGGGTCGTCGGAGGAGAGCTGTCGGTGCAGCAGGCGCTGCGAGCGCAGCGCGGCGGCGCTGAGGTCGTCGGTGCTGCCGAACTCGCCGTCGTGGTCCGTGGTCGACAGCAGGTCGTCGTCCGACGTCGCCCTGAAGCGATCGACGAACAGTTATAAAGAGGTATTTTGCAATTTTCTCTTCACGCTTCACTAACATAGTACGACATTCATGGCAGTGTTATTTCAAATGAATTATTTCATGATTTTTAATAGGACAACAATAAATTTAGAATCTAGGATTTCGGATCGAGCAATATTATAAAAAAATAAGAACTATCATATGTTATCATTACTTATCATAACTGAACTTTGTTAATTTTCGGTAACGATCACAATTTCTGCCCCACTACCTGTGTTAATTAAACATACTATACTGATGAAATATTTGAGAAGAATACGAATAACCTTACAATGAAACATTAGGAATTTACCTTTTTACCCCACTGCATCGTTTTCAAATTGGGATGAAATGAACTATAGTTCAATCGAACCCGACAGCCGGCATATACCCCAATATGAGAAATCAAGAGTAGGAAGGCGTATACTTTTTACGCTTAATATAGTTACACCTATAAGTAAATAGAGAAAAGCGTCAGTAATAGATTGCCTGGGCCCCAGTGACTAAAATACCTAGTCTGCTTTCTGCTACAGTGGAATTTCCTGTTTTGCATAATTTATAATAAGTCGGAAATAAGAAGTAGGATAGGAAAAATATATTAATGATTTAAAGAACCAAAGTAAACCAAAAGAAGACCAAAGAAGAAAAGTACACCAGGCACCAAGCAAGATCGAGATTAGGTAGGATAGTAGATTTGCGAATGGTAGAGAAGAAATTAAAAATAAAGTGGATCATTCTCTTTGTCATTGCCGAGGCAGTCTTTAAGTCTCATATTTCTCCGTAATTAAGATCAGAATTTTAAATAGAAAAAGTTTTTAATGTACGAGTATTTAGTAAATTTTTAGATTATGATGACAATTTCGGATGAGTCTTGAGTATGAAGACTGCCACGATTGCATTGCATGCATTTTTATAAGAATGATCTTTGGGTAAGAAAAATTTTAGTGCACCAAACTTTTATACAATACTAGTTCCTTGAAGTTACTTTATTATAATTTAATCGGAAACAAAATAGGGGTTAATAAAAAAACTGTTGGTGTAATACAGAGTGTATCTGTGAACATTTACAACCATTTAACCACATCTTCTACCAACCATTTTGAACAACATTCCTTCTACGACTTTAGAAAATTCGTCGATTTTTTTTCAACGCTCCAAATAAAATAAACAATTTATGTGACTGACTTTGTATGAAAAGGTGATATTTTAAAATTGAATTTTCAAAAGTCATTAAACAAATGTTGTTTATAATTATTGGTAGAAGACGTGAAATGTTCAGAGATACATCCTGTATAAGCATAAAGTCCAACTGCATTTGTGGTTTTGTTTAAATTATAATTCCTTCATTGCTGAAGCGTGTATAACAGTTCGGTATCTACTGGAAGCAAGATAGAATAGTAAGTAACAAAGAGGTCAGCCGCATACCTGATGAGCGTGGGCAGGTTGGAGGTGAGTATGGCCTTCTCCTTCTGTATCTCGTGGATGTGCCCCACGAGGATCTGCTCCTCGGGGCGCGGCGCCAGCGACGCGGAGCGCAGCGAGGACAGGCGGTTGGTGGCGCTGTGGCACGCCGACTCCAGCGTCGCGATGTCCTGCAGCATGCCGCGCACCTGCCGCAAGACGAATCAGTTAAATCTGGTCTTATGTGTAGCGAAAAGTAAAGATGGCTCAGAACTGAGACCAAAGGATATGTAATTTTATAATATTTTTGTTTTATTGTGATCTGCAATGTGTATAAAACAAATAAATATGAAACTAGTGGCTCGCCCTCACTGGGCTCAGATATGGCACTGGGAGTCGACTACATCGCGCAAGTGTTTCGCGTTTTCGATTTACATAAGCGTTGTCGTTGACTGTAGAATTTAATCTCTTAATAAATAGCAAAGACAACCTCACTTCGTATCGGGTCATTCGTTTCCAACAGTATCAATAGATGGCACTGGGCGTCGACTACATCGCGCAAGTGTTTCGCGTTTTCGATTTACATAAGCGTTGTCGTTAACTGTAGAATTTAATCTTTTTATAAATAGCAAAGACAAAGATGTGTGCCCTATAGCACGTGTTCCGAACAAAACAAGAGCCCTGAATTATTCTATACTAATAGAAAATATCTAAATTTATATGTTGTTTTACTGAATCCCCATTTATTTTACTAACATGAAGTTATGTAACTTGTATAGTCTGCGGCATGGAAACATAGCGACCTTGAGAGCGCAGAAACATCTTCATTAAAATGATAAGTTTAAGAAGTGTAGCAGTGAATAAAACAAAAGAAGCGGAACACTAGCTCGATGCGATTGACACCCCAGCGCCATCTGGTTGGTGTTCTGGGTAAGTGAAATACGTCAACGTAAGTGTATACGTACGGTGCGCATCTTGTCCTGCAGGATGGCCTCGAGGCAGGCGGTCTGGCGCGCCACGTCGTGCACGCGAGTCTCTGCGCGGGGCCGCACCTAGTTACTGTAAGTGTATACGTACGGTGCGCATCTTGTCCTGCAGGATGGCCTCGAGGCAGGCGGTCTGGCGCGCCACGTAGTGCAGCGAGTCCTGCGCGGGCCGCACATAGTTACTGTAAGTGTATACGTACCGTGCGCATCTTGTCCTGCAGGATGGCCTCGAGGCAGGCGGTCTGGCGCGTACACGCTCGTGCAGCGAGTCCTGCGCGGGGCCGCACCTAGTTACTGTAAGTGTTATACGTACGGTGCGCATCTGTCCTGCAGGATGGCCTCGAGGCAGGCGGTCTGGCGCGCACGTCGTGCAGCGTAGTCCTGCGCGGGCCGCACCTAGTTACTGTAGTGTATATCGTACGGTGCGCATCTTGTCCTGCAGGATGGCCTCGATGGCAGGCGGTCTGGCGCGCAACGTCGTGCAGCGAGTCCTGCGCGGGCCCGCACCTAGTTACTGTAAGTGTATACGTACGGTGCGCATCTTGTCCTGCAGGATGGCCTCGAGGCAGGCGGTCTGGCGCGCCACGTCGTGCAGCGGTCCTGCGCGGGCCGCACCTAGTTACTGTAAGTGTATACGTACGGTGCGCATCTTGTCCTGCAGGATGGCCTCGAGGCAGGCGGTCTGGCGCGCCACGTCGTGCAGCGGTCCTGCGCGGGCCGCACCTAGTTACTGTAAGTGTATACGTACGGTGCGCATCTTGTCCTGCAGGATGGCCTCGAGGCAGGCGGTCTGGCGCGCCACGTCGTGCAGCGAGTCCTGCGCGGGCCGCACCTAGTTACTGTAAGTGTATACGTACGGTGCGCATCTTGTCCTGCAGGATGGCCTCGAGGCAGGCGGTCTGGCGCGCCACGTCGTGCAGCGAGTCCTGCGCGGGCCGCACCTAGTTACTGTAAGTGTATACGTACGGTGCGCATCTTGTCCTGCAGGATGGCCTCGAGGCAGGCGGTCTGGCGCGCCACGTCGTGCAGCGAGTCCTGCGCGGGCCGCACCTAGTTACTGTAAGTGTATACGTACGGTGCGCATCTTGTCCTGCAGGATGGCCTCGAGGCAGGCGGTCTGGCGCGCCACGTCGTGCAGCGAGTCCTGCGCGGGCCGCACCTAGTTACTGTAAGTGTATACGTACGGTGCGCATCTTGTCCTGCAGGATGGCCTCGAGGCAGGCGGTTCTGGCGCGCCACGTCGTGCAGCGAGTCCTGCGCGGGCCGCACCTAGTTACTGTAAGTGTATACGTACGGTGCGCATCTTGTCCTGCAGGATGGCCTCGAGGCAGGCGGTCTGGCGCGCCACGTCGTGCAGCGAGTCCTGCGCGGGCTGCACCTTGTGTGTGCGCAGTATACACGGCGCGAACACGATCGCCAGCGCGTTGGGGCCCATTCTGCAACAATCCCGCCAACATTGTTTAAGCATCGACACACGCCGCTATTCCGAAGCGTACTAAAACATCTCAGTTGCGGTTTCCCCGTTACGTACAGCCCACCGACATTGTTCTAAACATCGACACACGCCGCTATTCCGAAGCGTACTTAAAACATCTTAGTTGCGTTATCCCCGTTGCAAAACGATCGCTTTGGAGCTTGGGTACACACTTAGTAAGACCCTAAAGCGACTGCCGTCTAAACTTTATATCCTTTTAACAGTAGAACCGAACCAACTGAATGTACATTATTTCTTTACATTACATTTTTTATTTATTAATATGACATGTTTCAGAAACTATCCAAAACGTGCAGATTCGGTGTTAATCGGGTTTGTTGCAATATTTACAACTAAATAACAACTTTGATGATCGCTAATTTAGTAGATGCGCGAATCTTAATAGTAAGTTAACAATAATACACTATCGAAATAGATAATTCAAAACAAGGTTTCCAGACACTAATTTACAATCATCATAATTTTAAAACAACTCACCTATTGTGATCTTCCCCTAGTGCCACCCTCGCCAGATGGAATATTAACCTCTCCACGAGATCAAAATTTGGTTTGGGTAGCTTTTTAAGTATCGTGAATATGCTCGACACTCTTTCCTAAAATAAACGAGAAATCAAATCATCAGTAATATAAAAAAGAAGATAAAACGACGCATTATGTAATTGAATTATTCTTATAGGTAACCTATCGCTAATCCAGTAAACTGACAAATGCAAATGTCAAGTTTCTATACATTTTGAAATTTTGGAACTGACAAATTATGAAGTTATGAAACAACCAATGTCGTCAAAGTTGGACTTCACGTCAACATAACGCCATCTATCGGATTTTGCATTTGCTAACACCCTCATTGAGGGATAACGTATCGGGGTGACACATTGACAACTGTCAGTTTACTCCACATGATTAAAAATCAGAGTTTAATATCACTAAGTATTCGGACTGTCGGAGTTAAGTTTATACAGGGATGTATCAGTGAACATTTAAGTACTTTAACCCAAAGATTTAAATCATAGATATGCCCTGACACCTAAAAACGAGGCAATATTTTGATGACATGACGTGTGCGTGTCATCGAAAGTCACTATCTATGAGAATAAAATACGGTCAGCAAAATTTTCATACTGGGAACTAAAAATAAAACAATTCCTAAATTTAAAAGAAATTTTATTTATAGGACATTTTATTTCTAAATGTTACACTACATTTATCTATTTATTCAAATAAATTACTCTAATCACAGAGCGAATATCGGATTTGATCACCAAACCGCATAAAGGGTGGTGATTATGCCTAATCCCATCATAGTAGCTATGACTTGATTTCTATAATAAAGGCCTTTGACCTACTATTCCTTAAGAAAAATTATGAGTAATATTTACTATAACTTAATAATTCATTAATAATTAACACAACCCCACATTTAATGTCCTGACTCCGTACTAAGTAGCTTAAGCACTTGTGTTATAGAATAAGACAACAGAAGAAATACAAATATAATACTTTTTACTTTACGCCGACCTAGGGGAGTCAAATATAAATAATTTTCTTTGAAATGAGAAGAGAAAATTCGGATAAATTGTCCAGGTAACCAGTATTCATCCCTTCGATCCCGCTGGATAACTTTGATCAATTTTTCTTTTAAACGCGGATCTTGCGGAAATCTAAAACAATAAACGTTCACTTAAAAATAATACGTAATTATTATTTGCATGTTTATTGATTTCTAGTCGAAATAAAATTGCTATTTTATATCTGACCGCTATTAAAACAATGCCTATCGAAACTGCTGACGCTACCGTACTTTTCCCGTTTATTGTAAACCATTAACAAATGAGTTCTTATCAACTGAGTTCTGAGTACTACAGCGGGTCTAAGTATATTGGCCACCGAGATAATGATGTTGTCTCGTTTTGTCTCACAGTAATTGCCAATACTACTCTCTCTCAAGGCTGGAATACCTGGTTAAAATTCGCAACCAGGTTTCGCGTAGCTTCATACATTTTGAAAAGAGCGTTTTGATTTCGATTCCAGTCGTTGAAACCGGTATTATTTCTGGTTAAGCTCTTAGACCGTTTAGGTTTTGATTCCGCTCCCAAAACCTGGTTAAAACCAAAATGATTTCGCTCGCTCCGCCCTTAAATGAAACGCAACGATTGAAAGGGAAAGAGAAGACGATGTTTATGCTTGTGGCTGCAAGCATCGCGTCCAATCGCATCGCGTCCTAAAAAGAGACCAAATATATCACTGCACTATTCACGCGCCTCGTGGAATTAACCAGGTTTATCCCAGAAGCAATACTGCTCGCGAATCGGTTCCGCTCCGAACGAACACTTACGAAAAAACCAGTTTGAGATCGATATTAACCTGGTTAATTAAAAACCGGTTTCCAGCCCTGCTCTCTCTGTCACGCGCTGGCCGATCAGACGTTGATAATTTGTCAACAAAATAAAATAAATTAAATTATTGATGAAATATAAATACTTACGAGTGAAATGTAACACCATTCGCTTTATTTGAATTTGTAGTATTTTTCTTGCACAATAAAAAGGCACATGAAGGCATTTTGAGTGCTTTTTCCTGTCAAAAATCCAGGCAGCTGTGTCGTACAACTGTCACCGAGTGCAAACGGCAACTAATTCGTGTTAATCCCAGTTGAGTTAGACTAGGTTATTTGAGGTGCGACTCAAATCGGCGCGGTCAAAGTATGGCGAGGGCATATCTATGATTTAAATCTTTGCTTTAACCACGTGTTCCACCAACTACTCTGAACAACATTTTTTTCATAAACTGACAGATGTCAATGTGTCATCCCGATACATTATCCCTCAATTTGACAGATGCCAAATTTCAAAATGTATAGAAACTTGACATTGCATTTGTTAGTTTCCTCCGCATGATTAAAAATTAGAGTGTGTGGATTAGCGATAGTTTACCTATAAAGAATAATTCAGGCTGTACAAGGAGTCGGCGTGTACCTGGGGGTCGGTGATCTCTGCGGCGCGGATGAAGTCGTCGTAGAGGTCGAAGGTGAGCAGCGGCTCGGGCAGGTCGCGCAGGTAGCCCTTGAGCACGGAGGCGCGCACGTGCACCGCGAACAGCTCCAGCCGCTCCACGCCCTCCTCCGGCCGCTCGTCCAGCAGCCGCCGCAGCTCGCGCACCTACAGAGTGACCGACCACGATAACATTGTACTATCGTCCGTGAGGATTTTTGATGTGATCGTATGGAATTAGAAGAGTTTTCTTCTAGTGTTGTAAAGACCATTCAAGTTTTACATAAGCAGATTATTTGGGAAAATGTACCGCCTCTCCCCTCTTGTCAGCAAAAAAAGGCTGATAAAATTATAAAATACACTTTGTCTTTCTGAATTTATCAAGCAACTTAGTAAGTACATCCAAGAACGGGGGGGTCTTTTCCCCGTCCCCCCTCGATGCTGACGTAATAATTGAATGGTCGCTTAACAGTGGAATTAATAAGTATGCAAGATCTGGTAGGGCCCTACAAGAACGAGCGAGAACTTTTCAAAGAAACAGTGGCGTATATTTGTACACAATTTGTATGGAAAATTTAAGAATAAATTATGGTTGTTTATAATTGTATTAAAGTAAGAGTCAAAATGAAATTATTTTCTAAATTGTCAATTAGAGTAAATTGACGAGTCCGAGTGTGCCAGTGAAACATTACCGATAAACTTTATAAGAACAACCAAATAAATGGAAGTACATTCATGCGTTTTCCTTACCAAATATTTTAGATATTTGTTCAGTTAACATACCTTAGAACTAAGCCCACTCTTCCTGTACAGTCCTTCCGTGTAAAGACCAGTCATTTCTATCGTTGTTATTAGTCTGTCGACCACTATTGGAATATTACTATCACCCGTTGGTAATTCGCCGAGGGGCACACCGAAAACCTGCAACAAAAACATAATAAAATAATAATTCATGTAATCTTATGTAACATAGATCCACAGTGTAAATAACCAAATATTTAGTATCAATAATAAACAGTGTATGGTGAATCTTAACGACGTAAGACCCAAAAGCCTTTTTAAAGGCATAAAACAATTGCTTTTCCATTATGTCTGCTGTCTACAGGGCAGGGCAGACGCTTGCTTGCTTCAACGGGTTTCACTCCGAACCATCGACTTTACTTCGACGCTCCTCGGTTCTACAACAGTCGTGGCTAGGCCACTGCCACTTCAGCATGCTCTCGTTGGGCTATGTTAAAGATAACAAAACAGTATGTATTTTACCTTTCCTCTTTTGACGACTCCTATCTGCTCCCTACCGCCAGCATCAACAGCTCCTACTATTGCAGCTGATCTCGTTACAGAGTCCTTTCGACATTGTGTCGTCACCTGGAAACCAAATTAACATTTGAACTAAACAATGCAGACGGATATTTGAAGGAACAATTAAAATTAATATATTTAATGAAAATAACTTCAAAGTAATTTATTATTAGTTTAGTGCAGCAGTTGCGAGTCTATAAAGAAGGACGTGATATCGAATTCAGCTTTTTCAACTCTCATTATTGATTTGCAATAAAACTCTATACAACACAACTTTGATGATAAAGGTGATAAAAATATGTTTCTAGGAAATTGATCAACTTACGATTCGGATTATTTTACGATGACAAATGCGCATCACTATTCCATTAATCAAATATATTGACTCTTGTCAAAATAAAGGTAACTTACCTTCATGTAGCACTTTTTGTGTGAGGCAAGCTTGCAGGTCTGGCAGATGAGGGAGCGCTCGATGGGCCACATGAAGAACGTCTTGCAGATCTCGCACTCCGTCGGGATGTTGATCATCGACAGGATGAACGTGTGGCCCTTGTATTGGATGGGATCGTCCACCTAAGATAAAGAAAACACCTTTATAACATCAGCTGAACTAGCCCTATCAAACCCTATGATAACGTGTGTGCCATTAGAGCTATTCTAGATTCTATTTTGGACAGAATATGAAGAACATCAAAGGTCATCAATGACCTGAGACTTTGAGGTACCTTTGATGGGTCTGAATCGAAACTAAACTTTCATCGTGTCATCAACAAACATTTGCGGCGTTCGTACGGGATTCAATACAAACGGCGTTCAATCGCTAGTTACCACCTCATAACGCCCCGTTGGTCTAGTGGTTTAAGTACCTGGCCGTGATCTCGGGGTTCCGGGTTCGATTCCCAGGTCGAGCAAATGTATGTTTCGAATTTTTCGAACATAGCTCGGGTTTGTGATCACCAATCCACATTAGGCACGCGTGGTGATTAAGCCTAATCCCATCATAGTAGTGATAACTTGATTTCTATGATGGACGCCTTTGCTCTGCAGTGGGACGGTTTATAGGCTGATATTTACTTTACTTTTTTTTTACCTCATAACAATGATGTAATAGAGACTATTTAGCCGCCCTTCCTCTTCTCTATTCCTCCTTTCACCCCCCCCCTAACAGAATGAATAAGTTTTCCCCGCCCCCTAAAGAGTACCACCCGGGTCGGACCGTTCCCCTCGCAAATACTACGCCTTATTACCTTTCTCTTCTTGTCCTTTTTCCTCTTCGTCCTCGCCTTGTCAGTGTCGTGCTGGCTCATGAACTCGTCCATGAACCCGCGGAAGGCGTTGACGCCCATGGTGATGGACAGCGTGGAGCCCTCGCGCGCGCACACCGTCTCCATGACGTGCAGGAAGTTGCCGATGAGGTCCTTGTACTTGAGCGCCGAGCCGCGCGTCTCCACCACGCTGTATGTCGCTACTAGGTTGTCTTTGAACTCGCGGAGTGCGTGCTTGAATACCCTGTCCACCTGTGTAAAATTTATTTATTAATTGAGACAACATTTCACACATAATTCTGGTCCTAAATTAAGGTTTCCCCCTGTGCTATTAAAACACGCAGATCCAACATAAATATCTTTTTCTTCAAATAATATATGAATACAAGTTTTTATTAGATCCTAAATTTAGATACAGTTCATAGTACCTACTTATCATGATTTTCAGAGATGGCTACGGTTGTCAGAGAACCGATACACAGAGAAAAACAAAACAATATCAAATTCTACAGGAAAACAGGACAGGATATTATATACGACTCTTTAATAACTAAAGAATCAAGTCATAATTCAGAATACCAATTCAGTGAACTAAGACAATCAATCATAAAAAAAACCAAGAGACATGTTTCTTATTTGTTGCAGCAGTTGATTTGAGAGAGTTGAAGTTGTTGTGAATTATTGCATTTGTTTTTCAGAAACTCACTCATTTCTCTACAGCAGCATTAAAATTATATTTATTATTATTTTCCTTCCAATCCCTAATTATTATTTCAAGGTTAACTTAAAATATCGTGAAAATCTACGAATCAAAGGCAGACAAAAAATACCTCTAGTTTTATGGTAATGATGTTACCTCAGATTGCTTCTCGTTTTCCGAAGACTCCATCTGGTAGATCTTCTTTGTGATGAAATGCTGCATCGCTTGCAGCTCCGTCGCGTCCGATATGATCTTGTCCGTCCGGTCCATGAACTCCGACGTGCCCGTTAAACTAAAGTTGGAGGTAACCGCCGCTTTCGATTGGTCCGATAGCAGATAGTTTGAGTCCTTGAGCATGATTCGCTTTCTGTTTTTATGGCGGCCCCTGGAGGCGACGGTGACGGGGCTGGTGCAGGGCATGGTGATCACGCCCTTGTTCTGGATGCACTTGGTGTGGTACAGCTGCTTGCAGTCGATGCAGCGCTGGCCCTGCGTGACGAAAGCGTCGATCGCCTTGTGGCAGTACACGCATTTGTCGTCTTTCGCGAACCGCGTGCCTTTTCGAAACCTGAAACGGAGGTGTTACTTAACAATTTGGGTTATGTTCGTCGAATTCCTTGAGGTTTATACGAAGATATCGTAAATTTTCTTCATAAGCACAGTCGTCGCTTGGGTCGTCGTCACCGTGGGTCGCACTTTGACCCACGGAGGCAGATGCACATGAGAAATCCACTAGATGTTGTACTGTAGAACTTTGACGACATTGATCGTTTTGTACGTAACTTCGTTATTATGACAAGATATGTCAAAATGGAACCAATCCGCTCGTTGTTGGACCTGACGTCAACGTAACGCCATCTATCGAATTTTGCATTTGCAATAACCCTCATTATTGCTTTGAGATGTTAAAATATCACTAAAAAATCAAAGACGTTGAAGATTCAGTCTAACATTACGACATCTAGTAGATTTTTCACACGCGATAGCTCGTGCCCTGACGCAGTGAGTCACCTGTGTCCGGCGATGCGGAACAGCCCGTTCCCCGTCTGTCCGATGTAGTCGGTGGAGCGCGGGTCGGGCGCGCGCGGCTCGCCGGGCGCGGGGTCGGAGTTGCGGCGGCGCAGGCTGCCCGCGCTGGCGCCCGGCGCCGCCGCCGACGCCTCCAGCAGCGGCGTCATCAGCTCCGACGCCGTTCTGGAACCGAGACACTCACTGTTTATTGCTAAAGGCTTTATCATGAAAAATAAAAAACTACTATACTATGGAAACCAATAGGTCTAACATGCGTACCGCGACAAAATTTTGTCAACTCGCGCGAGAGCGCATCCTTCTATCCCACTCATCGTTCAATCAGGTGAGCGAGAAGCAACGCCGACACAACACGAGTGTCGACAAAATTATCTCGCAGCGCGCATGTTAGCCCGGCAGGAAAAACGAAAGTACAACCAAAACCCTTGATTTTTTCATGTGATAGGTGGCAGACGAGCAGGCGGATACCCTGATGGGAAACGATTGCCGCCGCCCATAAACACTTGCAACACCAGAAAAGTCACAAGTGCGCTGTCAACCTTTAATCCCTTTCCCCCCAATTGAGCCTCCGATACCCTCACTCACACAACTAAACACAGTGCAAGCGCTGTAGACGCCGGTCTTCTGTGAGGTCGTGATTCACATGAGTGATTCACATGAGGCCCATTCATGACGAAACGTAGCTCTCAAACAGTAAAATTGTGCTGAATGGGTCGCGTAACAGCAAAAAAAACATGGAACATTTAATCGAGATGTCTTCTTTTTATCGAGTCGAAGGCGACAAAATTATATTTTCTCAGCCCAAAACTCCGCCAGGCGAACTGCGCCGTCGGTGGTCTGCAGGAGGCCATCATGCGTGTAGCTATCACATATATCGATGGCAGTCAAAGTTCTACAGTCCTACACTCAAGATGAAGAAAATTGTTAGAAAGCTAAAATGGAGGTAAACCGGAGCAGACCAGTCCCCAGAGGCGGCACCTATACACAAGTATGACGTATGTGTAAATCTAAAAAATATAGTAAATCGAGATATCGATACATGTAATCTAACTGACCGTTTGATATCGAGATGATCGGCGGAGACGTGGCAGGTGCGCGGTGTGCGCGAGCGTGGCGTCCACGCTGTCAAGCGCACCCTTACTAAGCCGACGAATTTCGTAAGTGTTTAAGTGGTAGTACAGCCACCCGGACTGTGGAAGGTTATGGGAGTCCCACCTGAACCCGTCGATGTTTTTTTAAGCGCGTTATTTACTTAAGAATAAATTGCTTGCTATAACCATAATAAAACTAAGTACAGTAGTACACAATTAACAAGGCGCGTCGTAAATCTTCGGCTAAGCAGACAAGGACAAAATTTTTCCGATTATGTTCCCCGTCTCACTTGCGCAATGACTAAAATGTGTCACAGCGCGCGCAAACATGATACGGCGACGGATCAATACCGGCACAGGAAGAAGACGCGCCGTGCGTATTCCGATTGTTCGACAGCATTTCCCGCGCTACTAAAATTCGTCTTCTGCGCAGGTCCTCAGTTGATATTGAACCAAACACGTTTGACATAAAAGTGACGTTCGATTGAAGAAATTTGACAGATTGTAGTAACTTGATGTGCTGGCCACCGTACATCGGTGAGCCTATCAATTCGCTACTTGACAGATTTCTTAAATATATTTTATAATATCTATACATTTATTTTAAACCCCCCTACAATTATATTTTTTTATTTATTTGATAAGAAAACATGATTTTTTTATCTTTTGGTTTGAAATTCGCGCTAAAACACTTTGTCACGTGACATCTCCATGATAAGACGTCACAACTCAATATTTGAGCGATTATTCTCCAATTTTGACGTTGACCTTGACGTTTTGTTTATTGACACTTGGTCTGTGTTTATTGAGTTCTGACGTCATACGAAGATTAACCATGGCCGCCACTTGTCGATACAGATAAAAGAAAACTGAGATTAATATTCCAAAAATAAAATATTAATAAATTGTTTTAATGCAAAAAACATATTGGATGATAAATGTTTACTTATAAGCTACCATATAAAAAATATTTTACATTTTATTTCTACAACTGTCAAATAGCGAATTGTGTACTACTGTAGTACAACTGATTTACTGACCGTTTGATATCGAGGTGGTCGGCGGAGACGTGTGCGGCGTGCGGCAGGTGTGCGGCGTGCGGCAGGTGCGCGGCGTGCGCGAGCGTGGCGTCCACGCTGTCAAGCGCGCGCGAGCGCCGCGGGGAGCGCCGCGCCGAGCGCGCCGGCGGCGCGGGGGGCGCCTCCACCGACCGCGCTCCCGTCGAGCATGCTGCGGGAGATACATATTATTTAACATTTTATTTACCTACGTACTTACTCTACTGGCTTAGAGACCCGAAACCAGCGTTTTTTTTATTAGACTATAGGCCAAGCCAACGCTTAAACGCCCTGTTGGTCTAGTGGTTTAAGTACCGGGCCGTGATCTCGGGGTCCCGGGTTCGATTCCCGGGTCGAGCAAAAAGTATGTTTCGAATTTTTCGAACATAGCTCGGGTTTGTGATCACCAATCCGCATTAGGCAAGCGTGGTGATTAAGCCTAATCCTATCATAGTAGCGATAACTTGATTTCTATGATGGAGGCCTTTGCCCTGCAGTGGGACTGCAGGCTGATAATTTACAACGCTTGACCACAATCGTACCCGATGCACTTTCCATCGGTGGGTCTAGGATGACACGTGTATGCCTAGTAGATGCCTATTCACTCTTGCCTTAAAGATGTCCAAGTTATAGTGATCGGTAAAAACAGACTTCTGCAGGGAGTTCCACTCTTTAGTTGTCCGTATGATATATGTAGAAGCGAATCGCTTCGTACGGGCAGGGGGCCGTTGTTGGTCACCGAAACAAGAGAACGCCACTTTGCCACACGCCTAACATCAGGCGCATCGTCTTCTCGAGCATCTCGAGAGACTGGACGAGGATCTTCTCGTGAAGAAAGCAAACCAGAGCCTCCGCCAGAGATCAATACGAGTCTTGACCTCCGAAACAAGAGAACGCCACTTTGGTCGATCTTGCACTACTTCTTGCCAGACATTGGCCTGAAGTTCTTGCAGATCATTTTCGACGAAGCTTTTCCAGCATAGGTCGGCCTACCGTCTCGTGAAGAAAGCATACCAGAGCAGACCGTTGGGCCAACATTTTGTACTAAATAAATAAATTGAGACAACATCACATACATTGTTTTGGTTCCAAACTAAGGCTTTGAAATATCCGTCTCATCAACAAACATTTGTGTTGGAGCGGGAAGCGAATCTACTGCGCTAAGCGATAATAAATTTACTCTACACCTCATTATATTCACGTGACTCCGTACTAAGTAGCTTAAGCACTTGTGTTACAGATATCAGACAACACAAGTATTACAAATATAATAAATAATATAGCACCCAGACATTGAACAAACGCAAATATTCATCACACGAACGTTTGTCCAGGGTGAGGATCGAACCCACGACCTTTAGCGTATGAGGCAGGGTCACCACCAAATGCGCCACATAAACATAAACCGGCCCTCCGATCCTTATAATGTACTTGAAATCTAACACAAATAAATAAAGTAATGTTTAGGAAAAATAAAGCAACATACCAAAGTAATAAAACAGAATTTTCACACAGAAATTAACATATCCCATCAGCACGAGAAACGTTAGCACTCCTAGCACATACACGACACATTTTTGATCACTGTGTTTACCCGACACTGACATCCTTCCTCTCCCGCATCGAAGAGACAAATAGATACGTCACCGGAATGCTACCATAAGTTATTTGTGCACATTTGTAAAGGATTACAACGTCATTAGCAAACAAAAGAAGAAGATAAACATATTAGATAAATATTAGCCACTCAACATAATTACACAAAAATAACCTTTAATGCTAATTACGAGCCACAAATTACTCTTTCTCAAAAAGTACTGTGCTCGGTGTCACTTGGTTGTGCCAGTTAAAGGTATGTTTGTAAACAAAGTGTTATTTACAAAACAGTAAAGAAATTTGGCCGTGTGGAGGCGAGCGCGTCCACCCGCAAGCTCTTATGCTCTTTGTATCGTAAACACCACGAAGAGCGCACGCGATCGTGCGTGATATGCAAGTGTCTATGAAGGTCGATTATCTCAATAATATACATACTTTTCTTATGGTGATCATAAGAACAGTTTGAAGTTATTTAAAATGCGATAGACAATCACACCAATTGGTATTAATTGTGCCAAATTCCATAGCAAACTAACATTTACAGGGAATGAATCAGCTAAAATCTTTGATTATACAATCTCTAGACACACAATTCCATATTGAAATTGTTCGGTAAAGTGAACCCAACAGTGCTGTCGTTAGTAGTTTTACAGTTATAACAATTTTGAACTTCTAACATGCTGTATAGCAGCACGAAAGTATGGCGATGACCGTTATTTTGCGCACTTGTAAAATAGAAGGCTTTCTATCAACATTGGTTTCTGCGCACCCAAGTTCACACTACACTTTCTTGTCTCTGATTATACCCATAGTAATTACTTTTAAATTCCGGAAATATCAAATAGGGCTCTTTTGAGGATGGAGCTTTTACTGGCGGCGACACGAGTGGGTGATTTCGATCATAGAAACACTCGAGTCGCCGGCCAAAAAAAGGAAAGGTTAAGCCTATAATATACTACACTGCAGGGCAAAGGCTTCTATTGCTACTACAAGTCAGCTAGGACCAGCTTAATGTAATTTACCGTGAAAGTGTTTATTTATTTATTTTACAACATATACTATAACTAGCTTTTTGCCGCCCCGCGCTTTGCGCGGGTGCGCCTTCAAGCTAGGTCTGCGACGCTTAGCCGCTACGGGCTGCGCCCTGCGCGGCGACGCTACGGGCTTCGCCCTCCGCGGAGCTCGGCCTTCGGCCTCGCGAGACGCAGCTCGGCCTGCGGCCTCGCGAAGATACACGGGGCGGTTCTCTGTCTGTCACGGCTGCTCTTATACTTTTTTGCCAACGGAAAGATAAATCAAATGTATGATCTTGGGACGGTTGCGCCCTACGCGGCGCTCCTCTTAGTTTGTCGATAAGCCTTGTGATGGAATAGCCGCTTCGGGCTTCGCCCTACGCGGCGCACCGATGGTTTTATGTTTGATAAACTTGTGATGAAATGGCCGCTCCGGGCTGCGCCCTACGCGGCGCTCCGTTTGGTTTTGTCCATAAGCCTTGTGATGGATGGCCGCTCCGGGCTTCGCCCTACGCGGCGCACCGGTTGGTTTTTATGTTTAATAAACTTGAGATGAAATAAGTAGCCGCTCCGGGCTGCGCCCTACGCGGCGCTTCATTTGGTTTTGTCCATGAAATGGCTACGCTTGGTTCTGCGTATGGAACTTACAAAGAAATGGCCGCTCCGGGCTTCGCCCTACGCGGCGCTCTGCTTGGTTCTGCCCGTCTATCTAACGATGAAAAGCCGCTCCGCTTAATGACATGCGTCGTGTTTCTATTAAATGGCGCTCCGCTTAGATTTATATGTCGTGCTTGCGGTGAAATGGCCGCTCCGGGCTTCGCCCTACGCGGCGCTTCGCCTTTGCTTCACGGTGTCGCGTAGAGCACAATGAAAAAGTCCATACATACTGTTAGGAGGCCGCTCCGGGCTGCGCCCGACGCGGCGCTCTGCTATATTCTCGCAACACACCAAGTGATTGAAATGGCCGCTCCGGGCTTCGCCCTACGCGGCACTCCGCTTGGTACTGCCCCTGAAAGTCAGGTTGAAATGGCCACTCCAGGCTTCGCCCTTCGCAACGCTCCACTTGGTTTTGAAGTTCAAACTTGTAATGGAATGGCCGCTCCGGGCTTCGCCCTACGCGGCGCTCCGCATTCATTTTTCATCGCACCCATATGAAAGTGGCCGCTACGGGCTTCGTCCTACACGGCTCTCCGCTTTGTTATGAAACTGTAAGTAGCGATAAAATTTCCACTACGTTACGATGAATTAGCCGCTCCGGGATTCGCCCTACGCGACGCTCCACTTGGTTTTGTGCGTCGTCCTTGCGATGAAATGGCCGCTCCGGGCTTCGCCCTACGCGGCACTTCGCCTTTGCTCCGCAATGTTACGTTGAACACGATGAAAAAGTCCATATGTACAGTTAGAAGGCCGCTCCGGGCTGCGCCCGACGCGGCGCCCTGCTATATTCTTGCAATATAACGAGTGATAGAAATGGCCGCTCCGGGCTTCGCCCTACGCGGCGCTCCGCTTGGTTCTGCCGCTGTATGATATGATGAAATGGCCGTTGCGGGATTCTCCCGGTGCAACAATCGATGTATTTGCCGCTCCGGGCTTCGCCCTACGCGGCGCTTCGCATGGGTTTGTGAAGAAACCTCGTGATGAAATGGCCGCTCCGGGCTTCGCCCTACGCGGCGCTTCGCTCAGTGTTCGGGGCTTGTGTCGAGTATTTAGATTTTTCCATTTAAGCTCCATATAAGCCCACACTTGATGCCTACGCTGAGCTGGCTAAGCGATTCAAAGTTCATAATCGTAACGTTAGTGTCAGTAGGTAGTACTAACAAGCACAAGTGATAAAATTACTTTATGAAATTTTGATTCAACTTAATTTAAATTTTTAGTTACACTAACCGCATAAATATTGTGGTAATACTATATAAATATATGAAATTACCAAGTTACATTTGCGGTTCTTCTCATTGATTTTACATAAGTGGTTTCGTTTGAAACTCTAAATTTTCTTGAGTTTTTTAGTTTTGTATGTTATTGAATCTTTATAGTTCCTCAATATGATATGGTTTGTTTAACACTTTAAGTTGTTAGGTTTGATAATTACGTAAAAACTTAAGACAGAAGGTCGATAAAGCAGGCGACTCGTTGTATCATCAATATCGACTCAACTCAATTCCCTTCCATAGCCCCAGTTTAGTTGCCATCTCTCCCATAACCCTAATATTTTGTATCTCCATCGCATGTTTTCATAATAATTCTTCTGGCTGGTACCTATGTGTAGGGTTCAGCCGACTTCAGTACAAAATGTAAGGGAAAATTTCGTAGTAGAGTAAAAAAAATTTTCTTTTTTTTTTTTCGTCGCATGTTTTTGTAAATGCTCTGGTTGGTTGAGAATGACAATACATGTCACTTTTTGACAGGGCACAATACACAGTCGTTGAGTATTTACAATTTTACGTACATTTTACACAAGTTTTGTACTAAATCTTAAAATTTTCCTTGAGGATGAAGTTTTTTTTTTCTACCATTTTGTAGCTCTTGTTAATACCTACCATAAAGATTATAACAACGATTCTCGTCAAGTGGCGCCAACTGCCCGAAAAATCGGTTTTTAAGTGCGAAAAAACTCAACATTTACAAAATGGCCGCCAGCTCGTCCGCCATCTTGTTTTTTCAACAACCCATATTTTTCCCATATTCTACAACATATACCGCGTCAAACCACGTTTTTACTTTTTCTCTGAGATAATACTGCTCGCCCAAGGAACCTCTCAAAAATGCCCCTGTCAAAATTTTCTTTTGGACGCTGCTCCCAGTGTTGCCAGTTAATTTTAGTAAAAATGGACAAAAGGGATTTCAAATACCTAAATTCAAGCCTTCATGTACTTTTTTTCCCCAACAACTGTCATTTTAATTTTTTTTATTTTTTGACCAAGTCTCGAAACTTATTTAAAATTATGAAAATATTTTTGAACATGGCAACACACCTTAGAAAGACACTTGTTCGCGTCCTACATCATGAGTTCCCCAAGTAGCGCCATCTGGCCGAAAAACCACTTTGAATTTTTTCAAATCACCTTTTTTTTACAAAATGGCCGCCAACTCGTCCGCCATCTTGATTTTTTGACAATCCATATTTTTCCCATATACCACATCATATGTCGCTTTGAATGGCGTTTAATTTTTTTTTCTAAAATAATACTGGTCTCCCAAGGAACCTCTCAAAAATGACCATGTCAAAAAACATTTTTCTCAATATCTCCCAGTGTTGCCAGATGATTTTGTTAAAAATGACCTAATGTCATTTGAACTAACCCAACTAAAGGTTTGATGTGTTTACTTTTCCTGGAAATCAATTTTATTTTTTTTTACTATTTTGGACCCTGACGCCTAAACTATCAAAAAAGGTAAAAATATTTTTCAACATGGCAATACACGCAAGCAAGACTCACACCCGCTTCATACATGCAAACTCTCTCAAGTGTCGCCATCTATCGATAAAATAACTTTGAAAATTTCCAAAAAAATACGATTTCACAAGATGGCCGCCAGCTCGTCCGCCATCTTGTTTTTTTGACAGCGCGTATTTTTCCCATACACTACGTAGCATAACCTATCAGAGACAATTTTTATTTTTTTTCTATCTATGATACTCTCGTCCAAAGAACTTCTAGAAGTCAGCGACACCCGAAAATTTATTTTCGCCGCCATTTCCAGTGTTGCCAGTTTTTTTCCAAAAAATTATCCGGAGGACATTGCGATGCCAAATGACTACAAAACTGCATACTCGGTTTTTGCAAACATGGCAACTTTTATTTTCTACCATTCGGGGCCATGGCCCAAAAACTACCAAGAATTTGGTAGAAATTCTCAGTCGTGGCACTACTGTGATAAATTACCCACCGACGCTCGGAACATTTCAAACTCTCCAGTGTTGCCCTCACCCCCGCAAAAATTCGTTTTGAAAGAACACCCAATTTTTTTCTCCAAACAAAATGGCCGCCAGGGGCAGCGCCATCTTGGATTTTGAAAAAACGCAACTGACGTTTTGAAAATAGAACATGTTCGCCACAGATACAAAAAAGAATTTTGAAAATCGAGCGGCGCCCCACCCAGCTACGATCTGTCAAATAACGATCGAAAATTGAATTTTCAATCCAAGATGGCGGCGCGGCCATTTTGTTTTTTTCAACTTTTTTTTCTCGTGATGTACAAAAAGCAAAGGGTGATTCTGAGACTGTTCGGGCGCAATCGGCTCTGCGCCGGACGAGCTGCGCATGCGCGCGGGAGGAAACAGCGGCGACGGACCCCCGGACTTCGATTCCACCAACGGCGGACTGCGCGCGCGTCCTCGACGATATTTATATTTTCTTTATTTTCAATACTACGTTTTACCCGAAAAGGACGTTTTATTCATCTCCGAGATTAGGATCCCAACAAATGGTCCTTCACGAAGCCTACAGAGGAGAAAACAGCGAGAATTTTCAAAAACTGCGGGGGTCAACGGTCTTCGGATTTGAAAATTTCGACATCGACGAGAGCAAAAATCGCTGGTTCACCGTCTTGCTGGGTTGGAAATCGCTGCTGAGGTCTTCAAACCAAGAAAGAAGCAGAAAGCATAGATTGCAAACACGGAGGCTCTTCAAGATTCCAGAAGTCTAGACATTGGCTACGTGATTTCAACTTGGAAGTTGAATAGCTGCTGGTCATCATCGCTTCATCGTGGGAGTCAGGTCACTGTGTGGATAAGGATAAGGACATTCTGAGTGAGTTCGTTCCAATATTCCTTCTATATCCTTTGCCAATCGATTTTCAATCGTTAATTTTCAAAATTTAACGGTTTTTTCTTAGCTTCTCCTTTCTTTCTTTCTTCATTGCCTCAATCATCTAAGTCAAACCATAAATCACTTCTCGTATTTAATCTGCACGCTTTAAATGCCTGCTGCTTACGCGCAGCTGTCATAGTTACGTAATTAGGTAGGTAACTACAACGGTCGCATCAGCTGTGCGCTTACTGGTCACTGGACCGGTTGCTTATCTATAAGTCTTTCCGTAAGCGTTTCAAACGCATTTTTCTATTTCTTCTTTTAATTTAGTGCAGATTTTTTAGTTTAGCTTCAATCTTATTATTTAAATTCATTTTTATAAATCATGGCATCTGAAAAAGATTCTTTGTCTGTTTTAATTAAAAAGCGTAGTGCTTTAAAATCAAAGTTAACTATATTTTGTAATTACCTAAACATGTTGACTAGCAACAAAACAATGTCCCAATTGCAGCGCATAGATTTAGAGGGCAGATTTAGTAAGTTCGATGCCGTATATGTGGATTTCGACACTTTACAGTTGGAAATTGAGGTCCAGTCGGAAGCCCCAGACGCCGAGTACGCGGAGCGAGCTCAATTCGAGGAGCGGTACCACGCACTGGCTGCGCAGGCGCGGCAGCTGCTGGCCAGCGCTGGCGGCGCTGATGGTGGGTCCGTGGCAAGCTCGGAATTCAAAACAGGTGCATCGTTACACAATAACTTTATACGCTTACCTAAAATTGATTTGCCTCATTTTAATGGTAGTTATCAGTGCTGGCTTGAGTATAGGGATACCTATTTGTCACTAATCCATAATTGTAGTAGTGTAGATGATATAAGTAAGTTCCACTACCTACGTGCTTCCCTTACGGGTAAGGCGCTTGATGTTATTCAGAATATTGATTTTAATGGAGATAATTATGAGATGGCGTGGAACTTACTTTGTGAGCGTTATAACAACAGTAGGCTTTTAGTGAACAATCACGTGCAGGCATTGTTCAATGTTGAACACGTCTCGAAAGAGTCGAGTTCGTCATTGCGTCATCTTGTTGACATTGTTAATAAAAATATTAGAGCCTTAAAAACATTGAACGAGCCCACGGAGTATTGGGATACGCTTATTGTTTATATGATGTCCAGTAAACTAGATGTTGTTTACTAGTAGAAATTGGGAGGAATATCGTAGTAGTTTGTCTAAGTCTCCGTCATTGTCGCAATTTTGTACGTTATTAGTAATAAGGCTGATTTAATGGAAACATTAGAGGATAAATCAATAAATTAAAACTAGAAAATAAAAATAGAAGCTTTATAATTTCAAATAATATTCAGAGCGATAATCAACAATTAAATAAAAATTTCGTTGGCCCGCCGCGGCAAGCCTGCCAGCATCCTGTCAGATAATGGCACAAACTTCGTCGGTGCAAGTAAGAATTGCACAATTTTCTTTTTAAATTCAAATCTTGAGTACGAGGTAGCACAGGAGGGCATCGAATTTACTTTCTCCCCTCCATACTCTCCACACTTCAACGGCATCGCAGAGGCTGCCGTTCGCTCAACAAAGCACCATCTCAAAAAGATTACTTGAATTAGCGCACTTCACATACGAGGAGATGACTACATGTTGGCTCAGATAGAGGCTGTACTGAATTCACGTCCTCTCACTCCTTATCCTCTGATCCCCTAGATTTGTCTGCCCTTACTCCGTCTCACTTCCTAATTGGACGGTCACTCACGTCTGTTCCGCATCCACAGGTGACTGACATCAACGTGACTCGACTGGAGCGGTATCAACGAGTGGAACATGTCAAGCAGCACTTCTGGAATCGATTTCATCTCGAATATGTTTCTCTGCTTCAACAGAAGGCTAAGTGGACGGCCTCAGCGTCACACCAGCTGTCAAGTGGGGACCATGGTTCTCATCAGGGAGAGAGGACAACCACCGCTTCTGTGGCCACTGGGCCGCATTACTCGTGTCTTCCCGGGGAGCGACGGCACCACACGCGTCGCTGAGATGAAGACGAAGAAGGGGACCATTCTGCGGGCCTTCAACAACATTTGCCCACTTCCCCTTTGAAGAGGTCAACCCGGGGAGGATGTTCGGGCGCAATCGGCTCTGCGCCGGACGAGCTGCGCATGCGCGCGGGGCGCGGTGCGCGGGAGGGAAACAGCGGCGACGGACCCCCGGACTTTCGATTCCACCAACGGCGGACTGCGCGCGCGTCCTCGACGATATTTATATTTTCTTTATTTTCAATACTACGTTTTACCCGAAAAGGACGTTTTATTCATCTCCGAGATTAGGATCCCAACAAGACACTTTTTATATCTTGAATAACTGCCGTAACAAAAAAGTTGATGTCGCAAAAACGGCCGCCATTTTGTTTTTTTTTTTCCAAAATGTCAAAAACCTGGATTGATTAAAAAAACACTCAGGGTTGTCAAAACTTTTTCCGCAAAAATGAATCCCAACACACCGCAAAACAGCCCTGATCAGTGAGTGAGTGAATCAGTCAGTGGTAATCGAGCTTTATATAATATAGATAGTCAAAGAAATACTATCAACTGTCAAAAAATACCAAGATCGCCCTTGGCTACACCCCAACCCCAATGACCTGGTGGTAACATTAAAAACAATTAGGTTTAAAAGAGAGAGTATAGGGTGACTGAACCGGGAGGAGTGCCCTCGCTGGAGGACAAACTCATCAAGCTCGTCACAAAAGGCTAAAATCTAAAAAAAAGATAGGCAGTAAAGTTCCGTCTCTTGAAACAATTATACTGAGTGACTGACCTGTATTGTTGGCGGCGACTAGCTGTGGCGCGTGAACCAGCTGCGTGGGTACAGAGGCCCCTGGCCGGCGCGGGCGGCTGCACGCGCGCGGGGGCGGAGTGCGGGGCGGCGTGCGGGGCGGGGGGCGCGGGCGGCGGGGCGGCGTCGTGCGCGCGCGCGGCCCTCCTCACTGGCGGGAGTGATTGCAGCGCGCGCGCGCCCTCCAGCGTCGACACCGACACGCTGCGGTGGTACACCGGTGAGTTGCGTCTGCAATGATAAACTACCTGCTACACCGTTGGCGTGTGAAAAATCCGCTAGATGGAATTAGAACTGAGGTGGGAGAGCCCCGCTTCGGCATGAAAAGACCGGCTCGACCGAAATTATCACTCCCATATTCCGTAGTATTATATGGTCTCGCAGAAGACCGGCGCGAAGCGGCGCCTGCGCCGAGTTTCATCGAGTGAGTGAGGGTACCTGAGGCCTAATTGGGAGGAAAGAGAGCACTTGTGATTATACTGGTGTTGCAAATTGTCTATGGACGGTGGCAATCGTTTACCATCAGGTGAACTGTCTGCTCGTCTGCCACCTATCAACGGATTTATGGTTTTGGGCGCGATGGCGATCATAATTAAAAACATCCTAATTATAAAAAAAAATATGTCGATTAAAATAAATAAAAGTATACTTAGCCTCTTTTTCACTATGAGCTCAATCGAGAATAAAAAGAAGAGATATAGAAATAATAATCCTGGGTTTTTTTTAGGCGAGGGTGAAACGGCATCTCAGCAGGGCCTTCAGTGTGAGGATGACAGACAATTAGTACTTAGTCTGTTCTTTAATGC
>CM026291.1:4055838-4258929 GCA_014851415.1 Cnaphalocrocis medinalis
AATATAATTGGGTAGAGGAACAGAAGACGGCCGAAAAAGAGATGGATGGATTTTGTGAAGAATAACATGACTGAAAAGGGGGTGGATGACGAATGACAGGGACGAATGTAAGAAGAAAACATACTATAGAGCAGGGAGATGATGACTATTCAGATGACCCGTTTGTTCGTTCATCGCTACTAATTAAAAAAAAATAGGTACTGAAGCCACCTTTATTTAAGTACCTACATTACAAACAGCTATTCAGCCATCAAAATAAATTCTGCGTCTAATTGAGGAATGTTTATTGCCGTATTATTTCAGTAAAACAAAGAGTGTTTTTCTTTGTTCAGCTCAAATTGTAAAAGGCCTTCCCTGTTTACGTTTCTTTAATTCAAAGTAACAAACTTTAAAGAGCTTTTTACGTCGAATATAAAACATTTTCCTTGAAATAAAATAAATTAACTTACTTATTTTGACATTGATATCGTTTTTTCAAAAACATGATATATGTGAATTTCAATACATTTTTAGGAGGACAATCAATAGTAATAAAACAAGAAGTTCCAACCGATTTATTTAGAAAAAATCCTTTATTAGAAATACTTAATTGCTATCCATTAATCCATAAGGTAAAATTAATGTTAGTAAAATGTTAATATATAATTTTATTTACACTTCATGAACAAATAAAAAAATGTTTCAGAAAATATATTGTCTCCGAGATTTTGAAGAGAAATTGATAAGGAAGTACTTCGCAGAAGATCAAACCTTTAGTTTCTTTGACGGTTCCTTTAAACAGAGCCTCAGTTTCATTTAAAAGCTGATTATACGTTCGTACTCGTACCTTTTACATTTTTAAAAACACTCGGATTTGGCTGTCAAAATATTTAAAGAGGAATGTTCGATGTTAGTTCTTATTTGTAAGTAATACAAGTACAATTGCGAATCGGTCTGTACAGCCACGAGCGAAGTTGTAATGTCCCTACTTTAGATGCTACTTAAATCATCTGTTAAGATGCAAACGCCTACTATTACAGTTGGTAATTTGTGAACATTTACATGCCCTTAACCACGTCCTCTACCAACCATTCTGAGCAATATGTGTTCTACGACTTTTGAAAATTTTATTGACTCCCCATACAAAATGAACAAGTAACGTGACACATTTTGTATGAAAAGTTGAATTTTTTCATGCAAATTTCCAAAAGTCATGGAGCAAAATATTGTTCAGAATAATTGGTAGGAAACGTGGTTACAGGTATATAAAATAAAATGTTCACAATACTCTGTATTAGTTTTTATTTCCAAATACAGCAATACAATTCAGTAGACTGATGATATTATTTTATGAAATAACTACAGTTAAATTAGAACCACAACAGATGGAGATAAAGTTACGTTTTTGTTATCATGCGTATTTCTTCATGAATTTGAGTAAATATTTGAGTTTGGGCATTTCAATGTTGTGGATGCACCTGTTGAAGTCACCGATGACCTTGACTGAATGCGTCATCATCCTGGAAATGATGTCTTTGAGGCACACGCTCAGGTCGGACACCTCTTTGAACCCGTGGATGGCAATTTCGGCCATCACCACTGGGAACGGTGATGTTTCGTAGAGGAACTGAAATGATAAAAAAGTTTTTTTTATATTGGCTCACCTCAGCCTGATGATAAGCAAGAGGAGAGTACACGTTGCAATTACAACTGACGTGATGGTACGGCATCATATCCGTTGGCACTGCCATACTGGCCCGCGAGATGCTTTTTCCCGCTTCGTTCATCATAATTCAGTCAATAGACGGGCACTGCTGGACATAGCCTCCCCCAATGTTCTCCACACATATCGGACCTGCGCTGCCCACAACCAAGAATACTGCCATCTCTATCAGATTGTAGGTCGATCTTGAAGGGGGTCGGCTACATTGAAAATTAAGAAACTTAGAAAGATATCTTACACGAAAACTGTATATTTCGTTTTTCATTGCCATAAGTTATTTAGTAAGGCTATTAAGATGCCTGCACTCTATGCTGCATTATCTTTTATCACAAAATAATTATACATAGAAGGATGTACGATGTCCTATGTATTCTGTAGACACGGCTAGATCATGAAAACGCTGTGTACGTAACCTGTTTCAATCGCAATTTAGGTAGATATCCTCCTTTGTAAACATTTTGTTCATTTAGCACTAATTAAGTCTATATCTATATCTTATTATCTCTATATTGCCCTAATTTACGACACTATTTTTATCTTATAGTTAGACAAAGCTATCCTCATTTAATTACGACAGATTTCTTCCCTTTACCACTATTCGTTATATAACAAAAAGATTCAACTCTATGTTGGTGACACAAAGTTCAAACTTCCCCACATTGAAACTTTTCAGTGTTTGGGTTTTGCTCATCAATACTGGCTAGTGCAAGTTTTAGTCTTATGTCAACAGCGCAAAGTTCACATTCAGATGAATATTTGACTCACAACTGTCCTCTCCAAGTCCTGACTCTCATGGGAGCAGTTGCCCCCAACTTGCTGCTGTTTCTGGCACTCGAAGAGTTTCGAAGCCGAGTACTTCTTCAGATTCTCCAGGGTTTCAAAGTGAACTTGGAGTTTTTCTGTCGAACAAAAACAAAATGACTGTGTATTTCAATGAGTTGGAAAAGATCTCTGCTTTATTGTTACTTATATTTTTTGGCCTGTGTACCGTTGTTTGTTTTGTAAAATAAAGAATATCTTTTTATTTATATAGGTAGTGGAAACTATGCAAATAGTAAGAACTGACTAATATTATACTATATTTTAGATTTTTTGAACTTTCAGCGTCTTATCAATTCGAAACTGTTACTGTTGTTTGCTTTACTACTTGTTGTGTATTTGTTTTAAGCAGTAAACATTCCTAAAAATAATCATTATGCACATTTTAGTCTGATGTGAATTCATCATCATCATCTTAGCTTTTTGTCCCGGTGGCGTGGAGCTGGAGCCCGGTGTGAATTATTAGATGAGCCTTTTTAAATTAACGATCATTAATTAACACGACGTTTCTTGTAAACATAATATGTATCATCATCATCATTTCAGCCAATAGACGTCCACTGCTGGACATAGGTGTTCCCTGTCCTATCCGTATCTAGGGAAATCCGCGACCTTTACTAAATCATCGTAAAATATGTCGTATAACAGCTATGAAAAACGGAAATAGATAAATGTAAGTAAAGATAGGAAAATACGCAAAAAAGATAATTTACTTTCTCTTCACTTCATAATTCATTTTGCAACTTACTGACTAACATAGTACTCCGTCACTAGTGTTGTAAAATCGGTGTTTAGGTGTGTTACAAGCCAAACGTAAATTCTAAGCAAACATCGGGTGTTGTTATAATTTCGTTTGCTTGTTTTGGACACATCCTGAGCAAAAGGAAGCGAACCGTGTCCAAACAAGGAAGAGAGCCGCAAAATAAAACTGGGTCGGCATAGGGCTGGCACACGACTCATTTGGAGGAAATGGGCGTGACTAAAACAAAACAGCTATTGTAAATGGAAACAATGCCTCATAAACTTTATTTACTTTGGCGTAGGGTTGATTTTTGTTTAATGATAGTCTAGGTAAAGGTGTCAAAAACGTAAAATTGAAGGCGGTAAGGTAATGGATCAGGAACATACGTAATATATAAGCCACGATTCAAAGAGCTGGTGGCCAATCTTCAGTAATAAAGTGGCACTTGAAGAAGAAGAAAGGGAAGGTAGTCTAGGTAAATAGTATAATAGAAGCATGGTATAAATGCTCATCTTATCCTGTCTGAAACCAAATCACAGCTAAATTGCAATCAAAATGGAGGGCATTGGTATGGGTTGGCATACACTGGCTCACGAAATGCTTAAAACGAGAAGATTTAGAATTCTTATCGAGAAATAGGCTGTTTATGTTTACGATGTTTTAATTATTTAATTAAGCCGCTTTAAGGCAGTAAAATAGATATTTTATTACAACAACTGCGGTAAATTAAGTTAATTTATGCATGGTACTTAAACTTACGGCCTGCGTTGAATATTTACGACAACAGTATCCTGAATACACATACGTCTACGCTTTATTTATTAATGTTAATTCTTAAAAAGGTTTATCACTATTTTAGCTTAATTTGCACATTATAAAAAATATATATAAATATCTATACCTATAATCTATCCTTTTTAAAAAGAGGTAAATCGAAAGGGTGAGTCACAACATAGTAATAATAATATTTTGTGCCATTATGAAAAGATCACTTCTTTTGACGATAAAGTCAACAAGCTTATCATATATATTAAGAATTAAACTTGGCTTTCATTGATACATTTATGTTTATGATGGTTATGTGATTACTGACGATGACGACCAATATAATACTTAAGTGTGTATGCATTTTAGAGATACACTCAGAATTTTAACCACCACCTGTGTTTATCACACGACTTTTTTTGGATTGGGAACCAGGCCTTGACGAGTAAGACAGTATCACTACCTATACTTATAAACTGGACTAATTGTGAGAATTTATAAATATAAGTACATTATAGACCCTAATGTTTGACGTTACAATCGTGTTACAAACGGCTGTGGTCACAAGCGGACTTAGTCCCGTTTATATCAAGTATTTGTATAATGCAACGCGAAAGTTTAAAAACATATATTATATAAGTAGTACCACTTCATGTTCGCCATCGAGTCGTTTGACGAGACAAGGCAATCAGACGGTGTTAAATAAGTGACAGCCCTATTATTAGAGTGACAATGGTTCCGTACATGCACACAAACATCAGTGCCTGCGCGCAGAGTAAACAAAAGTAGGAAATGTCGCCCCGGGCCCGTGTCGTTTAATTTGCTTTTTCATAAAAGGCCAGGGTTAAAGTTTGCGTGTTTAATTTTGGGGTGCAATTTTTGTACTCAAAAAAGAGACAAAATGTGAATAGCAAATTTTTTGCTAAGTAGGTTAAGTAAGACGAATGACCAAAAGTAAACATTTTTAAATCATAAATAAAGTCTGGTAAGGATTACCTGGTAATCTCTGTACCCTCTGGTACCCCAAGGCGAGGCATAGCGTCACGTTTTCATCTGCCAGCTGTAAGTTTTCTCCTAGCAGCTTGACTATGCTTTCTTTGCAATACGTCCCGTTGCGGGGTTTTCTGTCATGAATAATTACCTGTAACAATTCATTTTATCAAAGGATATAGGTACAGTCGAGTTCAAAAATATGTATACACTTTAGGACCTTGTCACAATACATATTTATAAGAAAGTGGAAGTCGTTTTCTTATACATATGTACTGTGACAAGGTCCTAAAGTGTATATATATTTTTGAACTCGACTGTACATAAAACTGCACGTAGTGGCTTAGCTCCAAAGTATTGAGTGCATTGGAGGTGCTTTATATCGGAGTATGCTGGCAAATACAAGATTTCTGGCAGGATAACTTTCTACAAAACGCGTAATGACACGACCATCAATGTTTCTAAAACATACACGGTTATTTGGAAAATACCGGTAAACTTGTCAGATGTAACGACATTTTGTGTAGGGAGAGTTTTGAAATGAAAATTTGGAAAGTTTCCGAAACGTAGCTAACTTAACTATAATTCAGTTGAACTGGTTTCCCTGTTAAAAAGGTTGCGAGAGTCAGACAGTAATCATTTCATTATATATACCGGACTCTACAAAACCTGTATCACGATTTAAGCATACCCCGGGCTACAGGCCGTCATTACACGTTGAGATGAGAGAGAGTCTGTTTTGAATACTAAAATCAATAGAAAATATAAATGACGTTCTAGATCAGTGGTTCTTAACCTTTAAGTCATGAGGGACCATTTTACCAAATATCTGTCGTGTCCGGGACCACACACTTCGGACATGCGTAGCGGCGCCGTGTGCGTTGTGTTGACTTTGGTGTTGACTCGACTCATCACGTCACGTCACTTGTTAATACGATGTCTTCGCGGACCACTTGGAATGCCTCCAGGGACCATCAGTGGTCCGCGGACTACCGGTTAAGAACCACTGTTCTAGATGTTAATATTTTCCAAGCAACTCGTATACTTCTATGTGTATGTATGCTCGAAATATTACCTGGAAATATAGAGAGATCTGTTCCAAATACACTGTCATATAATTTATGGCTTTGTCAGCTTCATTCTTCATTAGCAGTTTTATTTGCGACACCAGAGTGTCCATGTCTTCCCTGGACTTCTGTGTTCGGACCTGGATGTCCGCGATGAGAGCTCTGGTACCCATTTATGAGGTTGTCTTGGAAATCGGTCGTCTGAAATGTATAGAGATTTATAAGTAGTCATTTTCTGGAGAATATTTAAAAGTGAACTTCGTAATAAGACAAAAATTTAAACTCTCTGGGGCCTCGAACAAACTACGGAACCATGATCAATACCCTTTGAGGGGGCAAACCTAACCTAACGTTGAATAATCATCGACCACACGCCTAATCAAAGCTCAGATTTGACCATTCTTGTAGGTATAAAGATAGGTATTTATCTTTAATCTATAATGCGTTTTACATCTGAGTTGTGAGATAGTTTATTTCAACGATCTTGAACATAAAAGATTATGATGAAGGCCAATTTGCCACACGACTGATATTCATAGCTACACTAATGTACTCAATCTTAAACTTTTACGACTAAAACACGAGTGTTTGAATAGCGCTAATTTCTTGTTAAGTCGTCCAAACTTTTTTCATCAAGCGAGAAATAATAATTTACATTTAGTACTAGTTGCTTTACAATACGGTTGAGACGAAATGTAGAAATACAAAATCTAGGTTAATGAGAAAAGTATAGTTGAAACAAGTGCTAGTAACGAGATAGTAATGACCAGAGTAAAGATAGGTTTAGTCGACTCCAAAAATATGTATACACTTTAGGACCTTGTCACAATACATATTTATAAGAAAGTGGAAGTCGTTTTCTTATACTATGTACTGTGACAAGGTCCTAAAGTGTATATATATATTTTTGAACTCGACTGTACATAAAACTGCACGTAGTGGCTTAGCTCCAAAGTATTGAACTGGTTTCCCTGTTAAAAAGGTTGCGAGATTCAGACAGTAATCATTTCATTATATATACCGGACTCTACAAAACCTGTATCACGATTTAAGCATACCCCGGGCTACAGGCCGTCATTACACGTTGAGATGAGAGAGAGTCTGTTTTAAATACTAAAATCAATAGAAAATATAAATGACTAGATCAGTGGTTCTTAACCTTTAAGTCATGAGGGACCATTTTACCAAATATCTGTCGTGTCCGGGACCACACGCTTCGGACATGCGTAGCGGCGCCGTGTGCGTTGTGTTGACTTGACTCATCACGTCACGTCACTTGTTAATACGATGTCTTCGCGGACCACTTGGAATGCCTCCAGGGACCATCAGTGGTCCGCGGACTACCGGTTAAGAACCACTGTTCTAGATGTTAATATTTTCCAAGCAACTCGAATACTTTTTTGTGTATTTATGCTCGAAATATTACCTGGAAATATAGAGAGATCTGTTCCAAATACACTGTCATATAATTTATGGCTTTGTCAGCTTCATTCTTCATTAGCAGTTTTATTTGCGACACCAGAGTGTCCATGTCTTCCCTGGACTTCTGTGTTCGGACCTGGATGTCCGCGATGAGAGCTCGGTACCCATTTATGAGGTTGTCTTGGAAATCTGTCGTCTGAAATGTATAGAGATATAAGTAGTCATTTTATGGAGATATTAAAAGTGAAATTCGTAATAAGACAAAAATTAAACTCTCTGGGCCTCGAACCAACTACGGAACCATGACAATACCCTTTGAGGGGGCAAACCTAACCTAACGTTGAATAATCATCGACACACGCCTAATCAAAGCTCAGATTTGACCATTCTTGTAGGTATAAAGATAGGTATTTATCTTTAATCTATAATGCGTTTAATCTGAGTTGTGAGATAGTTTATTCAACGATCTTGAACATAAAAGATTATGATGAAAGGCCAATTTGCACAAGACTAATATTCATGGCTACAATAATGTACTCAATCTTAAACTTTTATGACTAAAACACGAGTGTTTGAATAGCGCTAATTTCTTGTTAAGTCGTCCAAACTTTTTTCATCAAGCGAGAAATAATAATTTACATTTAGTACTAGTTGCTTTACAATACGGTTGAGACGAAATGTAGAAATACAAAATCTAGGTTAATGAGAAAAGTATAGTTGAAACAAGTGCTAGTAACGAGATAGTAATGACCAGAGTAAAGATAGGTATTTATCTTTAACCTATAATGCGTTTAATCTGAGTTGTGAGATAGTTTATTCAACGATCTTGAACATAAAAGATTATGATGAAAGGCCAATTTGCACAAGACTGATATTCATAGCTACACTAATGTACTCAATCTTAAACTTTTACGACTAAAACACGAGTGTTTGAATAGCGCTAATTTCTTGTTAAGTCGTCCAAACTTTTTTCATCAAGCGAGAAATAATAATTTACATTTAGTACTAGTTGCTTTACAATACGGTTGAGACGAAATGTAGAAATACAAAATCTAGGTTAATGAGAAAAGTATAGTTGAAACAAGTGCTAGTAACGAGATAGTAATGACCAGAGTAAAGATAGGTTTAGTCGACTCCAAAAATATGTATACACTTTAGGACCTTGTCACAATACATAAGTATAAGAAAGGAACGACTTCTACTTTTTATATGTATTGTGATAAGGTCCTAACTAAAGTGTATACATATTTTTGGAGTCAACTGTGCATACCTACTACGAAGTGGGTACAGGTAACGTCAAAAATAGCTTATATTTTGTTGACAAAATTTCAAAATTCGTTGGCGAATATGATTTCCAAACACATAATGTTATTGTATTTTGAATATAATATGGAAACGAATATATCAAAGCAAATTGAGGATCATCTCATTTAAAAGAATTGAATTTAAAATCTCACTATAAATTGTTTCGAATGCATAATAAATTAACAGAATCGTTTTCGAGTGAGAATAAAACAATATTGATTGATATTGGAGAATTTATGAACATGAAGTGAATTATTTGTTTTTCAAAAGACAAACAAACAGAACATTGGCTCCATTTTAACAGACGGATAAAAGATAATTCACTAATAGTTCACTATTGTAAAATTCTTGATTTTAACGATTGCCGGAAGTCAAAATTCAAACCTAATTTGACATTATAAATGTTTTTTTTAAATTATTTTAACACAAACTGCCGTTTGGGTAAAATGCTCCTTTGTGTTACGTTTTGTTAAGTGCAATATCGTCTCATATTAATTATTCTGTTTACATTACCTCCGACTGTACTCGTAGTAAGTTGTACTAATGACTAGCTGATTGCTAATGTTTCCTATTTGCATATCGGTGCACTCCCGTGCACAAGTCTCAGCTGTAACTACTCCTTAGTCTTAGTGCTGAAGCTAAGTTAATATTGGCATCACTTAGTTGATCATCTAGTGTGCAGCTAGTAGCAATACGAAGGTAGTTTCGATAAACCTCGCTCTAGAAACTCATCAATGGAAAATTAAGGTTTAATTTTTAATTTATTGAAAACTAGTGGCCCGCCCTCACTTCGTTTCGGGACATAAATACCACTGTCTACCAATTATTATTATTAATTTGTCATGTCTTCTCCTTTGCACACATTTCACATTATTGTTTTGGTCTTTCGATGCATAAAAATTATAGAAGGGTAATTCATTTCATTCAAGATGTAACAAACGGTTAAACCGTAATTTTGTCAATATGACGTCATACCGCAATTTAAGGATACCGTAATTTTACTCCTGAGAATACCTCTAGGTACCTCCTCTAACTTTTATTGTACGTACGTTTCTGTATAAATTTAAATAAGTAGTAAAAATACGTTAAACATTCCTCACAGCCTAAATAAAGTAGTGAAATTAGTTTAAACTATAGATGATATATCAAGCGAAATCCTACGATTTTAACATAATGTGCACCTATTTTACATGTGTGAGTGTTCTCTATGGACTTAAATTAAATAAATAATTTTCAATAAAAATATTAAAAACTACTAAGTGATTAGGCACTAGACAAATTATTTACTCTCAAATGTAAATTAAAATTAGCAGTCGTATTGTTTAAAATGTAGAACTTCTACAAATTAAAATATTGTTTTGAAAACATTTTCTCGAGTCCAAAACTTTAATTGAAGTGGTTCTGATTTTCGCATTCCTCTTCTCATCTTGATTATCATACATTTATAATTCACGGTTGAAATAAATTATTATATCAAGCCATTCCAGGCAAGTGGGAATAACAAGAAAACAAGAATTCTTGCTTACTCAGGCCTTTTTAGGGTACCGTGTCAAAAAACGTAACCCTTATTGAATAAATTTGATGACAGTCTGTCAATCTGTCTATCAAGATTATTTTTCTTATAAACAAGTGTCGGTATCAAACTGAAATTCTATATCAAATAGGTACTCAGCCTGCAATCCCTTGGTTTAGCATAAAAATTAACATTTTAACTAAAGGCAATCAAAATGAGGTAGGTATTAAAAGTAGAGCGTAAACACTTAAAATCTTTATATCCGTGGATAGCGATCTTTTAATTCATAACTTAAGCCACAGAAATAAAGACTAATTTACCTTTTTACGTAGGTACTACCGAAAAACTGTCCACACGTCCTGTCATTGAATTATAATAAGCAATTTATATCACTCTTTCATACGAATAAAACTTACATTGCGTGTGACAAGGGCGGGGATAAAGAGTCCGTCTTAAATTATTTATCGATGGTATAATAGTAGCGATAGCGATGACTTGATTTCGATAATGATGGCCTATATCCTACAGTGGGACCGTATATAGGCAATTTATTTTTGACGGAAGCCTCTGTCCCGACTCCAACTCACGCTTGGCCAAGTTCTTTCTTAGCACAAACCTAAGCCTTGTTTTTGCTTTGCTTCGCGGCGCAAGACTTTACGACCTAAGATTTAAAGGCAGCGAACTTAGCATAAAGCGGAAATTCTAAGTTGTAATGACAAAATATTTTCTCACAGCAACAAGAACTAATGTTCTTTGGAGCTGTTACGAAAACTTCGCTTTATTTATAAAACTTTGTAGTTGTAGTCATGAAAAATGCCAAGTAATTAGTGTCGGGTTTAAACGTGGTTCGTATTCACGGGTTTCGCTAGAGCTAAAATATGATCGGTGATTTTGTAAAAGATACCTAACAAGCTTACTTTTCTTAACACATTTGGTACTTATTTATTATTATTGTTTTAATACATATTATTATTTTTCAGCTCAGCTGAACTAGACCGTGACAAATAATTGGCACGGTCGCTCTAGTTGCTGTAGCTTATTAAAATTGAAAAAAAAAAAACATTCAGTGGTACGGGACTGCATGCGTATGGACATGTTTTTTTTTTCCAAAATACCAAAAAGTCCCATAATGATGACAATATACTGCTGTAGTATATTGTCTATTGTGTGTACTATTCGTTGTATGGCAATGTGCGAAACATAAAAAAGAAATATTCTACTACATAGGTATTCTACTACTCAAGCCCTTTTTAAGTCAAAATATGTAATCCAAAAATTTTTGGTGGCGGCCATTAACGTAGCTAACACACAAAAAAAACCCCAATCACTTCATCCGTTCGGGAGCTAAAGTGCCACAGACAGATACCTACGTCATGTCACCGTTTTTGCGTTGGGGGTTAAAAATTATGAAAATTCTACTGTGCCATAGCGCTGCGATCAGTTTGTTTGGTGGGAGAAGTAAAAAGACTAAATTGGGCCCTGGTAAAAAAAGGTTGAAAACCACTGACTTAAGACTAAGTGACAAGATACATCGGTGAAGTTTTGTGAGTAAAGATTTAACGGGCTTAATAATTTTAAGTCATACGGCTTTTAAATTAAATTAAGCCGAAAATTGTCTTACATTAATCACTCGCGACATTAGGTACTAAATAAAGGCCGTCTTAGAACAAAGACACATTGTCAAGGTACAATGACCTAGTTAATTAAGTTTTCTCTCATAAATTAAGAATATTTGTGACGTACCTAAGATAATTAAAAGATCCTTGGCAATGTGAAAAAATTCGACTTGAATATTTTAACATAAATGATTACATCAAACATAAAGGTTGTATCTGTAAACATTTACATCCTTTTAGCCACATATTGTACAAAGCATTTTAAACATTTTTCTATGACTTCTGGAAATTTGCATAAAAATGTTTGCTTCTCATACAAAGCAGGTCACGTGACTTAGTTTATTTTTATGGAGAGTTGAAAATCTTTCGATGTATTTCCAAGATATAGAATAAAACTTGTTTCGAATGATTATTATCAGAAGATGTGGTTAAATGGATGTAAATGTTCATAGAATGCACCCTGTATATTATTTTACTGGAGAGGCCTGCTAACATATTTGGTGAAGATGACACTACCTCACATACTCGCATATGTTTTTAAACTTTCGCGTTGCATTAAACAAATACTTAATATAAACGGGACTAAACGCGAGGGTATTTAAACATAAGTAATAGCACTTACTGCTTGACGTTTCGACTTGCGTTACAACAGCCGTGGTCACAAGCGGACTCGAAGAAGTAAGTACTATAATGGACTTATTTTTAAATATCTTCGCATTTTTGTCCCGTTTATATCAAGGACCCTACCTCATATGCCAAAGGTCGTGTAGTTCCTTCCCTCTGGACATATTTTCGTATGATTTATGTTTGTTCAGTGTCTGGGCGTATTTCGAAGAACAATAATGTTCTCCAGGTTGTATGTACAGCGTATATTGTTAAGCAACGGTAATGTACTCGTATTAATTCATTTATTATTTACCTAATACATATACGAGTATTTCAGAGTCACATTGATCAACTCATTTTCGCTTGTAAAGTAACGTGTTCTCGGTTTGTTTGAACAAAAGTTATTTTATTTATGTATTTATTATGTTTTGCTTATTATTTTTATTGCTCGAGAAATGTACAAAATACATTTTATGTTGTTTGATAAGTGAATTTGTTACTTTTTCTATAAAATACATTTACTTTTAAAAATCATGGGTGTGCTAAGTGGGTTGTAAATCTTTGTTTTTCTTTTGTTTATGATTAAATGCCCCGTTGGTCTAGTGCTTTAAGTACCGGGCCGTGATCTCGGGGTCCTGGGTTCGATTTCTGGGTCGAGCAAAAGGACGTTTTGAATTTTTCGAACATAGCTAGGGTTTGTGATCACCAATCCACATTAGGCAAGTGTGGTGATTAAGCCGTCAAATTTCAAACAACGCTAAACACTCCAAAAAGCATTCTTGTTTAAAAGACTTTACAAACACACTGATTCCGTTTCACGTGACTGAAATTGTAGCTGTAGGTTTCTTATAGGCACGTTGTACTCACTTTTGCACTTTTTTAGTAATTGAAAACTGAACCTGGTAGATACTTTTTTACATTCTTTTTTTATGTGTTAGGTGGAAGATGAGCAGACAGATGACCAACACCAGCAGAGTCACAAGTGCGCTGCCAACTTTTAACCTCCTTTCCCCTCAATTGGGTCTCCTTTATTGCATCATCTGGAAGATTCATTGTACTGTCCAGGATTTGGCACTTGATCACTATCTAGCGTTGCGTTTTTCATAAATCTTGTGTTTTTTTTTGTCTAATTACATAAGAAACGTGACTACGTTCTTACCACATACCACATTCTGAACAATAAGATAGGTTTGTAACTTTATCTTATTGTATTATTTGTAGATATAAAAACAGAATAGTAAAAACCTAATAAAAATAAAGCTGTCTAGAAGAATAAAAAAGAAAGAAAACTGACAAGGTTTTGGCCCCCTTCCGGCTTCCGGCACCTTCACTCATTAGGCGAAACACAGCACAGGCGCTAGACACTCTGTCAAATATATTCTTCCTCTAATAATAAAATATTATCTACCCCTTATTAATTAGCTGTATTATTCCTCTACACAAAGGTTGTCTGGAAGAGATCGCTATTAGCGATATGGCCGCCTATATTGTATTTGTAAATTACCATTAGCATTAAGTTCTGTAATGTGTTGTGCAATAAAGAGTATCTATCTATTAAATATTCTAAACTTACCTGAAAAGTAACGACTACAAAAACTGAGAAAACAGCGATAAGGGCGTATCGAGTCATCTCCCTGATGTTCTTTTGCTTCCCATATCAGCTAGTTGCGCTCAACATTTTCCAAACACAACAGTTGTAAACTTCAACTTTTTCACTCGGCTGGCTTCGCCGACGGGCAGCAGTCGACTGGGCAGTGCAGTTGCTTGTTTAGAATAGCAGTCTCGCTGCAAGTTGTTTTGGTTGGACTGGGTATATGATGACTGTGCTGCATTGGTGTAGTTTATGATCGACGAAATTGTTTTGGTGTTAGCTCATGCGGTTTGTCGTTCCTTGGTGGAATTTTGAAACGATGAGTCGAATTGGACTCAGTATGGTATAACAGATGATAGCTGTTTTTTTTTAGATACATCTTTTGATGGTTTAATCGTCTGCCACCTATCACACAAAAAGTTATATGATCTTTTATCGATATTAAAGTACCTACCTAAAAGAGATTGGGACGTTTTCAAGTAAAAAGTAAACAGGCTGTTATGGGCGGCAGCAGTCACTTACCATCAGGTGATCAGGTCTACTCGTCTACCTCTTATCACATAGAAAAAAAACCTTTTGTATATTAATTTTACTCTTAGCTTCACATTAAATTTGCTGCCATATTATTTATAGTTTCATATCAACACATACAGCTTACACAGATGACAGTAAAATATGGTTCAATTTTTCCCAAACAGCTATTGTTTTTGACAGCTCTAGGATTCAGTGTGAAGCCAAGTGCGAGCAATAATAAACGCAGACTAGAGAAAAAGCGTCTTATTCTTTGTTTAAAAAAATATCTTTTATAGGTAAAAAGAAATGTGATTGCGCTCTGCTTTAAATATATCTATTGTATGTACTATTATACCTATGTATCTATATCCATCGCCTTTGTATGACTCTCCGTGCTATCACACAACGTTAATTGAATTTTTTAAACACTCATCATCTATTATTTACCTATTACTAAGTGCCCATTCATCATCATCATCATCATTTCAGCCAATAGACGTCCACTGCTGGACATAGGTCTCCCCCAAAGTTCTCCACACAGATCGGTCCTGTGCCACCCGCATCGAATGGACTCCCGCGACTTTCACCAGATCGTCGGTCCACCTGGTGGGAGGTCTCCTGCACGTGGCCCCCACTCAAGGACCTTTCCACCCCAACGGCTGTCTGTTCTCCTCGGAATGTGCCCTGCCCATTGCCACTTCAGCCACGCAATTCTTTGTGTTAGTGCTCATTAAATGTACGGAACCACGGAACTACATTATAATAGAGCAATGAAAATATTGACATTAATGGACCAAAACTAACCGTTTCATTCATGATTATGAAAATACAATGGAGCTCAAATGTTATTGTTGCAAACAACTTGTTTAATAATGTCATTGTATACAGATAATAAAACACGTGCGTCTCAGGACACCTTAATATTATGTTTATCTCTAGAACATCATAATGTTATTAAGTTATGGGCTATTGATACATGGATTTCGGAGCTCTTGTTATGGCCGACTTCTAAAGGTCTTTAGCCATAAATATGGGGCCACAGATGATGGGATATGGCGCGATAGAGAAACTATGTCTCCATACTTGCGAGCATGTCAGTTTTTAAAGAATGAAAATATATTGTATTGTATAAGAATATAATATATTGTACAGCCAGAATCAAAATATTATAAGCGTTTAAATCTACCAAAAATAACTGAGCATTTGTTGAATGTGAAGTGAATGCGCCAAGGTGCATTTTTATTTGTTGTTTTAGAACAAATGATAACAAATGAATGTTAACTTTAAGGTGTTGTGCCTAAAGTATTTTTTGTTAAATCTCAGATATTCTTGGAAGATTTGAATATTTCAGAATCAGGCAAAATCAGGCTTCAGGTCAACTACCTGTCTTATCCTCGAATTTTAAAGGCCTGGGTCTTAAACCACCATCAGGGCCTTGTACATATTCGCATAACGATCACTATAATTAGGTGACTTCACTTGTCACTAAGTTTTTAGCATTACTACAACTTAAATTTATTAGAGCCTGTTTTCACAATTAACAAATGTAAACAAATAACTGTGCATAATTATGCTTTTGTATACGCTATAATGGAGTGATGATTTTGTTATAGGGAAAACTTTTTCACACATTTTCACAAACAGCGCCATCTTTTAGATCTGCTGAGTAACGCTCGCCTCATATGAGCACGCTGTAAAAGTGTTCCTTTTCAGTTACTCATATTTGGGCGTATGAGGATAGGTGGCGCTAGCTTGGCGTAAGCTGTGATGAAATTTAAATTCACAATTCAGCAAGATTTCTTTTGATTATTTTGAATCCGCATTAGGTCAAGCGCGTAAGCGTGCAGATTAAGGATAAATAGTAAATACTTATATTATAGTCGTTGTTTGCAGTGAGCCAATAAATAAACTAATACTTTACTTTCGGAGGTTGTTGGTATTTTGTGAATATGCAGACTCCAAAATATTCCTTGATCTATGTAACTAATTTGACCAAAATATACAATAAGAGGATTTTCTATCATTTTACAAAATGAGTCTTCACAAATTTCAGGCCGTGATGATAAGTGTCTTTTTGACATAGGTAAGCAGTGTCCATTAGATGGCGTCTTCTCTTTCCCACGCTTTGTCTCTTAGTAGAGCAACATCTTTAGTAGTTATAATCTAGTCTCAAACTAGAGCATTCCTTATAACTATGAGACTACACATTTTCTCAATACAGCTTCAAAGCAGATTAATACAAAAATATGTCATCATCATCATCATCATCAGCAACCCACACTCGTCCACTACTGGACACAGGTCACCCATAATGCCATGCCATCCAGTCACACCAGCCAGCTTTCGAATGTCATCACCTCATCTTGTCGCAGGGCGACTAACACTACGCTTACCGAGTCGCGGTCTCTACTCAAGGACTTTACGGCTCCAACGGTTGTCAGTTCTGCAGCTAATGTGACCAGCCCATAGCCACACAAAATATGTAAATTAGTGTAATGTAAAGAGCCCAAAGCTTCAAACAAATTAGCATCCAAACACAAAATAATTAGGGACGTCTAATTAATTAGCTTTATCTCGACATGTTATTAGGATTAGATTGATTAGTTAGTCAGTTTGACACCACTCGCGCCTCAAATATACCGCAAGGTCATTGCTAACAAACTTAATTAGTGATACGAAAGGTATCGACTCACAAAATTGACTCGAGTCAGTGTAGTAAAGTCAGTCGATTATCTGCCGAAAAAAACTGTCAATGTAAAAAAATCAAGTGAGACCAGTACACAAAGACGTAGATAAACAGTGTGGACTGTTTGCTTTCTAAGGTTCCGTAGCCAAATGGCAAAATGCGGAACCCTTATAAATATGTCTGTCTGTTTGTCTCTCTGTCTCGTTTTTCACTGACATTTTTTTTTAAATTACCGTAAAGTAGGTAAACACCTTCACACATACATGGATTAATAAGTTTTCTGCCAGAAGTTCTCGATTGAAAGAAATATTGTGTCTGTGTGAAATTTTGAAATAACTCAACTCCTTTGAGTGGCAAACTTACCTCAAATGACATCACTATTCTAATCCTAGGTCTTTAGGTTTTAGTAATTAAAGCCTTTCTCGTGAAACCTCTAAAGAGTAATAAACCCTATTAAGTAAGAAATAAGAGAAACACGTTTTATTCGCTCACTTGGACGTTGGTGGTAAATAACCAAGGTTGAACTGTATTACTTTTTTGTTATACCCAAGTGTCTTACTCGTAAAATACGTTTTAGTCACATAGACATAGTTTTGAGCACATTCGTTTTCATTTATTAAAATACCTAAGCATCAGAAAAGTTTTGACTACGAGCTACGAATGACTACGAGCTACGATTTTCGTAGCTAATTACGAGCGTGGCCGCGTGGGTTAGATAGGACTCGTAGAAATAAAAATAAAAATAACGTAGCTTAGTTCCTTTTTGTATAATAATAATGTGTATGAATGTTTCATCTCAGCGTGTAGGTAATTCTTGGTTGCATCCCGAAGTCAGGGTTTGCTTGGTGCATGATGCAATTTCGGGAGTCTGGTTTAACATGAACGACGAGTCATACGTTTGCAACCCTTTAACGCGGTGACTGATTATGATGCATCTAGTCTTAAAATTCACACTAGACATGACTGTGCCTCGTTTTGTCAAGAGGCGTTAATTTCATAGAATGGCCAATGCTCGCGCTTACTCGCAATAAAAAAAATCTCTTTAGTTTGACGACGTATAATATATTACTAACCTTAGACATTAGGGCGGAAGTGGTTTTTGGCAACTTTACAGGACAGAGTAAAATAAAAAATCGATTTAATCGGCAAATATTTAATAATTACAAACAACATACAAATGATGTCTTTGCAATTATTAACCTAATAAGTAGCTTTCCTAGTTTTATAATTAAAATTTAAAAACAAAGTTTCTAAACAGTGAAAAATTAACTTTTTTTAAAAAAATTATGACATCCGCCTTTATGCCACAACAATAATTAATTATATTGTTCAATCGATCAGTATGTGCCCATAAGGCTTTATGCCTCCAATTTTTGTAATTTAATGTAAGGTGTTTGTCTAAGTATAACGTTATGCCTAAAAAATAAATCAATATCTCTTAAAACTAAACAAGGCGAAATTGCAAATGCGACTTTATTGTGTTCATTTATCAACTATTTTTTTTGGCAAAAAGGCGGATATCCTTACCAAAAAAAACTATTTCAAAAGTAAATCCTCCTCATCTAAGCGTGTATTTTCCAGTTGGGCAAAGAGCTGTTGTCCGGGGTACACTTGGGCCATGATCCAGGATTGGGGGAGTCTGATAATTACAATCTATATCAACTGGTATCAACCGTCACACGACCATATTCCCTCTTTATTGGACCTTCTGTTGACCACCCATCCCGGCGAAAAATATCACCAGAGCAAAGTCATCGTTCATTGGTAACGCGCCTTCCATCGGGCACCCGCGCTTTTAATTGCCAAGGCCATCCTCGGGAACTTTAGTCAGTCGTCATTCCCTCCACTACACAAGCCAGACGATATTCTTGGCCACAATGCAAAAGAGAAAGCCGAACTTTTGGGCACTTTTTGTGCATCAAACTCGACTTTGGATGATTCTGGGAACTAACCACGTCCTGTACGAGCTCAATGCCGAATGTCGAAAAGATTTTGTACGTAAGGCTCTCTTTTCTCTTGACATCCATAAGTCGAGTGGGCCGGATGGTATCCCTCCATTTGTACTGAGGTTATGTGCTCCGGAGTTGGCTCCGGTTTTAACGTATCTTTTCTGGCTCTCATAATTCATTGGCGTAGTACCGAGTAACTGGAAGTCAGCTCTTGTCCACCCCATACCTAAAAAGGGCGATCGCTCAGACCCGTCCAATTATAGACCTATATCCAATACCTCAATCTTCTCTAAAGTAATGGAGTCCATAACGAACCGCCAGCTCCTGAAATACCTAGAGAAGAACCGCCTATTAACGGCTTCCATAGTGGTCGTTCTGCTGGGGACCTCCTGGTACTTCTAACTCACCGGTGGGCGCAGGCGCTACAGAGTAAGGGTGAGGCTCTGGGTGTCAGTTGGGACATAACGAAAGTTTTTGATCGGGTATGGTACAAGGCTCTGCTCTCTAAACTTCCCTCATACGGTCTTCCAGAGAAATTATGCACGTGGGTCGCCAGTTTTTTTACTGGGCGCAGCTTTAAGGTCGTTGTCGACGGTTCTTGTTCAGACAATATGTAATGAAGCATGAAATTAGTCACGAAATCCCTTACGGGACCAACAAAGTGTAGTTTACGTACAAGTATCTTGCAATATTGTTATCTTAATATTGTTATCTTAGGGTAACCATTAACGTTTCAAAGTATCGGCCCTTATGATGGTTTGATTTAAGTTGTACTCATAATATTCATGAGGAGAAAACAACTTTGATACTGTATCAATAAGTTTCACTATAATGTCACAGTTAAGCCGATATATTAGAATGGAGTAGTCCCCAAAAAGTATAGAAAATTAAACTTGTAAAATTGACAATATGAAGATTTTAATAGTTAACTGTTTGAGGTCCCTATTTCTTAAAATTTGTAACATATACGAATGAATGTATAGCTAGTAGCTATAACCACATTTGTAATTCAGTCCATTGGTCTACCTCTTTGATCCTCAAACTGACCTTCCTTAAAGGGATAGTCAACAGCAAAAGTATTTGATCAAAATAATAAAGTTTAGACTCACTTTTGAATACAGAACTGTATGAATTTTGAGGCTATACGGAGTTTGCGTCACAATTATATTAATTTGACATCACACAGTCACAAAATAATTACACACAGAAGGTAGACTCAGCCTGATTTTGAATTTAGAAGAGTTCGTTGACATATGCTAGGGTTGTTGCCCGGCATGAGTACATAAGCGCGCGGCCTCTACCACAGACCTCGACAGTTGGACAATCTTATGTCATGGCTAGGATTAATGTGGTCGAAAAGGCGTATTTTCCCGTTTCTGCACATGCGTGAGTACATGACACGTTTTTAGCTCTTAGTGAGCAGCCTACTTTCTGTGCGTAATTATTTTGTAATACAGTTCTGACGCGAACTCAATAGTAAGTACGACGCGAGAGACGTATAGAGTTTTTGATTTTGATCATCTACTTTTTCTGCTGACTGTACGGCGAGTAATTAATCCGATCACAACCTATACTAGGTCTTTAATTTCCGTTCCCGACTAATTTTACAGCCTCCTATAAAATGTCCGTTGAATAACGACAGCCAATTTCCGCTTCAAGCCATAAATATTTTCTGGGAAGAAATCAGTAAAACTTACATTTTAGTCGTAAATTATTTCCCATTCACCCCCACGTCAAGTTTGAAAGCAGTTTAAGGGTCCATTTATCCTTTCACTTCGGTGTTTCTGAGAGTTAATTAGCTGCTAGTATTAGAGGATTTATTTTTAAAAGGTTTAATTAAAGCTTAAATCAGCTCATTTTATGTTTTAAAGCTCTGTACTTTGATCGTTATGTCTTGTGAAATAAGTACCAACAATGTGCATTTAATTACATGGCTCATTTTAGACTAAATCGGCTTTATTTTGCTTTATTAAAATATGGATAGCTAATGAGTTCATGATGAACAGCAGCAAAATAGTTTAAGTACGAAACATTAGCTACAAAAAAGGCTATCACAAAATGGTTTGTTTTAAGTAGTTAATTTTTTTTTTCATGTCAAAACAGACAACATTTACCTTGGTCACAACTGATATTCATTGAATAATAGCGCTAAGATACAAGGTCCTTGACAGGTGACGCATGGTCCTTGCCCGAGACTAGACCTATAAGACAAGAACGCTAAGATGAGAGAGATAGGATCAGTCTTGTCAAATGTTGGATCCTAACCTGTGACAAGGTGAAATCCATGATGGTTTCCTCTAGAAAAAAACCCAACACGAGGCTCCTGGTTTTAACGCGATCGGAAATAACACTAAGATAATGATGAGATTTTTTGATAGGACAGTAATAAAATATAATTGTTTAAGAGAGATTTCAATTCCCACACATTGGAGCATTGCTAAAAGTGCTCAAAGAAAGTACGGATAAGAAAAGAGCGAGGATTGTAACATCCAGCTGTATACCAAGAGTGCTGTTACCACAACGCTTCTCATTTGCAATGATGCCGGAATTGGAATTCCCTGTGTAGCTTCAACTACGTACGAAAGTGTGCTGTATAGTCCAGGGGATAGACACCATTTTACTTTACGACGAATAAAATATAATATCTTTGCACATTGGGGTATTAGCAATGGTTATATAAACAAGAAGTTATATTGCTTTAAATTGTTTAGCAGATATTGTTAGGAAATGGAAAACTGATTTTGTTGTTCGCAGTTCTCTCAATTCAGAAAATCGCAGCGTAATACGTTTTTGATTGTGATTTTAAGCTAGCATTAGCAATTTTATTTAAACAGGCTGGGTTTGTAGTTTATAAGAGACGGAAAAGATATTGAATAATAATATATTTCAAATAGTGAATCTAGTACTGCAACATGTAGAATGTAGAACTGTTTGATTAAGTGTCAGTTTTATAATATATTATTTTGGCGACATCACTGAATCATTTTAGTAGGTATTGTATAATTTAAACGTTGTTGTTTACAAAGTGCAACAGCCCTTTTAAATATCGATAATGAGACCATTTTCCATAAATGCGTAGTAATTTTATTAACACTATCCGATCTATCCCTAGGCTTTTCCAGGCACATATTCGATTTACACTAGGGCGTAATTATGTGGTTAGCTCGGTGCGACCCTCGATCAGTCGGTTGTTACGATTGTGTTAATTAAATTGGAACTATTATCGGTTGCTGTGGGTGTGGACTGTTGTTTGTTGGCACCTGAATTTGTAGAATGATTACGTTGTACATTTATTTGGGTTTGTTGTTGACTTGACTTGAATTGTCTTTTAACCTAAAGAGCGATTTGTACTTTATTATGTACAATAGCGAGTTAAGTTGCTTCATCGGCGAGTTCAACAACTCAATACTCAATAATTTATTGCGTTCCATAAGGTACAATAGTAAGGTGGTAACATATTTTATTTTACACACTCTTATGGACCCTGTTAGGGCACAACAAAAAGTCATTTTTCCCGTTCACACAGCAAAAATGACTTAACTCGATATTGTACTTATTGAAGTGTAAATCGCTCTTAACCTATCACTTAAAAAAAGGTCAATGAATTAATTGTCAACTAGGTCATTCTGAGTATTTAGTACCCTGTCCCTCTTACTAAAAGATTCCCTGCTGCACTAAACGCGGATGTAATCTGAACTATCATTCGGATACTGGCGGAGTTAAGGCAGGTTTGCCAAACTGTTGGGAATTTAATCAGCTTGACCCCAATTATGCTGTGTCCACACTAATTGTTTTAGGTGAAATTTATTCGCGGAGTGGCTCCATTGCAGGTTGGAAACCCATTTTTGATAAAGGGTGTAATGGATAACGCTTAAATTAGTTAATGATATAACGGTAAAATATGATTCCATTTCCTTTCTAAAATAAAATACATTTGCTGTCACAAACGAATTACAAAATCGTAAGTAAGACATAAGAATGTCAGAAGTTATTTAAAAAAATATACGAGTAGGTGGTCAAATAAGACCTCGATTAATCAGTATTTACTAGCTACGGGCGTCAAACATTTTAATCTAGACGTAATTAAGTTTGCAGATCTGTTTGATAACAAATAAATTAAAAAAAATGGGATTTGTGGCACTAATTATAATAATTTTACTAAGAGTGACAATAAGAGATTATGAATCTGATGGCAAATAAAAAAGCCTTATATTTACTATTAATTAAATATTTTATTTTGTTAATACTTTTGCGTACGTATATAGTACATAATGCTGTGAGATTTACAATGACATTTATTGCTTGCACTAAAATATGTTCGTTTTATCGCGGATTTGTGGTGGTTTGTATGCCAATGAGTTCTACTGATTTATAATTATTTTAATGTGGTCAGGATCATTTGATAAGGATGGACATTTTATCAAACCCATCCATCAGGTTATCCGTTCTGTCGCCTTTTCTTTAAAATAATGTATGTCTGTTTTTAGTTTTTTTTTATCCGAAATCTCACCTGATGGTAAATGATGATGTAGCTTAAAGCGAAGCATGTCTGTCAATTTACTCATAAATGTACGAACTAATAATAATAACCTATTCTAGTTAGCTAGTTGCATTTAAGCCGCTTTAATATGGAGTTAAACTACATTTCCGCTATAAACTGTACGAGGGAGAACTGCAGCAGAAAATTATAATATCTAATCCTATTAACCTTAAAAGGATAGTTTGCAAATGCAATCAACTAAGACCTTAGTCTCGCTGGGTGTTTTATAAAATGCTTTCCAGTAAGATGGGGGTGTCGAGCTATTGTAGGGTTCCGTACTAAAATTTGCGCAAGATAAACGCCAATATTTTGGTCTCAAACCAAGACATTCTCGATATGAGTACGTAATTTAATATGATGAAAGCTGAAGAATCTGCCGATTAACCAAAAAATCATAATATTTTGATCTTATTTTCTATCAGCAGTTTTATAGCAGTTTATGATCTGCATTTAAAAAAAATATATAAAGATGTGTTTAAGTAACACCTGAATCTGTGGGCTATATAGACTCCTCTCACCGAGAAACAGGCTGCTGGTCGAATTAGTTTTAGTCATAAATCAGCAACAAACTTATTTCATTGCACGGAATCTTCAGAAAAGCAATATAGCTTGCACTTAGCTAGTTTTTTTTTATAAAATCCATTAGATTGAATGAATAAATTCACTCGCTACCGTGCCGTGCTCTGAAAAATGGCTGAAGGATGAATAAAAAGTTAGTTTTGAAAATATATGGAACCTGTATTAAAATATCAAACTCCCGATCGAACTGTTAAATATTCAAGGTGAGTTAGTGGATAGTTCTTTCGAATTCTTTGAGTGTACTGCATTTTGCAGTCCACTGATATAAGCCTCTCCAAATGTTCGCCATTTTTTGTGGGTGGATCTAAACCCGCACACGGTTACGGCCGCGCGTGTGATTTCGCCAATATGTTCGCCATTTCGATCGATCTTTATTTGACTACTAGCATCAAGCATCTGCCAGTCATCTTGCCCAAAATGTCACTCCCGTCTGGCCACACAATAATTACACACAGAAGGTAGATTCAGCCTGATTTTGAATTTAGAAGAGTTCGTTGACATAATATGCGAGGGTTGTTGCCCAGCATTAGTACATAAGCGCGCGGCCTCTACCACAGACCTCGACAGTTCGACAATCTTATGTCATAGGCTAGGTTTAATGTGGTCGAAAAGGCGTATTTGCCCGTTAGTGCGCATGCGTGAGAACATGACACGTTTTTAGCTCGTGGGCAGTCAACTTTCTGTGTGTAATTATTTTGTGGTCTGGCCTGAAGATCGTGAAGCGGCCTCTACTCCAAAACTCGTTTACGGTTCTATTTATATGAAGTCAAATGTTAAGTTTTGTTTGTAGGTAAGTAGTGATGTTTTGTTTATAGTATGTAGTTGTTTAAATAACGTAGCTCTGTATGCAAATTTTAAACTCGATCTAGTAAGTTGTCTTTTTGTCGATCCACTAGACAAAATTGCAGTCTATTTTAATATTTCTTATTTCGTGTCATTTTGAATATTTCATACATCAATCAAGTTGGGATAGTGTAGTCATAATTGATGGATCGTAGTCGTTATGGTAATATTTGAATGAATTATTTCGGTTCGGAATCTGCTCCATCATCAGCATCGCAGTAGTAATATGTTGTATCGTTTAGATGTATCTATTCTATACAAATTACAAAGTGGTAAATTATATTCTGAACATTGACAAAGCTGTAGGCGAACCAAAATTGCAAAACAATCAGCGCCATCTATTGGTTAAAATTAGAACTAAAAAGGTCCCGAAACGAAGAACAAACTTTTTGGAATAATATACTGCTTAAAAACATTTGACGATTAATATCAGTGTACAGTAGAATCAACGCTGGTGTACTATATGTTACATTGCCTGTAACATAAGAATACCTGTATAATTTTGTAACACGTTTTAAACAACAATAAATAAAAGTTTAGGGTAGTCTTGGTGATTTATAAAGAAAAAAAGTGTTACAGTAGTCATGGGTACCTATTTACCTTTATATAAGTACAACAAGGTGTCACTATTGTTTATTTTGATTCTGACCGCCGGACTAACTATACACTTAGTTTCCAAACAAAACCAATCACTAGTCCAATCTAACGTCATGACGGACTTTAGTTAACCCTGTTTGGAATACAAAGTGCAACAATATTTCTATACAATGTCTGCATTCGGAACGTAAATACCTCAAAGTTAGAGTGCATTTATCTACTAGAGTTGTATCGAAATGTGCACCGTTTCCAACTTTACGGTCGCTTCATAAATGATTTATGGGCTGAAGTAAATTTTGCGACAATCGTAACTTTTAGTCTAATTTTGAACTTTGAAGTGAGAGTCGCAGAGCATACAGTGCTTTAGCCAAGTGCGAACTGAATTTACTTTTGAGACCTTAAAATATACCTACTTTGGTGTGAATAGTTCATCTCCCTGTCAAAGATTGAATTTGGATACAGTTGATTAATACTTCAGTTAATTTATCTCCTAGACAGTCCTTAGTAATTAATTTCAAACCTTGAATGCTTCATTAGAAGCATCATTATTAGTAATAATGCCTCCATGATGATCTACTAAAATTAAAAAATACGTTCCGGTTTTTTTTAATATGATAGATAGCAGACGAGCAGGCGGATCACCTGATGGTAAGCAATTGCCGCCGCCCATGGACACATGCAACACCAGTGGAGTCACAAGTGCGCTGCTAACCTTTTATCCCCTTCCCCCCGATGGGCCTCTGGTACCCTCACTCACTCGGCGAAACACAGCACAGGAGCTGCTTCACGCCGGTTTTCTGTGAGGCAGTGGTATCACTCCGGTCGAGCCGGTCCATGCATGCCGAAGCATGGCTCTCCCACAATTATTTTTATATGCTATTCTTCTATTCTATTAATTATATATTATAAACGGAATCGGAAAGTTTATGCTGACCACCAGATCTAGCAAAAAACGCGCCAGTAACTTTTTAATCGGCATATTTTTATTACTTGTTTAAATTTTTATACCACCTCCTACAGTCAAAACACAAAATGTAGAAAATATAAAGCTACGAGTAAAAATGAGGTAAACCGATAGATTCAACTACTTTGACCACTTACAAAGCATTCACATTGGTATTCCGAAATTAAGCGCTTTACAGCGTTTCTCCCTGGATTGTTCCTATTTATCCGGGCTCGGTGTAATCTGCAAAGCGGCTACACAAAGGCAAACTAATGGTTTTGGATCTAGAAATTCTCCCCAAAGTACAGATAATAACCGAGTTTAACTAAGCAGCACATGTTACGTACAGTTAGCCGCAGTACATCTAAGTTTAAACATTAAGTATAGCAGTATATGACCGCTACACAGTCGTGTGAACCTGTCATTTTATAGGTGTAGAAATAAAAATAGAAAATAGAAATATTCTTTATTCAATTTAAGTCCTTATAGAACATTTATGAATGTCAAATATTATGTAAGCTACCGCTGATTCGGAAAATTGATTTCAACCGAGAAGAATTAGCAAGAAACTTACTCAAGTAGTTACTCTTTTCAAATTATAATCATTACAATTTTCATTCTGCTAATAATTAAAAAAAAATCATTATTAAGATTACAGTTACAGTATGATATATGTGGGTTTGATTACCATTCGTCGATTCGTTCGAAGCCAGTCGTGATCTCTTTCTTAGCCTCAAGAGATAAAATAAATAGATACAAAAGGTCTGCCATACCGGACATTGATAAAGAAGAGTTTTTTTATCCACGTGCTAGGTCTTGTACCGCGTGAAGCAGCGCCTGCGCTTTGTTTCGTCGAGTGAGTGAGGGTACTGGAGGCCCAATTTGGGGAAGGGGGCTAAAGGTTGGCAGCGCACTTGTGATTTCTAGTATCGCAGTTATCTAGGCAGATAACCGATCGCTTACATCGTGGGCTAACCAGACGGTTAGCCCTATGTAGGTTGTATCTGTGAAAATTTGCATTCCTTTAACCACGTTTTCTACACCGTTCTGAACAACATTCCTTCTATGAGTTTTAGAAATTTCAAGTAAAAATGTTCAACTTTTCATTCAAAGTCGGTCACGTGACTTGTTCATTTTGTATGGTGAATCAAAAAAAATGAAGAATGAAAGAATTTCCAAATGTCGTAGAACAATTATTGTTAAAAATAGTAAGTAGAGGACGTGGTTATATGGATGTAATTGATCATAAACAACCTGTATATTTTGAGCTCAAGATAATTAACATTATTAGGACGAGTTACTCTCTATATCAAAACATGGCAACTACAAATACAAAATACTTTATTACAGTACTAAATAAGTACATTACTAAATAAAATAAGGTGCGTGTTTATTTTTAAGTAACACCTGGTCTGGAGAATACAAAATTTAATTTGGGTTGAGAGAACAGACATTGTAAAATCTAATAACGTTCGGTGATATTTTTCTGGCTTACGCTTATAAGTTGGAATAATCTCATTTAAGAGGTAATGTTTTTTAAATGGAATTAGGTACTTTCGTTTTTTTCTGCACTCAATCAAATTTGGGATTTATTACTTTGTTGCAGAGAGGATATTTTTAAATGACTGCCTGGTAAGATATTTCTTGCGAATTGATTTCGCACGGCAATCAAATTTGAGATTTATTACTTTGTAGCATACAGAATATTTTTAAATGACTCCCTGGTAAGATAGTCGAGTAGATACTCGTTTATCTCATCGTGTTCAGAGGTACACTTGAACTATGATCCAGCATATTGTACACGCGTTGGGTGAATACAATCTATCAAATTACTTCACACAATTCTCACCTTAACGTCGTTCGGCTTAAAGTGAGAATCGGATGAAGAAAATTGACTGATTCGAGTGGTTGTACATACTTGTACATTTTTCTATCGACCTCGGCCCTGAGTCCTTGCATTTCCTCCTCTTAGCCTGGGGCCTATTCCCTGGGGGGAATTAATTAAACAAAACAGTAGCAAAAGAGCCGGCAATTAGTTAAACAGCGCCCTCTGTCGGCAGCGAGTCTATTAATTCGTACTGAAATTATCCAAACTTTGAGATAAAAGTCGTTAAAATTAGATTAGGTTTTGTAGTAGAAGCAAGGAATGTCTTTAGAAATGGATTGTGTCCATAAGGTTTACTAGAAACAATGTTTATGTTTAAAAAAAAGATCATTAAAAGAAAGAGATAATTAAAAGAAACTAATAATAATAATAAATTGAGATAACATCACATACATTGATCAATGATATTTACTGTTTCTTACAACTTCGGATGGTTTTGACAAAGCCGTGGACAAAACGAGCAGATCAGCAAAACAAAAATTGGATAAGCTAGTATTCGGTGTAAGTTCACTGTACACCAGTCTGCAGGGATGTCACCGTGAATGCTCATGTTCATAGTACCACGCAAACGATCTCATTATTTTGGGAGCCCTACGTTTTCCTAGTCGCGTTTGGACGCTAATCTTCCGCGTCGTTGACCTTTTGTACTAAAACTCAGGTATTTTGAAAATGTTTCATTTAGATCTCCTGGCTTCAAGCTAAATCTGTCAACCTGATAGAAATACATGAGACATTAACGTAGCTACCGCGTAAGCCATAAATCAGGGCTTAAAACAGCGGTTTTACTCAATTTTTGAATAAAGCTAGTACAAAATTCGATGCCGTCGAATTTATAAGCAAACTCGACGGTAAGTTGGATAGATGATTTCCGAGTATTTGGTTCAATAGGTTTGGTTGTCTTAGAGTGAATATTTTAGATGGTAGTTCCGGCCAATATTATATAATTCAACAAATCAATGTCCAGTCGGGTTGATAAAGGTTACAGTAGTTTTCTTTTATACTACTCAACCTTTATGGCGTCCCTACTAAAAGTTCTACAACTCATTATCTTTGTCACACACCTACTTGGAATAGAGAATTTAATGCTTGATTTATTGAAAAATAATAAAAACATCAAAATACTTATACTCTATTTATTAAACTACATATATGTACTGTATGACTAAGCAGTGGACGATTCGAAAAGTTAAAGAAAAAAAAATCGGCTATGCTCGTGTTCGGTGTAAGTACACCAGTATGCAGGGATGTCACCGTAGATGCCCATGTTCATAGTACTCTGCAAACGATCTCATTATTTTGGAAGCCCTACGTTTACGTTCAAAGCGCTTGGAGGCTAATCTCCGCATCGTTGACCTTTTGTACTAAAACTCAGGTATTTTGAAAATGTTTTATTTAGATCCCCTAACTTCAAGCTAAAATCTGTCAACCTGATAGAAAATACATGAGGACATTAACGTAGCCTGCCGAGTAAGCCATAAATCAGGCTTAAAACAGCGGTTTTTACTCAATTTTGAATAAGCTAGTACAATATTCGATGCCGTCGAATTTATAAGCAAACTCGACGGTAAGTTGGATAGATGATTTCCGAGTATTTGGTTCAATAGGTTTGGTTGTCTTAGAGTGAATATTTTAGATGGTAGTTCCGGCCAATATTATATAATTCAACAAATCAATGTCCAGTCGGGTTGATAAAGGTTACAGTAGTTTTCTTTTATACTACTCAACCTTTATGGCGTCCCTACTAAAAGTCCTACAACGCATTATCTTTGTCACACACACCTACTTGGAATAGAGAATTTAATGCTTGTTATTGAAAAAAAAAAAGAAAAAATAATAATGAGCCGGTCGCGATCGGCTCAAAAACAGCGCCTGCAGATGTGTTTCAGAGTCTAAAGGTTGGCAATCGCTTACCACCTGGTGATCCGTCTGGTCGTCTACTACCAACATAATAAAATGCATTCCTTAATGTAGAAAATTAAATAAAAGGTTTTTTAATTCAGAGCTAATTTGTTTACTGTGAAAATATACCGTGTAAAGCAGTCAGGTTATTAGGTTCAAAATTTGCATCGTCATTTTCAACCTAATTTTACTTTAGCCACGTTTAGCGGAGCATTATTCTGGCAAACTTTGGTTAGGCTTTGGAATAAGGTACAATAATTCTGTCGTTGGTAGGTTAAGGCTAAGGAAATATGCATAGCATTCACTATTGTTCTATACTATTTGATTTGATGCAGAAGATGTGTTTTGTCGAGTGAGTGAGGGTACCGGAGGTCAAAAGAAAAGGGGGTAAAAAGGTTGGCAGCGCCTTGTGACTCTAGTAGTTTTGCAGGTCTATCTATGGGCGGCTCAGGTGATCCGTCTGCTCGTCTGCCACCTATCACAAAAAAATGGAGCATATATTGTCGAGTTCTTACAGTGAATATATTCATGACAATTAAACTTATAATTTTCAACATCCAAGATGTTTGGGAATCTTAGTTACATTCAGAATCACTATCTCAACAACTATAAAAGGTATTACACAGTTTGAAAAATCTATTCGAAACGATGTTTTCCCTCACCGAGCCGTAAGAATTCAAGGGCCAATATCTTGTTAAAAAAAGCGACCAAGTGCGAGTCGGACTTGCGCAGGAAGGGTTCCGTAGCAATGAGAACATTTATTTTTCATGTTTGAGTTGGTAAAAATAAATGGGAATTCTGGCTTACAATTTATAACGTATTAAAAAATTACTTACCTTACATAAATCTCGTTCTAATAAATTTTCGGTGATAGTTTTGATGGTGATGTATCTGTAGGTCATTTTCTTATTTTAAAAGTTAGAGGAGGGACGGAAATGTCTCTCGGACCAACCTTTCAGCTTAGAAAAAAAAATATAGAAGCCTAATACGCCCATAGACACCTGCAATACGAAGGTCACAAGTGATCTGCCCACTTTTGACCCTCCTTCCCCCCAACTGTGCCTCCAGTACCTGAGGGACGAAACACAGAGTAGGTGCTGCTTCTGTTCTGCCGGTCTTCTGTGACCATTTCTCACTCACGCGACCAAACACAGAGTAAACGCTGCTTCGCGCCGGTCTTTTGGACCATTTGGCTCATCATTTCAGCCAATAAACGTCCACTGCTGGACATAGGCCTCCCCCAAAGTTCTCCACACAGATCGGTCCTGTGCCACCCGCATCCAAGGGACTCCCGCGACCTTCACCAGATCGTCGGTCCACCTGGTGGGAGGCCTGCCACGGCTGCGGCCTCCTGCACGTGGCCTCCACTCAAGGACCTTTCCACCCCAACGGCCGTTGTTTCCTCGCAATGTGTCCTGCCCATTGCCACTTCAGCCATGCAATTCTTTGGGTTATAACCATTTGGCTACGGAACCCTAAAAAGTTATAAAGCCACAGTTTAGCGATAAATCGTAACGAAATCTACGTCTCACGCGACATAAGGCGTGACAGGCGCCTTCTTGCCTTCCTCATAAATCAACGTCGGAGAACAAACAGACACCTGACTAAATATTTCAAAGAAAAACAGCTGCGAAAAACGTATCGTGAACGTTTAGTTTCGTTTGCACAAGACGCAAAAACGTTCAACTCAAATATTCTTTCAACGATTTCGTAATAGGTGTCTTTTGATATCTTTGAATGAATTAATATACTTTTATTGCAAACGGAACGTAAAACGGTAAAGTAAAGTATCAGCCTATACACTGTCCCACTGCAGGGCAAAGGCCTTCATCATAGAAATCAAGTCATCGCTACTATGATGGGATTAGGCTTAATCACCACGCTTGCCTAATTCTGCTTGGAGATCACAAACCCGAGCTGTTCGAATAATTCGAGACATTATTGCTCGACCCGGGAATGAAACCCAGGGCCCCAGAGGTCACGGCCTGGTACTTAAACTACTAGACCAACGGGGTGTTAGCCTAGTGTATAGTTGTAGCATATACGTTTCTGGATTTTTGACTCCCTTATTGAATTAACAGTAATTAGGTACTTACGTAATCTACGACTTAAATATTATACGTGGTGTGAATATTTAGTCTTTATTTATAATCTTAAACCAGAGAACTCTATTTTGATTATGTTTGTGTCTAAGGAAACATTCCATTTGTCATATCAAAAAGGAACATTTTCATCTAGGAACATGTTTTCCTGTCATCACATCACTTTATATTCATCATATGCTTCTCATATTAAGTAACTAGAAAGAATTCACGGTGCATTTTCCGAGCGAAAGATGATTTTATTCTCAACTGTAATATTTCGTCTCGAAGAATCTCTTCAGTCCCTAGCAAAGAGAAAGTGGATGAAAAATGCATTACAATGACTACTCGAAACCGACGAGCAAAAGTGCCGCGAACAGACTTTTCATATCACACTACCGTAGTGGTTGCCAACCACTGGCATATTTAGTTGGTAAGTAATGGAATATTAAGTTTAAAGAAACTTTACGATTGTACTTACTAATAGCGACCCGCCCTCACTTCGTTTCGGGACAGTAGTTCCATTGTCTACCAATAGATGGCGCTGGACGTTGATTGTATCACGCAAGTGTTTCATATTTTCGGTTTACCTATAAGCCCGCGTGTGGCGTGAAATAAGAGATTAACCTCTTTACAAATAGTATAGATCATAGCAAAGTTCTGTAAAGTTTTTGTGCAATAGAGTATTTATCTATCTATCTCAGGCGGCATACTTTCAAAAATTCATTTTGGCACAACAACCCAGATGATGATAAAATAATCTTGACATCATACAATTAGGAAACTTTTTTACTTCACATGTAGAATACCTACTTTTAAATTAATGACAGATTTTTTTCGGTACGTCCGTGGCTTACATACTTTTATGTTGACAAAAATTGACAGGCTCACCTAAAAAGGTCGTTCACCCCTGCACTATAAAAGCGTTAGAATATAGCCCTATTAGAGTAACGTATTATGCCAGTGTAACCATTATTCATGGTAACAAATCTAGGATAAATGTGGTTACCTTTTTCCTTTCTATTTATTCTTGTTAGAAAGGTCGCGCTTCTAGTGTGTTTGACTAAAATATGGCGTGCGCAAATCCGCATAAGGAATACATTGTAATATAGTATTCCATGGTGCTTGTTACATATTCATTACAGTCGTAAATTCTGTTTATTTATGTAAAATTAAGAATGTAAACTTAAAAAGTTACATTTACATACATTTCCGTGGTAATCTGCATCAATATCCCTCCGAACTTGATATTAGAATCTTAGATTACTCGTATACAAAAGCTTAGGGCTCTTCCACGTATACTGTAATAAGTAATTTAGATTTTAATGTAGATTTTGGAAGGATATGGGCTTAAAACTGCACAGTAAGAACTTTATCTCTCCTGTTGGAAAATCACGGCACGGAGGCCGGTCCTTTTGGAAGGCGTGCGTGGGGATACAGATCCAACACGTAGAGGCCCCTTGAGACACATTAATGAAAGTGGGATGTGTACACCTAGCGGGTACTGTCTCTGCTTGTACTATTGATGAGATACAACCAAAGACAGCACCCGCTACGTGCAAGGACTATTGTAGATAAGATGGGAACTAAACCGGGACTATGGAGGGGGTATTGCTGGACTGGTTGCCGGGATATTGATGAGACAACGGGACGCCTGCCATATCAAAAGTCTCATCTATGATAATCATAGCAGGCGGTGACTTGCCGCACACTAATGGGCCCCCTATCAAAGCTGCCAGATGCCAGCGAGGCGGGCAACATTGGCGTGAGCGGCTAAGGTTGTCGAGAGGTGAGACTGCGGGGCGCCAGATCCCTATGTGCTAAGCACCGGTCAGCAGGCCCCCGGCGTTATGACATTTTACACTTCCAACCTGGAGCATAGGTTCTGCTCTTGCAACTCCACTCCGGCCGGCTGGTTAAGGCAAGCCAGGAGGCGAGGGTCAAAGGAGTAATACGGACCCTCCGGAGTATCGGGGTCCGTGGTGTCGCCACACACCAACAGCTCGCCACAAGCTGCCACTGCGGAGACTGATTGCACTGATGAGAGTTGTTGTTCTTCGTTAGCCAAGATCACCAACTCTCACCAGCGGGCGATGGGGTCGTCACATCCCTACGCACTTATTATTATTATTATTATTATTTCTCGATCAGAATGACGTATGTAACTATAACAAACTTTCTGATGTCAAGGTCAGGTAAAACCTCTCTTCTTATTTTGTGCTAGGACGTCGACTAATTCATCGTTTCATTAACTAATCCTTTTTACAAAGTAGCACAACTCCATTCATCACTCGGACCTCGTCTACCTTTTAATTTTGCACGAAACTCAGAAACCGACAGAAAACGTAAGTAACGAGCCATTTTACCCTTATATTGACTGATTCTATTTTTTTTATTTGATAGGTGTCAGACGAGACGACGGATCACCTGATAGTAAGCGATGGCCGCCGCCCATAGACACCTGCAACACCAGTAGAGTCACAAGTGCGCTGCCAACCAGTAATTTTAATAACTACGACGTTAATATACTATACCAACATCCTTAACAGCTTCGGGACCGTAATTCAGAAATGAACTAATAGATGGCGCTGTGTCCAATTACATCGCGCAAGCGTTTCGTGTTTTCGGTTTACCTATAAGCCTTGTCGTTGTCTATAGAAGTTATCTCTTTATAAATAGTATAGATATAGTATAGATAGATGAGCATAAGTTTTTGTTTCGGGAGTATTGAGGGATAAGTCAATAAATCCAACTTTTTATAAGTGCGTCTGATACACAAGTTTGGTTTCGTTTTCAATGTATTAATTTTCATCTTATGCAATTATTTCGCATGCGACTCAAATGAAAAGTAAACGAAATTCACAACGCTAGCGCAAAGTTAATCTTAGCATTATCTGCACTTAGGCTAAGCTGAATGGAGTAAAAAGCATTTCAGCTGTTCGTAACGGAAATTCTGCTTATTGGCAAAGGAGTTAGTTGGTGGAGGATTATTTGCAATAGGATAATCGCTGGCTATTAGGTACAATTAAAGAAATAACAGTTACATTTGAAATTTTCACTTAGCTAGGAATCTTAATAAGTTCATTCTATAAACCGAACATAAGCTCAACAGTCAAAATACATCGCCCAACGGGCGGCAATGACTGTACTTTGTAACTTTCTTACTTTTGATAATTAGGTACCGATTGTATTAATTTCAAATTTGAAAGAGTAGCTACTGAGTATATTACTTATGTTTTATTACTTCACGTAATAGCAGCAGAGAACATTATCACTGAATACGAGTAAAGATTTCTTTGTCCACTTTTATACCTACAGGATCTCATACGTCATGTACACCTGAAACCAAAAATATTCTATTCTATTCGATTCATTTAAGGCAGGCCAGGCTGGTAACGAGAAGCATTGAACCCATAAATCATATAGTTTTATTAGCTTCAGAGCTGGTCGATGTCACCCCAGGCGATAAATTTACCACAATAGATAGGCTGACTAGACGCAACAAGCAATAAATTTTTGTGAGATCTAACTGCAATCCACTTGTAGTATAAGTAGAATAAGATACATTGCGAAACTGAGGCTTATATATTACTTGTACTTTATAAAAATGTTTCTTAGAGACTGTGCGAAACAGTCGCCGATAAATATAAATTAATACACTTGTAAAGGTAAATAAAATTAGGTCTAAGATGATAGATAGATATAAGATGATTTCCAAAAATTGTGATTACTGCCACTTTAATACCACTGCTTCGGTTGAAAGCGCTTTAATCAAATACTTATCATCATCATCATGAGCCTGTTGCAGTCCACTGTTAGACATAGGCCTTTCCTAATGTTCGCCATTCTGATCCATTTTCGATTCGCATCTAGCTCTTGCCAGCCATTTTGCGCAGATCGTCAATTCATCTGGCTTGAGGACGTCTTACATTACGTTTACCGAGACGTGGTGTACAAATCAGAACTAATGTACCCGAGTGGTTGTCAGTTCAGCAACTGATATGGCGAGTCCACTTTCATTTCAGCTTGCTATTCTTGTGAGCTACCAAATACTACTCTGCTGTAATGAACAAACGAATACAAAATAGGAGTTTTTGGTACAAAATTCAATCTCCTGTAGCAAGAACGTTGTCCTGAAACGTTCAAACTACACCTGCTTGGAGAAATTGAGACTTCGATTTAAAAAGGATCGTTGATAAGTATTTGAAGTTCGAAATCCAATCGCGCTCAGTCTATTGCAGGCGCCCGATCAATCAGCAACTGTAATACAACGGTAACTAGCTCTCGCTTACGATTCGTATCCAATTTATTTCTCAAGGCCTATCGAGGCATTAAAAACTACTCGGAGTTTTCTTTTTAGGTCGTTCGCGTGTAATATCTATACCATTTATAGAGAGATTCTAGAAATAGCGACCAGGCTTATAGATAAATCGGAAAAGGCAAACACTTGTGCGAAGCAATCGACAACTAGCGCTATCTATCGGCAAAGATTGGAACTAATAGTGATGAATAAGTGATGGCGGGCCACTAGTATTAATATAAAGCGTCACATAGCTATGCAACACATAAATTATTTAAAGGATATAGTTGCTATTTCTATCAAATTCATGGACGTAAAGTGACATATAACGTTATTCGAGAGTCGTGAATCGCAACAACAGTGTTTGTGGTAGCAATAAATAGCGTATAGCTTATTTAGAACCGAAGAGTCACTGAGACCCTTCGACATAATATGTTGAGTGCAAACCTATTCGGTGACACTTATGATCGTTTTTATTTTCTGTGTTTATTTTGTTGTATTTTTTTTGGTATATGTATTGTATTTTTTATTATTTGTCACTGAATAAACTTATTCTTATCATTATCATAAGCCTTCACATCTATGGCAGATGTTTCAAGCAGCATCACGCGATGTGACTTTACAGCCTAACAACATAGACAAATCAGGCCCAAGAAAGGTATTCTATTCTAACTTCTTAAAATAAAAACCTGTTCATAACTTTCCGAAATCAAGTAACAATCTCTTGACAATCTCCCAAGTTCTTTACCTTTCATCAGCTCAATCAATCAAATTGTTTACAAATTGCCGCAACAAAGATGGTGAAAACTTCTGACACTTACCAACCTCAACTTTAAATTACCGAGTAAACAAGCTTGGATTTTCCATCCTTTAATGGAAACTTCTATTATAATGAGGATCGTTGGCGTCATAGAACGAGAATTGATAAGTGTGAAGGAGCCTATTTAGTGAGATTTACACTGCATCGTTTAATACCTACACTCATTAAGTTGAAAGACTGGTCTGATCAAGCATATGGCAGTAACCGAGCGGGTAAGGGTGCGTCGATTCAATACAACCGGTCTGCAAAATATATGAAGTGCCTGTTTTAATAACATCATGTCTTGTGGTTTACAAGGCATCATCATTCGGGATAAGGTAGCTCAGTGGATACGAACGCACCTTTTATACGGAAGGTCGTCGGTTCGAATCCAAGCTTGCACCTTCGGATTTTTCAAATCTACCATGTGCTTATTTCTACCATAAGCTCGAGAGCGAGGTATTGCTGCAAATATTTGCACCATCAAAAGAATCTTGGGTATTATCAGATTCTATATTCAATGAACATTATATATCAGTAAAAATCTATCGCCAGGTGTTTTACTCTGTAACATAATCGACAATTTTATTTGACGTCCATTTAAAGAACTCTCCAAACAAAAAGTTCTGCCTTGTTTGTAAATATTCTTAATTCCTTTTTCACACCAAGTAGTCTGTAAGTACGCTTAGAAACGCCGAAACTTAGTCGAAAATTTTGGTTTCCAAATGCAATGTTCACAAGGGAATAGTTCAACTAACATTGATAAATATATGGGTATCCGCATCTAGTACTATAAACAAAGCCGTTGGTAGAATTTGGGAATTCGGTTTGCAGTATTGAGTCATACATCAAATACTGATAGCAGATTATACGACCGTTAAAACCCTGTGGGAGCCTTGGTGATTGTACATTTTTTAAACTTTAATATATAAATACATAATATATTTCACAAATGAATCACCATTGTGGTTATTTACTGTATCATTTTTTAATGTTTTCTTCATTTATTTGTAGAAGATTTAATGAGCGTTATTTTTTATGCAATTAGGTTGTAAATATCTGTGATAGCATCAAATGGATTGGTTTGGCTGTATTGGTTATCTCTCTCAAATTTTATTTGTCGTCTATCTTCCTAGAACTCACTTGCAAGCTTGAGGCTTAAGGTAGTCATACTATGTGGCTGTTTTTTCTGCTAATGCTTCTCTTTTTGTTTCATAGTCACCATTCAAGAATATCCTTCCTGAAGGAAAATTACATGATAGGTCTCATGTCATTTTCTGCATACATAGATGTATTTCTGTGATGTCTCAATCTGCAATTCTGTGCAATAAAGTATGTCTATCTATCTATAGTTGGCCAACAGCCACAGCATGTTCAAAAAGATTAATTCAACCGCAGAATTCAAACTAAAGTAGACGCACTTAGCTTAGTGACTCGGCACCCTATTTATATCAGTTTTGTGTGTTTCCGACCAGATACATTGACCTCAATACATTGACTCATGATCAAACGCATAACTGTGACAAGCTACGCTTGTATTTAGATCCGAGATAGACGCTTCACATTGGGCGTTTGACGTTGATGCATGCTGCAATCCACAGCTCAGTGTGTCAGTCATGAGGACATCCATCATTGTTACAGGCTTACACTGTCAAAGCGCCTCTCAAATAGTCTGGTTAGGCTTGGATTACGAGGATTCCCGTTTACAAAAACTGGACAAATGCAAGCTAAACTCTCGCGTAGAAGGTTCCGAACGTACGTCGATTTTATCTGTACTTCATAAGCCCTTTTATAACAAAAAGTGACCTAAGAAGCGTTCCGGAACTAAACCCGTACAAGCCCTTTTTTAACATTGCGTGTTGAAAAAGGATGCCAAAAGCTTTAGTACGGTAATATCTCAAGATCGCGTTTTGTAACAGGGTGGAATATGTTTTATACTTATAAAACTTGAAGGATCTAGTAGCCAAAATGGTTTCGGCCCAATTGCAAATACATGAAAACATTGTGTATTTTGTTTAGGTTACTGAACTTTGAATGTATGAAAAGTATTATTATATGCCTTCAAAAAGATGTGATCAGTTATAAAGTTAATACAGAAACAGGCCGCATTAAAGAAAGCAATGAGTTTTAAAACTAGCTAACATAATTCGAATCGTATTTCTAAGTTAAGTAGGTTTTCATGCAGTGCTTTTATTTACGTTTAGTTAGCTCATTAAATAAAATACCGACTATCGCTTTTGTCTTAGACAAAGTTGTTAGTTTCAAAGAACTAAGGCGGCCTGTGGTTGGGAGTCCCAAGTTTCGTAGTGTGGTTAGTAAAATAAATTGTGGTTTTTATATCCCGAACAAATGAATTGCTATAGGTTACTAATTAAAAAAAATGCTTTGTTAATAATGATTTTATGTTTTTCTATTTTAAGGTGTTTATTTCTAAGTGTTAATTTTACTTTATTTTGTTTCCTCTTTATACAATGAATACTTATAAGAATAGTTTCATTCACGACTAACACCATATTTGTTTAGTTTAAATAAACTGGCACAATGTAGGTCAACGAACAGTCCAACTTACTTTAGTAAGTTACGAAAGATCTCAAGTGATAAAAATATTAATTTTGAACTCCTTTTTACTAAAGTATTCATCTTAGATTCTTGAGGATTTACCTCAACGCTTTAAGTGAATCATATCTTTGATATCATGTCTTATAAAACCGTGAATTCAATTGTCCCTAACAAGACGACGTCTTTTCTTTGGTACTGTCACCTGACTCTGATTTCTAGAGGATTTGAATCTTAATACTAAGTCAGCAATCCAGTCCATCTATTAATCAAAGAAGGTTCTGTAATGCGAGTAAAGGTTCTTTGCTTTTGAAATAAGGTGCATTTTTGAAGTTACAGGTTTGAGACCGGATTTTCATACGATAGTAGAATGTAGATTACACTATATAGGATACGATTAGACTATAGTTTTTAGTTTTCAGCTCTTTTCAATGCTTAAAAATGGAAAGCCCGCTCGACTATTATAGTTCAGAAGGTTTTTTTTGCTTTTATTGTTTATCTTGCTATGTTTAGATGTATTGAGAGGCTTTGTCATTAAAATGACTGAAGTTAGGTACCTAATATCGCACAAAAAACATAAATGTATAAAAGAGACAGTCAAGTTGAATACAATCATTATGCTTGGTTGTGGGCTTCGCCGCAAAAATAATGGAGATTTAAACGAGTGCTAAGTCCTTTGCAAAATCAAAATATGTATTTGTAGAAACAAAATAACATTATGAACCAGTATTAAGCTCTATTTATTTGCTTACCAATAAACGAAATCTTTAAATTTTACTTTAGTGTCGAGTGCACGAGAGTTACCGTACGGTAATTTTCGTGCATTCGACTATAGAAGACTGTGGACTGTGGAGTCTTGCGACTTGCTTCGATGTGGAGTGAACTTTCCGTTTTCTTTGTTGCTGGTAGAGAGCAGGCCAGAAACAAAAAACGTTGACGTAACTTGGACACGAGCTAAGATCGTGCGAGTTACTCGTAAGTGACATCTATAAACGTACGAGTTACTGCAGTGTAGCTATTCAGCAGGCTGACTCGTACACTTACCCGCATTGTGTAGGTACCAATCTCTATAGTTATTCGAAGCGCACCTTGCACTTGTAACCAAGCGGACGATTCATAAGCATGCACCAGCTGTTCTTGATATTATCGCCAGTCACGTATGCGACTGTGTCCTCTTTTTGTTCGAGAGAAATGTCGGTTTTAACTTATATTTCTTCTGCAGGTATTCTTTGTTGTAATAAAAGTGTGTGTTTCATTTTACAACGGATGGAAAGAAAAAGGTTTTGACAGACTTCGATAGTAATTAAGGTAGCAGAATGTGAGTGCTTGTTTCATTAAGATGTTACCATACCAATTGATCGAACGTCTATCTATAACATGGATCTGTGGTGAATTGGATTGATTGAAGTCGATTGATCAATTGGACTAGTTAGAATTGGCGTCGATCGATCAATTGGTCTAGTTAGAGTTGACTTCGATCGATCAATTGGATGAGTTAGGATTGACGTCAATCGATCAATACATTGGTCTATGTTCAAATTGACCTCGATCGATCATTTGATCCAGTTAGGATTGACATCGATAGATCATCTGTTCCATTTAGAATTGCCGTCGATCGATCAATTGTTTTAAAGCAAAACGGCTCTAAGTTTCGGAATAAGGGGTTAAGAATAGTCTCTAACGTAGTCTAAGTTCTACAATACTAAACTACGTAAAACTACATCACTACTTCACCATAAATAACCGTCTGTTTTAGTACTACAAGAACGGACGGTCATATGCACTTCAGCAAACATTGTTTTATTCCGTTTTACCCCTGTTCACAACGGGCAGTATTTTAAACAAGATTAATGTACACTCACAGAGTAAAGTAAGGCAGTATTAAAGAAGAACGTTTCGTTAAATGCTGCTCCAGTGGCCTTGTACTCGTACATACGGCGACACAAGTTACCCTTGTTGAACTTTAAATCGTCCTTATGACTGGGACACAAGAATTATTTTGCAACTGCGAGTAACTACCTACCTGACGTCACCTTTACATGAAGGCTTTTCAATGTCATAGACGACAGATGAGTGACCGCATGTTGGTTAGTCGTAGTGCGAGTCACAAGTTGTCGGCCTTTTTGAAGGGATATCCTCCTTACTAGAGTACACTACAAGCGGATTGACGTAGCATTGCCCACTCCGATCTCTTTCTCGCTTGGGATGCGTGGGATCTCAGCATGTACTCGTTAGGATATTTGGGCCCACACAACATGTACCCATGAAGATACGTGGGCCACAACATTTACCCTAGAAGATACCTAGGCTCACTATATTTACCCATTAAGATAATAATGTAGGCTCACGACATTGGCCTATGAAAAAACGTAGGCGCACAACATTTACCCATGAAGATTATTGAAGATTTGTAGGCTTACAACATTAAGATGCGTAGGCATGTAATATGTATCCTTGAAGATACGTGGTTACACAATTTGCTCCCTTTAGGATACGTGGGCCACTGGCTATGTTGGTACTGTGGTACATTTAAAATGTTTCATAAAATGGTTGTTCTTATCACAATTTATCTTTCCTAATAGCTTTTTACGACTTCTAGAATGTCTTTGTTCTCAATGCTTGTATAAATGTTCGTAGTTTATAGTTGTATTATTTTAACGCTAGATTAAAATGAGCTCTAATATTTATGAGTACGGTTCTGTATTTCTTGCGCTTTCAAGCTCTTGTAGTTTAAAAAAGTTTAAACGTATAATAGAAACAAAATGCATTAATCAATTTTAACATTAAACTGTTGCTTCAACAGTTGCTTTTATTTGTATGGCTATTTCTATTATTTGCAAAGCGACGCATTTTGTTCTTGAAACATTGCAACGACGCACGTGCAAATATCTACCAGCTAGTTTAGCCACAAAACAAGTAGACGCAGAATGCAAGCTCTTACAAAATAAAAACAGTTCCTTTAAAAATAGAGTATGATCTAACATGCTTTTTTTGTGTTACCATTCGTGTTACCTATGTTATCTATGAGGGCTTCTCTTCTCTTCTTAATCAGGATTCCTTAGCCCATTTGGGCTGCCTCTCTAAAACACACGGTGTGTATGTACAGAAAATTAGACTTTCTAGTACTAGTTTTTGGTTCCTATAACTAAATTTCACGCGGAAATAACGCCCGAGCCAATCCAACATCTATCACCCGAGATGGACTCGTTCCATTCAAATTGACGTTCGTTCGGGGATTTCACGCTGAGTCCTCATCTATTCGGATATGGCTAAGAATATTTATTTTCAAAGGCTATTTAGCCTTTGAAATATCGGTCGGAGGAATAGATAGATACATTATACTTTATTGCACAAAATTCACAACTTAAGAACTAAACGTAACAGTAGAAGAAGTAGCAGTCGTAGAAGAGAAGTATCAGTATAGAAAGAAACACGGTAGATTCCATGACTTTTGACAGCACTTCCCTATTAGCGCTTAGGTACTTTTTTCTGACGACCCGCTTGGTTCAGTGGTAGTGAATGCTGCGTCTGGGCCAAGGCTTGCGGGATTCGATCCCCGCACAGTACAAAAATTTGTTTGCATGAACATGTTTGTTTGTATTGTTCTGGGTGTTTTCTATGTATTATAAGTATGTATTTACAAAAGAAAAGTATTATACGTATAGGTATATTTGTAATTCCACTGTTGGTTCAGATATCTGTAACACAGGTGCTTGAGCTACATATCTCAGAGTCAGACCAATGTATGTGATGTAGTGAAATATTTATTTATTTATTTATTCTATACGAGACGCTTGGACCTTAATCCAGTATTTGGTAAATCTGGTGATAAAGTACGAGTAAAACAAGTCAAAGGCATTAGGACATTTTTACTGCACTGATATTCGGGTTTTCGTGGCGTACCTATAAGCTTCCAAATAAAAATTGGTAACTTTCTACTTCCACGTTAAGATACACTACTTCCGTCTAATTTGGTAGCGGTAGTGGTTACCCTTTAAAATTCGCAACTTGTACTAAAAGTTGTTGAATATAAATTCATAGGAAATGGGATGGAACTGTGAAATGTGAATCGAGGCTTGAACTTTTTCATTCCAACTTAGCACCCAGCAACTTTATTGCTATATGAACCAACCAACTTTCAGGCAACGTACGCTAGTTATTTGTATTCCACTACATAAAACTCGCTTTAAGATCGCGAACTCTTAGCTAAAGTGTTTTAGGCGGTTTATTTTTATGGTGCTCGTATAAGAAAAATCAATTTATCAGGAACAAAAAATGTGTACTCACAGCTTTATTTTTTTTTATGTGATAGGTAGCAAACGAGCAGGCGGATCACCTGATGGTAAGCAATTGCCGCCGCCCATGGACACTTACACGTGCGCTGCCAACCTTTAATCCCCTTCCCCTCCCCGGGTGGGCCTCCGGTACCCTCACTCTCTGGGCGAAACACAGCACAGGGGCTGCTTCACGCCGGTTTTCTGTGAGGCAGTGGTATCACTCCGGTCGAGCCCTGCCCATTATGCCGAAGCGTGGCTCTCCCACAATTTATGAACTCGATTTACCTAATCATTACTAGTTCTTGATAAATTGAACCAAATCACCCAATCTACTAAACAACTTGACCCAAATCTGCTTATGAGACTCATAAACAGAATTGGATTATTCTAAAATCCAGTTGCTTATGATTGACGTTCTTTTATTTCGACTCTTTTCAAAAGTGCCAGCAAAATTATTAGTAATGGTTAATGGAATTTAAGTACGAATTGGTTAAAGACAATAAATTACAGGTTATAATAAATTTACACAATACTACGATCATTTGTTATACCGACTTAAAAGAATATGGCCGAAAGTACCAAAAGATGGCGCCGGGAGTCGATTACATCGTGCAATTGTTTCTTGTTTTCGGTTTGGTTTTCTATAGACCTTCTGTATACAGTTTAGAGACTACCGTTTCTCTTTTCCTTTTTAATTGCATTTGATCTTAGTGCAATAACCTCTATGGTAACAATGGACAAGCGTCACAAAATACCTGAAAATTGCTACAAAATTTAATTACCTCCTTAGGTCGTCTTATGATAATACATACTCGCAGGTAGTATAGTATAGTTCCTTTGGTAACAACGAAAAGGTGGAACTTTTCAAATAAAACCGTTGAGCTCGTGGTACACGTCGTAACAAGTCTCAGAAGGGTACATCGGGGATATTGAAAATGCCTGGTAAGCTGACGTCACGGGTCTTTCGATATCGAGTTAAATTCTTTGAACTTCTTGCACTTAGAAATGTTTTCTTTGACAAATAAGTAATAAGTGTTGAGTAGTTTCATTAGCTTTATGGCTCAGTAGTGATCCGCCCTCACTTCGTTTCGAGACGTTTACTTTATTATTAGTTCTAAACCATACCAACAGATGGAGCTGGGTGATGATTATCGATATAATATCTTGCTAGTGTTTCGCTTTTTTGGTGCGTATATAAGATTGGTCGACGTCTATCGAATTTACTTCTTTGTATAGATTGGTGCCCAGATGGTCATAGATATTGCAATCACAGAATGCTGATTTTGTAAATGTGTATTTATGTGGAACTCATACAAAACCTTGACCCAATAATCATGGAAATTGTGTTTTATTAGGACCTGATATTAAATTTCATCTCATCACCGACACCCGGGCTTTAAACGTAACACATTCAAATCATAAACCGTCAAAGTTATTACACGCCGGTGTTTGACGATAAACGTTTCCATATTATATGAAATTTTCTAATAAAACCCAAAGCATAATAGGGGAAATTTTTACGCGCATGTATAAAACAGAGAGTAAAACGCAGAAGGTAGTGTGGGCCAAAACTATCTCGGCAGAGTTACCTACTCCAAGATATAATATAAATCTACCCCTAATTCTAGAATCAAAGAGACACATCTTCTGTATCGAAAGAGTCTCATTTTGGCCTAGAATCAACTCTAGTTTGGGAGGATTTTTATCAGATATCTTAGTACAATGCTTTATTTTTGCGTGCCTTATCAACCTTGAAGGTTGACCGCTAGTTTCTTGAACTCTCGATCTGTTGCGTGATGTAAGATTTGTTCTACGGAGGTCATCCCAGTCCACTCCCATAAGTCTTCACCATCTCATTAAACGTTACATTTGTGAACTAGCTTTAGAACGAAACTAGTTTGAAGCAGTTTAAAATACGACCTGAGCGGTTGAAACGGCTGATGAGATTTTAATTTGGCTCTACCTTTGAAGCGTTGCAGCCGCTGTAAGCGCTTTAAGCGCTCTTCGCTACACGAGATTGAGCTTGGAAGAACTACTTCTTAGTCTGATACCGAAGTGCTATATCAAACCAGTTATTTGACGTAGACACTTCAAAGGGGGATAGGGTAAGATGAAATTGGGGCAGAAGACGCTTCGTTACTCCGCACGTGCTCATTTTTTATGTGATAGTGTTAAACATGCGGCTTCTATAATGGAGGTCGAAATCGAGTATGCACCTATGTAGTTTTCAATTCTATGTGCGTAAAGATGGCTGGTTGAATTGGCGCTTCTTGGAATTTGGATACCTGGAGACAAATTAGTTGAATTCTTAATTGACTGACCTATTAGAACATTTTGTCTATTTAAAAAATTTTGGCAACAACACATGGTCCTGATATCAAACTAAGGTTTTCCCTTGTGCTATGGAAACCAGTAACAACGAAGAAGCCACGAACAGTCGAACACCCTCTTATTTACTGGTAGAGAATGCCTTTTGGCATTAAGTTCGCCTATTAACGAAGTTTTGTGCAATAAAGTTTTAAATAATAATTATTATTATTATAACTTTGTTCTCAATGCGCTTACGCCATGAACACGAAAGGTCTAATCCATCCCCATCCTGGACCAACATTTGAGTGATCAGTAGTTATTTATACTTGTTGAGGCCACAGACGTGTGGTCCTTATCGGTCTTTACTAGATATAGATCGCGGAAAGTGCTGGTGTCCTTCCAGCCGATACCATCACCGGGCAACAAAGTGCTTAAAGAGATGTATTTATTTCGTGCCGGTTCAATGATCCACCGTTGTGGGCACTGTGGGTATGCCAACAACCTTAAAAATACTTATGACCTCACACTTGATCAGCTAGGAGTATTAGGGGAACCTTCACTCCACTAACGGAGGGGGGTAGATGCCATGTGCCCCCTCAGAAAAATACCTAGTTAAACCCTTTTTTGAGGTCTGAACCCGCGCCACTGACTAACTGTTAAGTCCTTCTAAGTACAGGCCGAAGCAGTGTCAATAATTTATTTGTACATAAAATATTTTTGCAGTTCCGGGAAACACTCTGGCTAAAATCGAGTTGCTCTCAGGCGAAGTACTTATAGAATAATCGATTCTCTTTTGAACTTAATTTTATACAACATCAAAAGTAGTCTCATAAAATTACGAATTTGATGGATGATATGGCTTTCATGTCTGTGCCTCGCAATATTGTTGTTATCCTTAAGAATTGGATTAGTAGAGATTCTGATAGTACTTGAAAGGTAATAGTAGCTTGTCAGTACACGAAGTTTGCTCTTAGTTACTTCAGGCAGACTCGAGATCTGAGTCGTGAGATGCAAGATGAACTTGCCTTATTTCGAGAGAAAATACTTGAAGGTGAAGATGAAGTTACAAGTAAAATAAGATGAGTAGAGTTCACATCATATGGGAGGTAGCCCGTAATGTCGTTAATTCAACCAATCACAAGCTATGAATAATGAAAACAGAAAAGTTACTTTTCAGGTTTATATTCTGCATTATAATACCTATTCGTTTAATATATACCTAAGATATCTGTTTTATATTAAAATAATAATATACATTTTGATTTTAAAGAAGTAAAAAAATGGTACACCTTCTTGAATCAAAAATATGGTTATTTCACAGAGGAAGACCTAATATTAAGTCCTAAAATCCGGGAACGAATCTCAGCTTAACTTCACTACACTTCACTTCGGTGACTACCTACGAGGAATAGTCTGCACAGAAACGATTTCCGATACTATATAGGCAGGTTTAGAGTGCATTCATGTTAAGAGGGACGTACCAGCATAATTTACAATGCAAATATATTTTACCTTTCAAAATTGAAATAGAATTTGAATTGTAGAATATCAGTGTAGAAATTGGTCAGAATAAGCTCCTTCTGACGTCATATGAGTTGAATACACAATATGTACATCATAAAGACTAAATTTTATTAGTAAAGTATGACTATCCGGAAAATTTCTATATAACCTACATACCAGAAAAGTAAAACAAAATCTTTCTTTACAGACTGGGCTTTTAGTTCTTCTACCGCCGATGTACGCTTAAAAAGAGATAAAACCTTTTCTCCCGACACACAAAATAACACATCGACTTAAATTGCACTAACTATCACAAACAAGCTACACGGAGACTTTCCCACACTTTACATCTCACCAACCAAAACGCAACCTTAAGCCTTGCCTTACAGAACAACCTAAGCGCATTTACGAGAAACCCCACACATTCACCCTTGGGTTTAATCAGAAATGGTCTCTGGAGCGTCGTAATACGATTGAAAAACGTGTGCGCCAAGTTATCTGAGAGGAAGATGGTAACGATGATTATGTACTGTGATTAATGCTTCGGCTGAAGGTGAATAATTAAGGTGTATTTGTGAGCCCTTGATGTACCCCGTCTAATGCACAAATCCGATGCGACTCGTGAGGAAGAAAATTGACACTTCTTAAGTTGACTTTCAATGTTAGGTGCTAGTGCACTGGATAAATAAATGAGCCAACCTTCATTCATTCATTACGATAGTTTCACCTGACACCGGGAAAGTTCGTCTCGTTCCCGTGCGAACGACGGTCCCTAATGAACACAATTAACAGGGGAGCCGGGATCAAAAACTGTAGAGTAGTTGGAAAAAAGTTAACACGGACTTTTGCAAAAAAGGATCGTAATGCTTCTTTTTCTCCCATTTTGTTTTTTATGTAAGGTGGCAGACGAGCAGACGAATCATCTGATGGTAAGCGATGGCCGCCGCCCATAGACACCTGCGCCACCAGTAGAGCCGCAAGTGCGCTGCCAACCTGTAATCCTCTTTCCCCCCCATTGGGCCACCGGTGCTCTCACTCACTTGACGAATCACAGCGCAGGCGCTGCTTCACGTCGGTCTCCTGGAGGTCCTATTTTGGTAGGTGACGTAAATGACGAATTTAAATCTCTGATGAATTTTCGGAAATTAACATTGCTTGACGGGTGTGTAATGATAACCTTTTTTGCCCCCTTATTAAAAAATAAAAACAAATCACTTACGTCCTGTACAAATCACACCCGTGACAAATTGAGCACAATATCAACCTGCGTTAAAAGGATCTCCAAACAAGGCCTATAAACTCAAGTGCGTCGTAAATCCTCTCTGATAAAAGGTGGCAACTCGTTATCGGCCGGTTCTACTTACGACCTCGCTTTTCCACATCCTCGCTCCCGCGGAATTTGAATAGACTAATGTTATCGATCAGATGATGACATGAAGTTTTTGAAGTCTAGACCGACATCGAATCAGATTCGAATCGAATGAAAATCCAAGTCGACCCACTCGCTTCTGGTTGAAGAAATTGTATTCTCATAAAAGACAGATTGCAGTCACTTATATGAGAACATAGTTACTAATTAAAAACAAACAAATACAGCATTCGAACTTGTTAACCTGTTGATTATTACCTACCTAGTGCCTTCTTAATAACATCAATTATTATGTGCATTTCAAAATGTGTTTTGCAAGTGTGGCTTAATTACGTAACTGATTTCCGCGACTTTATCCGCGTCAAGTAGTTACTAGAGCAATCATTACAGGCTTCTCTAGAACTCACTTTGTTTCGGCATCTAAGTTTTTATATTAGTTCCAATTTTTTCCAATAGATGGCGCTAGGTGACGATAACATCATGCTAGGTTTTGCCTTTTCGGGTTACATAATTTTATAAGTCTTATGGTTGTCTGTACAGGATGTCTTTTAATAATTAATATATACATAGATGACTGTTAGAAGGTGCTAAAAATTGTGCAATACAAAAAACAAGTTATTTATCTTTGTTAATAGACGTGTTTTTCTAAATCATTGTCAAGTTTGTTAATGTTATTTAAATAATTTTATTCACTGTTTTCATTAAAATGACTAACATCTAAACAAAGGACTCAAATATGCAAATGTCGGGTAATTAAAGGTAAGGTTAAGCTTAAATAATATAATTTCCCCAAATGAAGGACAACGAAAATTTCTAAGGAAAGAATGAATTATTCACTAGCAGTGATTGTTTTAAATAACAAATTTGAAAAAGAAACGTTTTGCTAACTTTCAAAGCCAGATTCATTCTTATTAGGAGGAACGTGAAAGAGGCCGTTTGCTTGGAGAAAATACCAACAAAGCCGAGATAAATTTTATTCTTACTTTTGACTTTTTTGGTTTTATTTCGCAATTAGACAGAAAGTTTCTATAGTCAAAGTAAAATAATGCTAACTTTTCAAATTGGATTGGAGCATTCTTGTTGAGTAGTTGCAGATAATTCTGTAATTTAATCGAACTTCTTAGACGTTTATATTGTTAATACTAGATAAACCTTCACCATTTTTATCTCAAGTATACGCAATATTACGGTAAATTGTTGAAAATAGCTGGTACTATAAGATATTTCCAAATATTTGAAGGAGACCAAATCCAAATGGACATAACAAAATTTTCAATACAAGTAATTCAAGCTTATTACCAAATATTAACATTATGTACACATTAAATTTTAAGTTTACATGCATGGAACGATCCGCGTAGCACGTTGCTACACGCCGTAGCACCCGTAGCACTGTCTTTATGCGTGCTACGAATTTGTTCTTTGCTACGAACTACAGTACACACTGAGGTACCATCCCTCACAGGGTGTTTCAAATAAATGTCTTTTACTAAATTATTTTCTCGGAAATTATTGGACAAAATAGAAATTAACTACATTTTAGTTTGGCTGAGTCATACAACAAAATTGAAACTTTTCCCACTGGAGACACAGTATATCTTCGTGGAAATTCTAATAACAATGTTTTCTCAGAACCTGTAGGTAGGAGTTTTCAAATAGAAAGTATCTCTTTATATCCCTACACAATAGCTTGAAAAATATTAAGGCAGTTTCGTCAGAAACAAGATATAAGTGGAGGAGTTTTCTTTGAATATTTTCGCATAACAAGTTATGTTTACCTAGCTCATAGTTAATTTAAGAATGATAAGAAAAAGTGGGATTATTTATTTTCGATAACTATTTGGTATTTGATCTAGGCGTTGCTTTTCTTATCACAATTTCATGATAGTTGTTATGTGCATAGGGTGCTCACTCAGTGAAACTTTCGTATTGACATAATTGCCCTTAACTTCTACGGGATATAAGATTAACTTTGTTGACTGCCCGATGGCGTAAATACGCTTTTGCTGTAGAATCATACACCAAATGTCTTGGGTTCGATTCCCACCCTAGGCATAATCGTATGATCACTTGAGGGTTATAGGTTTTAAATAATTTATGGCTACCTGCAACATAACACAGAAGCTACTGTCGTCACGTAAGAGATATTTATCGTTTATATATATAATATTCACTTAACAAAACAGGAATAAGTCCGGGTGAAATTTGTCACTTGACATCAAAAAAAAGTAGATAGCATCAATTTTAAAATATTATTTAACGTGACAGTAGGCTAGGAACTGGAGGTGGACTAACACACTTCTCCGTCCATGGCAAAAACCCTGGCTGCAAGTAGAGGTCCATGTGAGACTTTTATGGGAGGCTTGCCACAGCAGTGGGGACAGTAGGTATAAAAAATTGTAACGTGTATGTGGCAAGGAGGCATGATCTCAGATTGTTTTATGTCATTTACAACAACATGACAGGATTTAGTAATGATAAGTTGTTATCTAAAAATAATTAATAATACTAATTACTGATCCCAAAAATAATACATTGTTCAAAAAGCCGAGCTTGTCCACGGTAGGGATCAAATCTATAATCTTTGGAGCAGAGGGAGTCATAAACAATTTCGCCGTTTGGGTGTGCTATTTACAAGTGGTTAATACTCTTACCTAAATGTATTGAAAGCAGCTCAAAATGGGCATTTTCTACTCTAAAATGAAGACAAACGCATGCTATAAAGTATAAAGCATGCTTTATACTAAAACGGTGTATAAGCACCTATGTGTATGTACAAAAATAAAACTATCACTGAAGAAGATTGTTTATTTATTGAAACCTTTGTTATTAATTTGTTTCTAAATAGCATATAAGTCATAAAGATATCACCAAAACTATAGTGTAGTTTTTGAAAAATACTGGCTGTTAATTACTAATTCCGGGGAAAAAAAGATAAATAACGGAATCATAAACAAAAAAAAAAGTTATCAAATGTAAACACGAACTCCAAGAACAGGTACAAACAGCTTTCCATAAAGAGCAGTGTTGAGATATTATCCATATATCAAACCAGGCACGAAACATAGTCCTTTAAAACGGGCCCGCGTAAAAACGTGAAATATTGCAGTAAACAGTGGAAGCTTCTCGTGTCGGGTTTTAGGCCCACATTCAGTGGATTTATTAGGATTTGGACGTTTAGTGATATACTGCACTCGGTGACTAATAAACTCCTAGGCTATTTTTGTACAGGACTAGATTTAGGCTCCGCTTTTTTCGGAGGAATAAAAGCTGTTGACCTATTTTGACGCTATAAATCAATTTGTGGTCCATCGAGTTTGATGTTTATACTGTGATCTACAAAAAAAAAATACGACAGTTATGACCGTGACGTAAATAAAGAGATACTTGATCAGCATATTTATTGCTTAGGAAAAAACTGCAATGTTGAAAAGATTGGGGGCTTTGGGGGTCTGATTTTATAATAGATGATAAGCATGTTTTCTGAATATTTTATTTCTATGCTAAGTAATATGAAAATACTCGGGTAGGATGTCGATTACATTTTATAAAGTATTATCTGTACATACTTACTAACATAAATACGCATACACCGTAAGCCCTTAAGAAGAGAGTAGGTACTCCTTCTTAAAAACCCGGCAACGTATCAGCGACTCTCTTTAATCACGCAGATGTTCTTGGCGGCGGTGATTACTTACCAGCAGACCCGCTTGCTCGTTTGACACCTTTAGTATAAAAAAATAACCCTTCCTTCCTTGCTTCCTTTCCGATTTGCCGTAATTGCGTAACAAATAGACAAAGTTTGCCGAACAAACCGGCAGAAACCTACAGATCAGAGCCTACTAAGGTATGGTTAATTGGCAGATAATGTTGGAAACTACCGAGTCTACCTACTATTGTCCTTGGAGTCGGTAACTTGGCGTGATAAGCGTCAAGTTGGGCCAGTTTCCTTAATGAATAGTAAGTGAATTAATCAAGTTATGCCGTTACTTGGCTAAACTTCTGGATACCAGGTGGCTGTTGAGAATTATTTGATATTTAACATAAGTATGAAACAAAACGTATTATAAAACCCTTATATAGACGCAATGGTAGCTAATATTTATTCTCATAAAGACTTTTTACTATGCAAAAAAGATAACGTATAAAATGGCGAGTAGATATACGTACGAGTTTTTTTGAGTTGAGTTTTTTTTTGTATTATATTCAACTCAACATTTACAGTACAAGGTTGGATTTCCAATCTAGACTGGTTCGTATTTATTCTATGCCTGGGTGTAGTATACATACGTACCTATATAAAATTCTATATGTGATTCCTTTGTTTTATATTCGTAACAAAATTGCTGTACGGAATGGATCACTGTGTGAGTTACACTGTGTGAGATATTGTATTAACTTATTTATTTTATTTCAACTTGTATATAAAGAAAAATACTTGTAAGTTGTAGCGTTAAAACGCGTTTTGAAAATCATTTTCACACAGTTTTACTTTACTAAGCTGGAGGATTTCTAGTTCCTACCTTAAGAATGTCCTGAGAAGAATAACTTGGTCTAAAAGATTCTTAAAATGTACTTACCTATCTAACTTACGTAACTTTAAGCATATTTAACTTTACCTGAAGCAGCTAGCAAATCAGGGATATAACAGGCGGGTGATATTACACAAGTTGGTCTCTCTGATGTTTGGTGAATACTAATATAGGCAAATAGCTTTTTACATGGTGCTGAATTTCAATGTAGTGTTTAATATAAAGGGCTTTCACGGTAGGTTAATGGATAAGAGACCATTTAATTTTGTACTTCCCTACTTCTGGCCATAAAAAAGATTTTTTTTACTTTCAAAAACTCATTACCAAAAGAATTAAGATTCTCAGAGCAACACGTGTGACTATTTTTAATGCTGACTGTAGGTAGGTACCATGAAACCGTTTTTGCCCGCGGCTTTGCCCATTTGAGTTATGGCCTGTCACAGGGGATCTTTATCGCGTCTCTTAATCACAATACTTTTTCGTTAACGATTCACCATTTTGGACATAAAGAGACCGAGAGCAATCTAAAAAAACACAGACAATCTTTCATTTTAAAAGCGGTTTTGAATTTTGTTTTTAAGATTTATTGCATTGTAGTTTTTTCACCTCTTCAAAATGAGTCTAGGATAAAAGCTGTACCTTTTATTTTAATGCACCTGTTGGATACGACTAATTTGCTACCTACAAATATTTTATTATTAACAAAGGTTCTAAATAAATATTATATTCAGCCAAATACTTAATCGTATATACACTCAGCGGCACATTTAACCCATTGCGTATTTATCATACAAACGTAGCTACTTACTTTATGATTTTATAAATCAAACATTAAAATGCTTATTGCAATACTTTTCACGTTACGTGACCTTTATATGGTCGACTTTCCGATTTGTCCAAAAAAATAAAAAAACTTAATCCGTCTTTAAGCTCCATAGATCTATGCTTGATAAAAAGTTAACCATATAGTCATCTTACGTGAAAAGTATTGTAATAACCCCTTTTGTATGATGTCTTTTTTGTTTGATTTGGTCTGGGTATTAACCCAATATTTGTGGTACATAGGTATTCATCAGTATCCCATAAAAATATCTATTCTTTTTCGGTAACGATATCAAAACAATACTTGCTTAACTCCCCATGGATAGTAAGTAATCTCTCTATGTACAGGTCACAAACGGTCATTAAGGTAACGCAAGCAATTAAACCAGAAAACTGCCAACTTAAATGTCCATTCGGGTCACGTATGCCAACCTCATTGGTCCAGCCAATCCCATCGCAACATGCATATTAATGACAGACCAAACGGCTAACAAAAATATGGGACACGGACCCACTTAAATTCCACTCGAATTTCCAGTTCATAAAATCCAGTCGTGTCCCGGAAATTGCATCCATAAGCTTGAATGGAATCAGATCAAGATGCTGAGGATAAAGGACGTGTAAGAGTTTCTGGTAAATAAAAATAATGAGGGACAGAAAATTAAGAGCGCTATATTTTTTTGTTTTTTTTTTTATGAGATAGGGGGCAGACGAACAGACAGATCACCTGATGGTAAGCGATTACCGCCGCCCATGGATACCGCAACAGCAGCGGAGTCGGCAAATGCGCTGCCGACCTTTTAAGAAGGAATACGCTCGCTTTTTGAAGGTTTGTAAGTCGTATCGGTTCGGAAATACCGCTGGTGATAGTTCATTCCATAGTTTTGTAGTACGAGGCAGAAAGTTTCTTAAGAAACTGCACAGTTGAAGATTGCCAAGCATCTAAATGATGTGGGTGGAACTGTTGTCGAGTGGAACGGTGGCGAAATGAAGCGGCAGGAATCAATCCGAACAATTCCTCAGAGCATTCCCCATGGTATATTCGGTAGAATATACATAGCGAAGCTACATCTATTATATATATACTTTATACTGTAGATACTTTTAAAAATTCCCGCCCCGCCGCGGTTTTGTACCCCCGTGCCTCAGAAAGCACGTTAAGTCGTTGGTCCTGCGCCTAATCCATCTTCGGTCGTGTCCCATCGAATTAAAAGGTATAAGGAGTGCATCTGTGTTTGCGCACACACTTGAGCACTATCATATATCCGGCATACTTTAACATAACGATCAGCCGAAGATCAGCCGTCGTAGCCGAATCGATTGGAGGGTCTTACTTTAAAATCTTCGAAGGGTCTTCGAGTCCGGGTTACCCTTTCATAATTTACTGGTACACAATTCAATGCCTGCGATGACAGTTAATACTACTTTAGGTAGGTAATTAGGTGGGTGAATTTCAACAAACCTAATTACGGTGGCGAGTTTTTAAAACCACTTTACATACATTTTCGCCACCGGGATTGCACCACCGGACTTAGAAACAGTAACAAAATTGGCATTATAAAAAAATATATTATTCCACCACTAACTTACAGTCTATAAATATGACAGTTAACTTAATCTCAATCCATACTTCCATACTAATATTATAAATGCGAAAGTAACTCTGATCTGTCTGTCTGTCTGTCTGTCTGTCTGTCTGTCTGTCTGTCTGTTACTCTTTCACGCCAAAACTACTGAACGGATTTAAATGAAATTTGGTATACAGATGGTCGAGACCCTGAGAAAAGGACATAGGCTACTTTTTATTGCGAAAAGGGGGTTGTACGGGGTTAAAAGGGGGGTAAAAAGGTACTTTTCCACGCGGACGAAGTCGCGGGCGGCCGCTAGTAAGCTATAAAACTGGTTTTTTATGTAAAGGAGAAAAGACAGGCTCAAAATACATGCCACCGGTTATTGATACGGTACTTGGGAAAATCACCCAGGTAAATAATTGCCTGGATATCCGATCACTAGTTATAACAAATATAATATTTGTATTAACTACGAGTACTACATGGTAAATGAATACGGTTAACCTATCTGAAGTGTATATTTCAAACAACTGTTGTTTATGTAAACAAGCAATGTTAGCCGTGGGTGAAACATCTACCAGATGCTTCCGTAGCTTGCAAGCTTAGCAATGTAGACTCAAAACGTGCCTTGATGAATAAATTAAATTAACGTACTGTCGTGTCTTTCCGTTTTAGACTGATGCGATATTGAAAGCATTTTGGAGCCCTAATTTATATCTATACTAGAGGCTTGACCTCACTTCATTTCGGGAGTTATCTTGCAATTCGTATCATTTGCCAAGATTGCCAGAATTGTAGATGGCGCTAAGTGTCGATAACATCGAGCAAGTGTTTTGTCTTTTCCGGTTTTCATATAATTCTTGTGGTTTTGTCTATAGAAGTTGTCTCTTTATAAATAGTATAGAAGATATAGATGCCTAACATGATATTCGATTGTACCGTCTAGTGACTTTTTTGCGAATTATTGGTTAGAATATCACTTGAGACTAAGAAACTCTGAAGAAATAGTATATCTAAGTGTTCATAAGAAACAACAAATCATATATGTTCCAAAACTAATGTTACGAGAGTTAACAGGAAAAATCACATTTTCCTCTTCATCTGGAGTTAATTCTTTGATATAATAAATAACATGAGTTGGTAACATAGTTATGTTCTAACCCTGAACTTTGACTATAACTTAACCTCAATTTTAACTAGCTGTTAAGACCAACCGTTAGTTAATTTATAACAAGTAGCCTTTAGATCTTTGGGTACATGTACTTGTTGTTTACGAGCCCCGAGGTACGCTTTTAGGAGTTAACTGCATAAGTGCATAGAATTCCACACATAGTAACTATGTACATACATGGTAATTATACTACCGCGTTAACTGGTAGATGTTATGCGGTTTCGAAGTGAGGTCACCGTGATTATCCTCCCTATAGAACAAACTAGCTGATATGATGACATAAGTAAGTCTACGTCACACTAATCTTAGCGTGTTATTCCCAGTTGCATCCAAAGCTGTCGCTTTGGTACCCGGAGTACGCTTAGTCTATGATCCAAAATTTGGAGTCTGGTAATTATAATGATGTAATTAGACAGAGAACCAGAGTCACCGACATAGCCCACCGAATCAGCAAACTGAAGTGGCAGTGGGATGGTCACATTAGCCGCGGAACTGACAGCCGTTGGAGCTATAAAGTCCTTGAGTGGAGACCGCGACTCGGTAAACGTAGTGTTGGACGCCCTGCTACAAGATGGGATGACGACATTCGAAGGCTGGCTGGAGTGAGCTGGATGAGAGTGGCCGAAAATCGGGAGTGGTGGCGTGCATTGGGGGAGACCTATGTCCAGCAGTGGACGAGCGTGGGTTGCTGATGATGATGAATTATAATGAAGCGACTGCCGCGTGACCTTAGCCAACCTTTAACAGGGGAACCAGACTAATGAATTATGGTTACACGTTTCAGAAACTTGTAAACGAAGTCGAAATGTTTCCTCACTTTTTTCCTCACCTCCGAGCTGACGATAGAAAACGTACATCTGTATCTGTTGTTTTGTGCATGTCTACTCTTTTATATTATTATAATCATAGTGCGTCACCCAAGGTCCAGCCTGAAAACCAGCGCTGCAGCAGCTGCTTGCGGCGGCTGTAGCATCATACTGAAGCTGAACCTTGTTGGCCGCAACTTCTGTTTCCCTTGTTTTGTCTTTTTGTCTGTGTAAATGTTGTGGTAATAAATGTTTTCTTACTCTTACTCTTACATAGCTTTACATGCTCGGATTGAAAGTATTGAAGGTGATGTTCACTGAGCTATTATTGTTCTTTTGAAAGTAACAAATAAGTCTGATGTCTTTTTTACTGGCCTAAACTGTCCCACTGCTGGGAAAAGGCCTCTCCCAAACTCTTTTATTGGTCTTTTTCAGTAGCCAACGCTTGCCAATCCTGTTGGTGTGCCAATGGTGGTCTAATTCCTCATGCCATCTTTTTCTGGGTCTGACTCTCAACCGTCGCCCATCTGTTGGCTTTTATTGTGTAACGATTTTAGTCCACCTCTTCGGGTGCATCCTTCACTAATGTCATTAAAAATAACTACAAGTAGTAGATATACATTCCATATTCAGTTTATATCTAACCACTATCAGAGAGGAAGGTAGTTGGCATCAGTCCAAGTGAGGAAGTGAGAAAGATCCACTTGATTTTAACCATTACGGTATCACTGCGACGTAGTAAAAATATGTACTTGCACAGGTTTTAGTAGTTACTTAAAATATTACGTACGTATATTTCAACTAGTGTCTTTAGTGTCTTTCTTTTTTTAGGTTGTCTGGAAGAGATCGCTATTAGCGATAAGTCCGCCGATATTGTATTTGGAAATTACTATTAGCATTAAGTTCTGTTATCTGTTGTGCAATAAAGAGTATCTATCTATCTATCTATCTAGTGAACTAAAAGTTATTGAAAACAAATTGTACTCTATGTATTGTCCAGGTGTACAAAAGTTATACAAAAGAAGTTTAGCGTGATCAAAGGCACATTATACAGACGAAAAAATTAAAAAATAATTTATTCGTGTTCTTTTAATGTTTTTTGGAGAGAACTCGTCTCAAAAAATGATAATACTTTCTAAAGTCTATAAAACGACTTTACAGGGACTACAAGTACCTAAGCTATTCAAATTATTAAATTTGAACCTTATGTATGTTGCAGATAGGTCAATATTTATTAACTTTCCATAAATTTAGAAATATCTGTAACTTAACATATAAGGTTCAAAATGTGAAGTCTATATTTATCAGTCGACTGCCATCAATTAGGGAAGTATTTACGCGCATACTTAAATGTATCTAAATAAATGTTATATAACCAAACCATCTTTACTTAAATTTCTTGGTTTATTTCTTGTATTTCGGTGAAACAAGACCTGTGTTTCATCTGAGAACAACTACAAGGTCATTAGCATTATCGCGTGTAATAAAAACGTTACTCTAACTTTCAGGAAAAGAGTAAAATTTTGCTACCCTAAAACTCTGGGTGAATTAGGTGAAACATTTTCTTAAAGAAACTCTTAAACTTTATTTATTAAGGAAACAAAATAGTAAGATATGTAGGAAATGTCCCCAAAGTGGCAATGGGTTAGCATAGTTACCTTAATCAAAATGAACTCTATACTAAACGCAGATTCAGCAGCCGTCATATTTATCATTCATTAACAAATGACAATAAAGCTGTTTAATAAAATGGTCAGTAGGTTTAAAGGGACGTCGTGCCTTATTGCCACGAGATACTCTTGTTTAATAGCATAGTAATTAATAAAGTCGAACTTATGCGATCCCAATAATGTTATAGATACGAATACTTACTTACTACACACTGGTTAAGTAATCCAAGCTGATGCCTTTCGAATAAGATATCGCCAATTCGCCACCTCGATCGGTCCTGCACAATTTTCCTAGCCTATTTGCCCTTGATCTTTCGCAAATGCTAGCAATAGGGTACTTGACTATTTTTTTTATGTGTTTAATCAAAAGACCCCTCTATTAAAGAAACATTGTTGAAAGAATTATTTGATTCTGATTTGAATTACCTGAGATATCACAACTTTAAGAGCACATATTTTACGCGGGCCCAAAAACGCTCTATACAAATGGCTACCAACATGTGACGTCACACGCTTGTATCTTGTATGCGCGTCTAGCAAATTTTGTTTGGTAGCTATATCAAATGTTTCGTTTATGTACATAGTTTTATAATAAAAGTTTGTGTTTAATGTGTGGGTAGTTCAATGATATAATTATTTTTATAATATTATAAACTTTAAAAATGGACTTGCCCATGAAACTTTGATTGCTCACAAAACCAGCTAGACGTTATATTTTTAACTGAAAATTTAGGCTATTGGTTCTTATTTACCAATATTTTGGTAAAGTGTCAATAATTTTAAGATTAATCTACCCCTTATTTTATCTATACCATAATTATTAAGAGCGTCAGGCTTGTATTAGCTCCATAGTTTGTCTATTTATGGTCATTGCTTGCAACAAAAACCGCGCAAAACCTTCACAAACCAGAACGCAACAATACTCCGCCCACTGTCTCATACCGTATGCTTTTTGCGCAGTTTCGCAAAGCGTGGGCTAATTTCGAAACGCGAACAATATAAGCCGTGCCGTGGCATCAGCGAGGCATTAAATACGGCTAAAATACAGAGGCGTAAGGGCCTTTAGGCCTGTTACGCACTAAGCGACGCATCAAAGCAGACCACTGCAGCCAGACAACTAGAAGCCGTAAAAGTTTATGAGTGGCGTGAGTGGTTTTTGCTTCTGAGTGGGTGCACTAGTGAGCGCAACATAACCGCGTAACTGACAAGTTTTGCGTCAAAATGAAAAAAAAAAAAACTGTCTAAACTAGATAGCCAGCTATATTTGTTGGTCTACTAAGCGTAAATCAAAAGTGTTGGCTGTCGATATACCTACCTATTTTAAGTAAAAGTATGGATATAGTATTGCCACGTGTCAATAGTATCGATAATATCCATATCCGGAATAGTTTTCGTGGTCAACTTTATGTATCGTATTTTATTGCTATCATCACACTACGTATTTCATGTCTTACCGCTGCGTCCATTACTGCCTCATCTTTCCGCTTCTTTAAGTCAACCGAAATATGTGAGACTTGGTTTGCCGGTATGCCGCAACCCTCTTGGCGTAAAATCTTCTATCCTTATAAGTTGACGCAACTTGCCGCATTCCTCAGCCGGATTGCGGCTAGCCGCTCAGCGCGTAAAGACCCTTAGGGACTAAACTACATGCGTGCCCCACTCCTCTAATCCTCAACGACGCAAATGCTCTCCAAATAATGGGAAACATAAAGCCATGAGTGTGTGCAGGGCCGCTCCGGGCTTCGCCCTACGCGGCGCTCTGCTATATTCTTGCAATATAACGAGTGATAGAAATGGCCGCTCCGGGCTTCGCCCCTACGCGGCGCTCCGCTTGGCTCTGCCGCTGTATGATATGATGAAATGGCCGTTGCGGGATTCTCCCGGTTGCAACAATCGATGTATTTGCCGCTCCGGGCTTCGCCCTACGCGGCGCTGTCGCAGGGTTTGTGAAGAAAACTCGTGATGAAATGGCCGCTCCGGGCTTCGCCCTACGCGCGCGCTTCGCTCAGTGTTCGGGGCTTGTGTCGAGTATTTAGATTTTTCCATTTAAGCTGCATAAAGCCCACACTTGATGCCTACGCTGAGCTGGCTAAGCGATCAAAGTTCATAATCGTAACGTTAATTGTCAGTAGGTAGTGCTAACAAGCACAAGTGATAAAATTACTTTATGAATTTTGATTTCAACTAATTTAATTTTTTACTTACCACTAACCGCATAAATATTGTGGTAATACTATATGAATATATGAAATTACCAAGTTATATTTGCGGTTCTTCTCATTGATTTTACATAAGTGGTTTCGTTTGAAACTCTAAATTTTCTTGAGTTTTTAGTTTGTATGTTATTGAATCTTTATAGTTCCTCAATATGATAATTATGGTCAGTGTAAGTGTTAGTGTTTGAGAATTACGTAAAAACTTAAGACAGACGGTCGATAAAGCAGGCGACCCGTTGTATCACCAATATCAACTCAACTCAATTCCCTTCCATAGTCCCGGTTTAGTTGCCATCTCTCCCATAACCCTAATATTTTGTATCTCCATCGCATGTTTTCATAATAATTGTTCTGGCTGGTACCTATGTGTAGGGTTCAGCCGACTTCAGTACAAAATGTATGGGAAAATTTCGTAGGTAGAGTAAAAAAAAAATTTCTTTTTTTTTCCCGTCGCATGTTTTTGTAAATGCTCTGGTTGGTTGAGAATGACAATACATGTCACTTTTTGACAGGGCACAATACACAGACGTTGAGTATTTACAATTTTACGTACATTTTACACAAGTTTGTACTAAATCTTAAAATTTTCCTTGAGGATGAAGTTTTTTTTTTTTCTACCATTTTGTAGCTCTTGTTATACCTACCATAAAGATTATGACAACGATTCTCGTCCAAGTGGCGCCAACGCCCGAAAAATCGGTTTTTAAGTGCGAAAAAACTCAACATTTACAAAATGGCCGCCAGCTCGTCCGCCATCTTGTTTTTTCAACAACCCATATTTTTCCCATATTCTACAACATATACCGCGTCGAACCACGTTTTTACTTTTTCTCTGAGATAATACTGCTCGCCCAAGGAACCTCTCAAAAATGCCCCTGTCAAAATTTTCTTTTTGGACGCTGCTCCCAGTGTTGCCAGTTAATTTTAGTAAAAATGGACAAAGGGATTTCAAATACTTAAATTCAAGCCTGCATGTACTTTTTTTTCCCCAACAACTGTCATTTTAATTTTTTTTATTTTTTGACCAAGTCTCGAAACTTATTTAAAATTATGAAAATATTTTTGAACATGGCAACACACCTTAGAAAGACACTCGTTCGCGTCATACATCATGAGTTCCCCAAGTAGCGCCATCTGGTCGAAAAACAACTTTGATTTTTTTCAAATCTCCTTTTTTTACAAAATGGCCGCCAACTCGTCCGCCATCTTGATTTTTTGACAAACCCATATTTTTCCCATATACTACATCATAATCGCTTTGAATGGCGTTTTAATTTTTTTCTAAAATAATACTGGTTCCCCAAGGAACCTCTCAAAAATGACCATGTCAAAAAAACATTTTTCTCAATATCTCCAGTGTTGCCAGATGATTTTGTTAAAAATGACCTAATGTCATTAAGACTAACTCAACGAAAGGCTTGATGTGTTTACTTTTCCTGGAAATCAATTTTTATTTTTTTTACTATTTTGGGCCCTGACGCTTAAACTATCAAAAAAACGCAAAAAATGTTTTTCGACATGGCAACACATGTAAGCAAGACTCACACCTGCCTCATACATGCAAACTTTCTCAAAGTGTCGCCATCAGTCAAAAAAATCACTTTGAAAATTTTCAAAAAAAATACGATTTCACAAGATGGCAGCCAGCTCGTCCGCCATCTTGTTTTTTTGACAGCGCGTATTTTTTCCATATACTACATAGCATAACCTATCAGAGACAATTTTTATTTTTTTTTCCATCTATGATACCCTCGTCCAAGGAACCTCTAGAAGTCAGCGACACCCGAAAAATTTATTTCCGCCCGCCATTTCCAGTGTTGCCAGTATTTTCCAAAAAAACTATCTGAAGGACATTGCGAGGCTCAATGACTACAAAACTGCATACTCGGATTTTGCAAACATGGCAACTTTTTTTTTTCTACATTCGGGGGCGTGGCCAAAAACTACCATGAATTTGGTAGAATTTCTCATTCATGGCAATACTATGATAAAATACCCACCGACGCTCGGAACATTTCAAATCTCTCTAGTGTTGCCATCACCCCCCGCAAAATTCGTTTGAAAAGTGCACTTTTTTTCTCCAAACAAAATGGCCGCCAGGGGCGGCGCCATCTTGGATTTGAAAAAATCGTAAATGACGTTGAAAAGTAGAACATATACGCCACAGATTAAAAAAAGAATTTTGTAAATTGAGCGGCGCCCCCCTCAGCTACGATCCCGTGAAAAGTGCTCGAAATCAAATCCCGTGAAAAGTGCTCGAAATTGAATTTTCAATCCAAGATGGCGGCGCCGCCATTTTGTTTTTTCAACTTTTTTTTCTTTTTATGTATATGACAGCTGAGGGTGACTCTGAGACACTTTTCACTTTTCGAATGACTGCCGTAACAAAAAAGTTGATTTCGCAAAAACGGCCGCCATTTTTTTTTTTTTTTTTTTCAAATGTCAAAAACCTGGATTGATTAAGAAAACACTCAGGGTTGTCAAAAAAAAACCCGCAAAAAAACCCGGCAACCACCCCAAAAACAGCCCTGATCAGTCAGTGAGTGAGTCAGTCAGTGGTAATCTAGCTTTATATAATATAGATGTTTTCTCGTGATGTTCGCCGATGTTGACAAAAAATAGATTATGCAAAGGACAATTTAGCGACACTGTCAACATTGTAGGTAATCCTATACATACATAATCTGTAATAACTCAAGTCAATAATAGTAGTTTATGTGATAAGGGTTATTTCAGGCAAGATTTAAAAAAAAAACGAGCCATTGTTTCTCTCATCTTTACTCATGTTATTATCTTCAAATAAAGAAATCAGAGGTAAACACTAACTTATTTGGCAGTATGATAAATGTAACTTGTCCTCACGTGAAAATAAAAAAAAAAACACTGTCGCATTATTTAAAAATCGGACCTTTAATGGACCACTATTAAAATAAATAGAATCGTATGACTTGTTAACATCTTCAGAAACTTATGAAAGAAACTTATAATACTGTCGTCTCTGGACTATTACAATGGAAAAGATAGAAAACACAAAAATGTCATGGCTTAGGAATATACGACATTTGACTGGCAACAAATCCACCGAACTACTTTTTAGCCTTGCCATGAATGATGAGCTGATGGCCAAACTTCAGTAACGAAGTGGAACCTATTAAGAAGAAGTATAATATGTAATTAAATTTCTGAAATGCCTAGTACTTAACTTGTGAATTTTGTGCAATGAAGTTATCTATCTTTTTATGTACTCAGCTAACGGAAACGTTGCGAAAGCAAGCTTGCTGAGTAAGATTAGAGCGCTAATCCTATGTGGGTTCTCTTAGTGAGATAAAAACGAAAAGGTCAGCAGGTGGGTAATTCTCGCGCTTTAATGTGAAGCTGAATTCGACATTGGCAAACATCTGATGAAATAACCTTTGATGCATATCAAGTGCATAGCGTAATTATTTTTATAAGTACACATAAAGGAGAAGAAATCGTTGCGTACCTTTAACACCCTTACCCCCAATGGGCGTCGGTACCTACCCTTTCTCACTCGACGAAACACAACGCGGGCGCTGCTTCACGCCGGTCTTCTGTATCACTCCTGTCGAACCGGCCCATTCATGCCGAAGCGCGGCTGTCCCACGGGTTGATAAATTTTAACTAATATCTATTATTTTTTTAGCTTTATAAAGTCAAAGGAATGAAAACGTCCAAAGAGGACCCGACTTTCTGGGTTCGCCCGAATCCAGTAAGTCGCAGGTGTTAGAATAATCGAGATGGGAGCTGCCTCGTTTAAAATACAAACAGGATTTGATGCAAATTTAATCAGCTGGGCTTACGAAGCCCGGGAATTGTGTTAGTCACGTTGATTAACCTAAATACGAATTTGAAATTTTTAGTTGTTAACGTCGAAAGACCCAAAAGCCCTTTAAAGGGCAAAATCAATTGAGATTTTCTATGGTTTCTGCTGTCTGGGCTTTATGAGGTAGGTACAGAAAGGCAAAAAAGCAAGCGGGTTATCTGATGGTAGTATTTTAAGCAAATTCTACAAATAGTCGCTTAACGTCGTAAGGCCCATAAGCTTTTTAAAAGGCATAAAACCAATTGCTTTTCCATTGTGTCTGCTGTCTGGGCGTAACGACGTTAAAGTAGAAAATATCAATTTATTTTAAGTAATTTATTTTTAAATGTCATGAAAATTTAAATAAAATTATAGTCCAAAAATCCAACCATAAAACTTGTCAAGATCTGAATCTGGTCAAGATTACACAGGAAATCGAATCCCATTTTGTGACTTTTATCTTATTCGCAATGTATTGATATGTTTAATTGTTCCTACATGCAAATTTCGTTACTACCAACCGCATAAAATAATAATAATTTATTTATTCACCACAATAACAGATAACAAAGATACATTGGCTTTTAGAGTAAATGTATGATGCCTCTGGCGGGATTAATTAGCATTATCTATGTAAACGTCGATTAAGTAACCAATGCGTCATGCATGCCGGCTAATTAGGTTGTTCCATTTAAATTCATTGAATGTATTGATTTGTTGTATTTGTTATTTAGAAGTTTTTGTTCCGCATTTTATATGCTTACAAAAATGGACTTTTGACTATCACCATCACCTGAAATAGATACTTAACTTCATTCGATATTTTAATATCCGTGATAAATGGCAAAGAAGCAGACGGTAGGATTTTTTATGTTACGAGTATGTGATAGATGGATGAAGAAAGGAGCAGACGGACCACTTGATTGTAGGTGATTGCCGCAGCCCATAGACTCTTGCAGCACCGGTAGAGTCACAAGCTAACCTTTAAACCCCTTTCCTCCCAATTGGGCCTCTCGGTACCTTATCACTCGACGAAACACAGCACTGGAGCCGGTCATCTGTGAAGACCGGCGTAAAGCAAGATCTGTAAGGACCGGCCGATTCACGCTGAAGCATGACTCTGCCACGGTTAAAACGGGTCCTGGGCAGTTGTATCAATTTTCCACCAGGAACCTAATCTCGCAATTTTTTACCTTAAGGACATTTCTTTATGTTCTCTCCATGAAAAGATAATTAGACGGGTAAAGTTACCCCCAATGGGAAAACGTGACGTTGTTATGGCATTTGCATTGTCTAAAACCAAGAAAGACGGTCAAATAAAAACGTTAAAATATTTGAAAGTATTTTTTGTACATTGTCCTGGACCCAAACTAAGGTTTTCCCTTATTTCCCTTCTTGGAAACAAGAAACAACAAAGGAACCACTGAAGGCCAGCACAAATATCTTATGTAATAGCTCAATGACCCGAAATGAGTCTTGGCCTCCGATACGAGATGTCGCCGTATGTCCCAGTCTTGTGCAGTTTGTCGCTAATCATCATCATCATCATCTCAGCCAATAGATGTCCACCGCTGGACATAGGCCTCCCCCAAAGTTCTCCACACAGATTGGTCCTGTGCCACCCGTATCCAATGGGCTCGCGCGACCTTCACTAGATCCTCGGTCCACCTGGTGGGAGGCCTGCCACGGCTGCGGCCTCCTGCACGTGGCCTCCACTCAAGGACCTTTCCACCCCAACGGCCGTCTGTTCTCCTCGCAATGTGCCCTGCCCACTGCCACTTTAGCCACGCAATTCTTTGGGCTATGTTCGTGACATTAAATCTCCTGCTTCCAATTCTTGCAGGTCCGCGTTTACTACATCCCGCCCAGCGATAGCTTGGGTGCTCCACCGATCCCCACAAATATTATGTTTTATTAAAAAATATTTGTGTTGGTATGGGAACTCGCGACCCTTGCGTTCCAACCAGTGCCCAAACCACTGCGCTAAACGGGTCGTAATATATAATATTGCAACCAGCAAACAAAAGTATGTACTTAATTTAGAACCTACAAAAGAAAGTCTTGTCTAGGACGTCAGTTCTAATGGCAACGATTAGCTGAATTGTAATTAAAACGATGAATATCAAAGCTAGACTATAAATCAGGCGGACAGTTGACGTATTGAACGATCTACTATGGCTAAAGCTATGCAGTTACTCGTAGTTTTAATTTACACAGATAATTAACGGTCTTTTACGGCACAAATAGCAATTAATTGATACGAAACAATACGACAGTATAAATATAAGAACTCATTATATTACTTACTGCTTGACAATGGAAGCTATCGCTTGTGATCCGTTAGATGGCGTACTGATGTTAAAATGAGGTCCAACTTCAATGTTATTGGTTTAGTGACATTTGACATCTTATGTCAAAACAACCAATCACCGCGTAGATGAGCTCAGTTTTACAGTACGCCATCTAGAGGAGCTCCGATTTGACCGCGTTACGGCCGTATATTTGACATTTTCAATATGAATTTAAAACCCAATACTCGAAAGCTAAAACTCACATACCTAATACATAAATTCGGATTCAAAAGTTTTATCCAATAACCTTGATTTCACGCAAATAGTACAAGTACACTTCAGCCTATATCGCTTCAATGCAGACAAACATACTTATACGGCAAAACTACCCTTATTCACAATGGAAACCTAAAAATATCTTACGGAACAGGTGAGAATGAAGGCTAAGTGATTTCTCAAACTAAATAATAATAGCAAAACTTTTCCCATTCAAAAGTGCTCATTCACCCTCGGAATTGTTAACCCGACCTTCCCTGCAAACGATGTATAATGTGTTCTAATTCAAAACGCTGTCACCCCGTTCATGGAAGTAGAGATGTGAAAAACAACCTTAAACATGTACCTAAATTTAAACATACAATAAACTTCATTCATTCCTTCATATCATCATCATCATCATGAGCAATCCACGCTCGTCCACTGCTGGACATAGGTCTCCCCCAATGCACGCCACCGCTCCCGATTTTCGGCCACTCGCATCCAGCTCACTCCAGCCAGCCTTCGAATGTCGTCATCCCATCTTGTAGCAGGGCGTCCAACACTACGTTTACCGAGTCGCGGTCTCCACTCAAGGACTTTATGGCTCCTTTATTCAGTCAACACAAAATAAATGTTAACACCAGGCCCGGTGGCGCATTAGGTAGAAACCCTGCCTCATACGCCAAAGGTAGTGGGCTCGACACACCCTAGACACACATTTGTGTGATGAATGCTTGTGTCTACTCAGATATTTATGGCAGGTTTGAACGTTAATATCATTTTGAATGATCCAGATTATAAAGATCAGGCAACACAGACTTTGTTAAGGAATTCCATTTCTCAGTTCCAGCTGTTCGCATTAAAAACAAGGGAACGAATCGGCTTCATGTTAAAATCATTTAGATTACATATATCTGTTACTGTTTTCAATAAAATGCATTCTAAAATATCGTTCTTCCGCGTACTATCACATCTCTAGACCTGCACTCGACGGCAACAATTTATATATCAAGAGCATAGCTCATCTATTGACACGATATAATGGCGTCGATTCCGCTCTGTCTCGGGATATTAAAACTCACAAATTGATGGTTGCTCGCAATATCGCTTGCTGTTGTTTACATATTCACAGTAAAATGTTAGCCAGTAGAAAGATAGGCTTTTTTATAAACCTCTTATTCTTCTAATATTGGTTGAAGTTTTTACTGCCTCCCCTAGTAGTTTCTACTACCTCCCCTAGTAGTTTCTACTGCTCCTTATACTTTGCTAGAGTCTGCCAGTTATGGGAGTGTTGGTCTAGGTCTTCAGAAAGAATTGAAAGGATTTATCAATACCTTTATGCCACTGCACTTTTTAGGTTTAGATAAAATAGTCTTAATAAGGTGTCTATGGGCAATGGCAAACGTCTACTAACAGGTCATCGTCTACCACCTATCACCTACAATGCTATAACAGCACGTCAAACATTAGGTGAATGCTAGTTGTAGTAGTATGAAGAAATTGTTATTGCAAATTTTTTAAGATTCATTGCTAAGATAGTTGGGATTTACTGAGGTAGTCGGGATTTCTATAGACACTATCTTAGCTTGAATCCTCGAGATTATGTTGAGTGCTAAGTAATACACATGGTTTGTACCAAACACATAAACATATAGATACATTTACAAAGTTCTTACCCGATCATTGCCATAAGAAATCGTTTTAATTTAAAAAGTAAGAATAAAGGCTATTCACAGATGGATCACAGTTTAAAAGAACTATCTGAAACTAGGTCAATGGTAAGACCTTAAAAGAAAAAATCCAACCAACCGTTCCATTTTAACAAAGTTGAGTAGGTTTCATTACATGAGTACGGGTCGTGTCTGAAGAAATAAGAATTTATGATAAAGTGCAGAACAAAATTTCAAAAAGCTTTTAAAGACTAATTAATATTAGTTTAATTTCCTCTGGCGAGTCTTCGTTATTGAAATATATTCACATTTTTGCTAGGTTAACCGTTATTTATTTCTTTAAAATATCATTCACACAAATTCACACAATATCTAAAAACATTTAGCTGTCTACAGATATCAGATAATAGACAAACACGTATATTAAACCCAGACACTAAGCAAACACAGGTGTTCATCACACGAATTTTTGTCCAGCCAGGCTAACATGCACGCCACGAGATAATTTGTCGACACTAGTATTTTGTCGGCACAAGTTGCGTCTCGCTCACCAGATTAAGCGATGAGCGGGATAGAAAGATGCGCTCTCGCGAACGAGAGTCGACAAAATTTTGTCGCGGTGCGCATGTTAGGCCTACAGGGTGGGGATCGAACCCACAAAGTTTGGCGTTTGAGGCAGGGTTACTACCAAATGCGCCGTCGGGCCATCATCATCATCCAATATCTTTATCACACTTCAGGGTATATATAGGCCTCCTCCTATGTTCGCATATACAACGGTAATGTGCCTGCTGTGAAGGGATGATGACATTCAGAGGCTGGCTCGAGTGGGCTGGATGAGAGTGGCCGAAAATCGGGATAATGGCCATCGAGCCAATCAAATAAAATACTATATCAAATAATAATATATCATCACCATCTTAGCAACCCACGCTCGTCCACTGCTGGACATAGGTCTCCCCCAATGCACGCCACCGCTCCCGATTTTCGGCCACTCTCATCCAGCTCACTCCAGCCAGCCTTCGAATGTCGTCATCCCATCTTGTAGTAGGGCGTCCAACACTACGTTTACCGAGTCGCGGTCTCCATTCAAGGACTTTATGGCTCCAACAGTTGTCAGTTCTGTAATAATATATCAACAGGACTTAACTAGACGGTAGTTTAATTAAGCATACACAATAATATGGTTGAACATTAAATATTTACAACACGGCAAGTAAAATTTAACTTTTATGATAACAGCTAATATTTGCTCTGCTAGAAAATCAATAACAATTTTGGCGGTAACTGCATAGAGCGTGCAATATTAGTGGAACTTGTTGATTTATCGCTGCGCTATCGAACTCGTTTTCTCGCACTAATTGAATTGAATTTAACGGTACTCGAATACCTTCCATTCGAATATGCAATTCGTAGTTTGGATGGATGAATTGAAAGCAAGTTTAAATTAAAAATAAGTAATAACGTTCTTATTGTTGATGTGTAGGAGTTATTCTCGAAAAAATTTTGTCCTTAGCGCAGTGAAAAGCTGAAATGGACGACTATTTTACTAACTGTGATCGTTTTCGAAATTATGAAAAAGAATTATGAATTTGAGCGTTTATACACCCTGTATAAACGCTCAAAATCATCAATAAACAGTTTAACCTCGACTTCTACCAATCATTCTGAACAACATGTATCTATGACTTGGAAATACGCATACATACCTAAATAAATTTCATCTTTTCATACTTTATGTTGTACGGGAAGTGAAAAAAAATTTTCGACTAAATATCAATTTGGGGTTAGTAGTATACATAGTTAAAATGGATGTATATATTTACTTCTTCATGACGATAAATTTGAGTGTGAATTTTTGCACATTTTAGCTTAGATGGCTACAATAAATTAATTTTATTGAAAAAAAATATTTTTTTGAGACATAAACTAGCACATCTCGTAAAATGGTTGACCATAAACGAAATTTTTTCCTAAATTATACTCTTTACAATTCATTCCATTCATTTGCACAACTGAGAATCTTCAGACATAATACTGTCGTAACATTGTACCAAATCAGGGTACAGGGTATAAACGTTCCTCGTATCTCAGAGATGTATTCCATGTTCGCCCTGTCCTTGTCACTCTTACGGGAAATGTTTCAGCGGAATAGGGAGAAGTTATTAGTACATAATGTCATTTCGCCTTGGCGCAAATTGGGTTCAACGTAGTAAATATGAATACAAGGTCGTACGTCATAGGTCCTCGTTACTTGGATTTGATACTCGAATACCTCGGAATTGATATACATTTGATAGCATTGGATTTGAAATCTATAGGATATTATTGTTTGCAACTATAGCAGCTGTAGTATAATAAAACGGGAATTAACGCGACGTTTATTGTTAATTACATTGTATTGTACTGACTATTGACGACCCGTTTGGCGTAGTGGTTCGAGCGTCGGTTGAGACGCAAGGGTCGCTGGTTTGATTCCGCACCAAGACAAATGTTTGTTGATTGAAACAGATATTGGTTTTGGGTCTGGGTGTTTGTGGTTCCTTCGTGGTTTCTGGTTTCCATAGTACAAGGGAAAACCTTAGTTTGGGACCAGGACAGTGTATGTGATGTTGTCTCTATTTATTAATAATTTATTTAATTTAATTTTGTTTGAAGTTTCGGCTACGTTGCAGTAGCTGTGGTCACGCGACCACGCCATACACTGCCTGTCCGATTGTGACCACGGCTGCTTCAACGTAGCTGAAACGTCAAGCAGTAAGTACAAACTACCTACAATACTTAACTATAAACGTCGCATTAAATCCAGTTTTATTATATAATATAGTAAATAGTAATCCTAACATGACTGGAGAGTTTATTTGGCTTATGTAAATGACCCCTAGTATAATTTCGTTTCAAATTATAATATTTTTCTTATAAACGCTGGTTGGCCTTATAGCAAGAAATCATGTCCAAAACTCACCAAAACTTCAAGTAGGTACCTACAGATCAAAGTTCAAAGGACGTCACTTGTCTTTGTTCACTTTGTATTAAACATCAGTAGGTATTGTAATACAAAAGTTAAATGTAGAGTTATTGGTTTTTCATCATTTCAGCTGAATCACTTAAATAAGTTTGTACTGGATGATATTCGTAAATAATGAGTTCTTGCAATAAATTGACGAATTTGTGTCCATTAACTTGCATGTTGCACTTCGATACAAAACAATTTACTTGATGTAACATGTAAGCTAGTGTCTTGAAAATGAAATATAAACTCTCATGCGTACTCACTTAAGGTCGATTTTGGGGTGAGGACGTAAAGTTGTATTATATGGGTGTATTGATGTAGCTACTGGTCTAGTACAAGGGTTGCCGCAGCGCGGAAGCCCGTATTCTTAGTTCCCCAAGGAAACAGCTGTTTGAAGGCGTTGTTCGGACAACCTTAAACGCCTACGAGATACAAATTAAAAAGTCACTGAAAATGGTATTTAGCTGATAGTGATATCAAAGAGTTCGTTGGCTTACGCGCTAGGTAGTCCAGCGTATCGTGTCACTCTCGCCACACGTTCCGTATAGTCTTTCTCTGTCTTATTCTGAAGCATATTGAGATGACTGTAACCGCGCATGCGTAGCCTGTTTGCACGCAATGTAGGCAGCAGGCGAGCAGTTCTCGGTCTTATTATATTTAAAATAATTATTTTGTGCCAGCAGAGCGGCTTTACTCGAGACGCCATTAATCTTTAGGCTATTGGTACTTAAGCAGTATTCATAGCTATTAAACAGGCATTATTCTTAGTTATAGATTATTAGGATTTAAGGTCACAGATATAGCCCAATGACTTTATGGCTCAAGTGGTAATGGAAAGGGCATATTGCGAGCAGAACATACGGCGATGAGGGTGGAACCTCGAGTGGAATCTGCGTAGGTACAGGTAATCGCAGCCATGGGCCGACTATCTGGTGAAGGTTGCGAGAGTTCCTATACTCTGATTCATAATCATGTAAAGTAAACTGACAAATGAAAATGACAAGTTTCTATGCATTTTTACATTTTGCATGTGTCAAATTGAGTGATAATGTATGGGGATGACACATTGACATCTGTCAGTTTACTTTACATGATTATGAATCAGAGTATAGGATGCGGGGGGCATAGGACCGACCTCTGTGGGGAACATTGGGCACTTTAATATCCAGCAGTGGATGTCAATTATATGAAATTATGATGATGATTGTATTGTATTGAACTAATTTAAACCTTTACCGGTTTGTTCATCGTGTCTTGAAGCTTACATCCCTCACATATACTTGTTCGTAGTTCGCTATCACTGACGACTCGCACCCCAGTTAAGCTAACTAAGCAGAGCAAATTAATGAAGTAACATTATTCGCTCAGACGATTCCTGACTTAATTGGATGAAACATTTAATTGACGTGTCATTATAAAGTTGAGCGTCATTGCTTATTTACATATTTACTTTAATGATTATTGATAGCAATATTTACGAGTGGAACGCGTCACGGAATATATTTACAAATCGGTCATTTTGGAATGACGAGGCTGAACCTTGTTGGCCGCAACTTCTGTTTCCTTTGTTTGGTCTTTTTGTCTGTGTAAATGTTGTGGTCAATAAATGATTTTTACTCTTACTCTTACTCATTTTAATTTGTTAAATATTGATCTCAGCGAAATAATGAAAAAAAAAGTTAACAATAAAACGCTTATTTGAATAATTTTATTTGATAAGTCACCGTTTACGAATTGTCTGAACACCTTACCAAACCATTCGTTACACCCTTTTTTTTATGTGATAGGTAGCAGACGAGCAGGCGGATCACCTGATAGTAAGCAATTGCCGCCGCCCATGAACACATGCAACAAGTGCGCTGCTAACCTTTTATCCCCTTCCCCTCCGATGGGCCTCCGGTATCCTCACTCACTCGGCGAAACTCAGCACAGGAGCTGCTTCACGCCGGTTTTCTGTGAGGCAGTGGTATCACTCCGGCCTATTTATGCCGAAGCATGGCTTTTCCACAATGGAACACACCCTCTCTACGTTTAACTTTATTCATCACAATTTTGAGTTTGTAAGTATTTCATCAAACCAAAATGTTACTCCAGAGTAGGAATTTAATCCACAAACTTTAGCCCAAATAAAGTACTTGAGTTACCGATATCAACTGACTATCACTTGAAAAGAACAGTATAGTTCGCAACAAATTGAAAATCGACGCGTCCATATTGCAAACATAACTCATATTTCACCATATTCCCTCGAATATTCCTGTTACTCTGTTGCAAATGCGGCTCTCGAAAATGTGTTAGAAAGTAACTTATTTTTGCGGGGGAAATTGTATTTTTCTTGACCGTTTCCTCAAGATTGGTGTAAGTAGGTTATCTTTATCGCATTCATCGCACTGGCAGGAATACCCTGGGCGGGTGAGATAGTAGTCCTTGTATGAAGGCTTACACGAGTACCTATATCAATATTACTACCACCACCGTGTTAATAAATACCTATGTGTGTACCTATATCTATTGGTTATATGGCGGGTCATTACTTCCCATCTTCACACGTCATACTTGTGAATAGGTACAGTCGAGTTCAAAAATATGTATACACTTTAGGACCTTGTCACAGTACATTGTATAAGAAAACGACTTCCACTTTCTTATAAATATGTATTGTGACAAGGTCCTAAAGTGTATACATATTTTGGACTCGACTGTACCAACTTTGGGGCCTGGTTTCATCAGCCTGTTGCAGTTTTATATGACGCAAAAAAAAACTTTTGTTGCTTATGATGAAAATTGTCTATATCGTAAGTATTGTGTACCAACACAAGCCTGTACAAATTCTATATGTTGACTCTGATAGTCTATACCAATACTTAGAACGACCACACGTTTCCTATTTAGTAGTTAATTTAAGTAAACAGTAGCATCGCTTATATTACTGTGTTCCGCTTCGAAAAATAACGCAGGCAGGAAAAATACGGCACCATTTTGTTTGGCAGCGCTAATGCAACCTTAGCAATGGCCAACAAGGTTTGTAGTTTTAGGGAAAAGAGGCTTAATCATCTAGTGCTTCACTTGTTCATTTATCCTGGAACGTAAAAAACGTCTATTTAGCCCTCTTTTAGGTACAGACACATCAGGTGATCCGCCTGCTCGCCTGCTACCTATCACATAAAAAAAAGACAATCTCTCAAAATACGCTTTGCTTTGATTTCTAACTGCACATATCTGAGAATAAACAATTTGGGTGCAGAGGAATGTTTGTTGATGAATGGGTATTGGGTATGGCTGGGTATTTCTGGTTCCTTCATTGTTTCTGGTTTCCATAGCACAAGGAAAAGCCTAAGTTAGAGAACAGGATAATGTATGAGATGGTGATTCAATTTATATATAAAAAACGAATTTAGCAAATCAATTAATAAACAAAACAGTAACGAAAAATGTCTCTCTTCAGTTGTTTTTGTTATATTGGTTTATGATTCCGATGTTCATTTGATTTCCTTATGATCATTACATTTGTATATCTGGGGAAGTTCGTTATTTTAAATAACGAATCTCATACAACTTTTATAGAACACAGCTCCAAATTCCTTGTTTTTGATATAGTTTGTTATCACAATCAGCATAATAGCACAACATTCGCATCTACACTTGATTTTAATAACAATAAATGTTTAATTCATTTATTCATTCACTAACTCGATTCAACAGTTGCGGAATTCAACAAATCGCAACAACACTTGGTCAACATTAAGACCAGCGGCGGAACATAACTCATCAACTTCAATTACAGTACAACTTGGCCGCTTGTATTTCTGGCGTTTGATGGTGTATTTCCTTAACGAGTCTTCAAGTTGGAATTGTTAGTCCTTTTAGTATATACAGTTGATAAATGAATAAAGCGTCAACAGTTGGCAGTATCGCGGGTTATGTTTACGTTTTATGTATGGATTGGCATGCTTCCGACATTAATTTTTACGTACAAAACGCTGTCTGTCTACACCGCCCACTAAATAGTACGCACTACATGCTTACGCAACATTACATCCGAGGACCGTAGGTATAGACAAAGATAGTCTATCTCACCACCAACCTATGGTCCTTGCCGTCTCAGCATATGGATCAATTAAATCTTGGGAGACGCTCACCAGATGTTTTTTTATTAGACTATAGAGCAACGCTTGACCACAATCGCACCTAATGGAAAGTGACGATGAGGTCTAGGATGACACGCATTTGCCTAGAAGATGCCTGTTCACTCTTGCCTTAAAGATGTCCAAATTATAGTGGTCGGGAAAACCAGACAATAGTAAAGGACAGGTAATAGCAAATTACTCTTTCCCGGTATCGTATCTTCTCTCCCTGCCAACTGTATTTCTTATTTATTTTTTTTGCATTATACAAATACTTCATATAAACGGGACTAAACGCGACGAAAATTAATAAGTGCGAACTCAACCTTCGCTCGGAGTTCGCTTGTGACCACGGCTGTTGTAACGCAGTCGAAACGTCAAGCAGTAAGTGCCGTTTAGTCCCGTTTATATGAAGTACTAGCGGCCGCCCGCGACTTCGTCCGCGTGGAAAAGTAACTTTTACCCCCCTTTCAACTCCTTACAACCCCCTTTTCGCAATAAAAAGTAGCCTAGTTCTTTCTCAGGGTCTAGATTATCTGTATACCAAATTTCACTTAAATCCGTTGAGTAGTTTTGGCGTGAAAGAGTAACAGACAGACAGACAGACAGACAGACAGACAGACAGACAGACAGACAGACAGACAGACAGACAGAGTTACTTTCGATTTATAATATTAGTATGGATTTTAACTGTATTTCTTGTCCCATTTTAATGTCACTTACCTCTGTATAGGGGTGAACTACCATAAAACAAGCGACAATCTATAATATGAAACATGCAGATGACACTGCGGTTACGACTTACAGACCTTCAAGGAAATACTATTTACTAAAAGGCCGAGATCGCATCAGCGACCTCTCTGATCTCGCAGATGTTGATGGGCGACGGTGATTATCTACCATCGGGTTACCCGTTTGCTTTTTGGTCGGATTAGCATAAAAAAAACCCATGGTTTTGTGATATATACGTTAAAGTGAAGTGTTATTTATATTACACGTAAACAGTCTCCCGGCCGGCAGGTAAACCTTAAATCATGGTTAAATGGTTTACCTGTGAAATAAAGGTGATTGTTGTTAGATATCATGAGGCCTTTGCCCTCCAGTGGGACAGTATATAAGCTGTTACTTTACTTTACTTTTAACAGTCTCAAACCTCATCAATCGATGGCCCAAATAACGAACTCACTCAAAAAGTATGACAGTGGTAATTGATCAACCCAGAATTATGGGGTGTGTGCAACGCCTGCCGCTGAAGAACAAATTCAGTTACCTATTAATATTCATGAGAGGAAAGTGGTACGATAATAATCGTAATTATTCGTGGAGCGAAGAACAATTAGTACTGCCTTTTTTGTGTAGTGCATTTTAGTGTTCATTTGTTCAGTGGAACTAGCGAACTTTTTAAGAAATCGTATCGTGACCGACTTATCGTATCGTACCTTTTCCTTCTAAAATGTATTGCATACTTATTGTTTAATCCGTGGACGGATGCTCACGTTACTATCACTATCCTATCTCTTATCATCACGTCAGAAATACTTGCTTTAAAATTCAAAAAGACAAGAAAATTAAAACGAAAATATAACAGGTTTCCAACATACAAATAAGAAACCAAACAGTAACCTGAATCAGAAAATTTGGACGACACGACGTGTTTTAACACAAACAAACTTACATTGTCACGACTTTTTTGACGCATTACGAGTATAAGTACTCTTTTGTTTCATCGTGTACTAATGTCTGTTAATGTCTACATTACGAGTATGTCTGCTGTTTTTAACCACTCGTTGATGTGTCTATATTACTCTTACTTACTTAAATAGAATGTTCTTTTTTCAAGTTTCCAACCCGTAAAATAAACTATGAACACAAAATTAAAAGGTATAGCTTCAAATAACACTCGTACATCCTTATTAAGAAGGAGTACGGAAAATATATATGTACGTACATAATCCTTACTCATTTTATTCCTGTTTATATACCAGGAAAAAGGCTGTAGGGTTTATGTTTTATGATAGAGAGGAAACATGATATACGTTAAAATTCGGCGAGAAACATAAACTGGTTTAAAAAGGGTTGAAGAACTATGTGGGTCAACGCAAGGACAGATACAGGGTATTATGTAGGTACTCGTATATGTACACTTTTGTATAGTAAATAGCTATAGGGCTTTATTTTGTACTATGTTTGCTGACCATTGTGAATTTCTTCTTTATTTTTTTGATGTGTTAAAATTTCATGGTAGGTAAGAAAGTATTCGGCCTTCCTTATAGCGGTCGTTTTTGGTAATCCTAGAACTACCTAGTAACTTTATTAGTCTTAGTACTGAGACTAACAAATAGCATACAGTACAGTGAAATACTACAGGATTTCCCAGCAATTTCTAGTTCCGTGATACATGCCACTTAACGCTCATACTGCAGGTTACTATGAATGTGCACTTTGCATGTGATGTGTTAAGTCTATATATTGTACACATTGTATTTACCATGACAAAACTTTTCGTAAGTTAAATGTTCCGGGAACGATATATTCTGTCTTTGTGTAGCAGAAATACCTTATTTAAATATTTCTGGAAACACAATTTATGGCGCATTAAATCAAGCAACCGCATTTAAAAGTCACATTTGCGTTGTTAAATTTTTCTCGTTTACACTATGCATATGCTTGTTTTGTTCCCCTAACTGTGGTTTAAGGAAGTGCACAACGTGGCTAGAAAATGAATGCAAGAACATTAAAATTTCATATTCACACAGGATTGTAATCACAACACTCATACTTTGCACTCCGCGTTTTTAAAATGAATTAGCTAAGAATAAGGAAACTATAAACGAGTTTCGTTGCATGACATTCTCGACTAGACTTGCGAAGTCAGGGATTATGTTTGTAATCAGTTCAACTAAGATAATGATATTATTAATTATTGCCTCAAGTTTGGATATGCTGGGAATCCCTCTGATCATCAGCGGCAGAAGTAGCTGGCCAAAAATAGCAACCTAAATTTTTCAAAATGAATGATGTTTATAATAGACAAAATTTTGCTCTCATCAAAAATACGGATACATTTGAAGAGAGCAAAATATCATTGTTAAAACTAAAAATAAATCACTTAAGTACGTTATAGTATAAAAACGCCCTCTTTTCAGAAAAGATGACCGATGTGAAATGTCCGATCCATTTGTTGAGAAAAAAACGTCTCCCAGACGAATGCTCACAGAGTGCCACAAACAGATATGTCTTTTAGTAGGTATGTAATCTGCTATTACAACTTCTTTTAAGAAATTAAACGCTGCATTTTCTCCACAGTTAACGAGAAAGCAATTTCCAAATCCATTAAGATTTAGTAGCTTACTCATTTCTCTCATTTATCAATGATTGAGGGACTTACTGCTGCAGCCTTTATCTTGAAGTTGGAAAATGTAGTTTGCTAGATTTCTTTGCATTTTTCACACAGACTGAGAATTGTAACCCAACTCATTTGTACTAGAATATTCGATTTAAGACATTGATAGAAAGGTATGCAGATGGATATCTTTCTATCAATGTCTTTTTTTAGATAAAAACAGTATGCGTCCAACATTATAATAAGTCGTTTTATATCGTCTTTTATCGTCAAGGGATTATTGTATTCTTTTGACAAATACATTTCTTAAACTACAGTTGTCATAAATAAAACCTTAAATCGATTTAACTTTTATATCGGTTTAAAAGTTTTATTGTAATATTTATGTCATACAGGGTTAAAAAATACATTGAGCCCTAGAGGGCAGCTATCTTGTGTCTTAATGTTTACGTTTTGCTCAAAAGGTTCTTCAATCATTTATTCTCAAAAAGTAGGTAGTAAATTTGCATGATTTTTTTTAATTGTTGATACTTTTATTGTCCACGAATCTAATCGTCAAGAATTGACCAATCGATACCTCTTTTTCTTCCATACATATTGTACTTTGTGGACAGTGGAAATCAGACGAAATTTATTAACGATTGTAAAACTAACAGAGTTGCAAAATCCTGAATCCATAGTTTAATTGGCTTATCCGCTAAAATAAAAATCCACAGATTCTGTTTTTAAAAATATTAATCTATTTTTTATAACGGAGAGTGAAAATTGCAGCTTATTTCTTTTAGCAAACGTGTTCTTTTACATCGATGTAATAATTATGTAGATTTTGTTCTTTATGCCTCACCGTGGAAATATGGGCCGTAAAATATAAAAGCGACATTTATACTTGCGATGTGAAATGTCCGATCCATTTGTTGAGAAAAAAACGTCTCCCAGACGAATGCTCACAGAGTGCCACAAACAGATATGTCTTTAGTAGGTATGTAATCTGCTATTACAACTTCTTTTAAGAAATTAAACGCTGCATTTTCTCCACAGTTAAACGAGAAAGCAATTTCAAATCCATTTAAGATTTAGTAGCTTACTCAATTTCTCTCATTTATCAATGATTGAGGGACTTACTGCTGCAGCCTTTATCTTGAAGTTGGAAAATGTAGTTTGCTAGATTTCTTTGCATTTTTCACACAGACTGAGAATTGTAACCCGACTCATTTGTACTAGAATATTCGATTTAAGACATTGATAGAAAGGTATTCAGATGGATATCTTTCTATCAATGTCTTTTTTTTAGATAAAAACAGTATGCGTCCAACATTATAATAAGTCGTTTTATATCGTCTTTTTGGGGATTATTGTATTCTTTTGACAAATACATTTCTTAAGCTACAGTTGTCATAAATAAAGCCTTAGATCGATTTAACTTTTATATCGGTTTAAAAGTTTTATTGTAATATTTATGTCATACAGGGTTAAAAAATACATTGAGCCCTAGAGGGCAGCTATCTTGTGTCTTAATGTTAACGTTTTGCTCAAAAGGTTCTTCAATCATTTATTCTCAAAAAGTAGGTAGTAAATTTGCATGATTTTTTTTTAATTGTTGATACTTTTATTGTCCACGAATCGAATCGACAAGAATTTACCAATCGATACCCCTTTTTCTTCCGTACATATTGTACTTTGTGGACAGTGGAAATCAGACGAAATTTATTAACGATTGTAAAACTAACAGAGTTGCAAAATCCTGAATCCATAGTTTAATTGGCTTATCCGCTAAAATAAAAATCCACAGATTCTGTTTTTAAAAATATTAATCTATTTTTTATAACGGAGAGTGAAAATTGCAGCTTATTTCTTTTAGCAAACGTGTTCTTTTACATCGATGTAATAATTATGTAGATTTTGTTCTTTATGCCTCACCGTGGAAATATGGGCCGTAAAATATAAAAGCGACATTTATACTTGCGAGGCGAATTTTCACGTTATTTTGAAGCCGAGGTTGTTGAGAAAGCGGGGCGTGACGAAGTACATAGTACGACCTGGTAACGGTTATTTTGTTATGACATGAATGCTGCATCAGTGTCAATTGTACAGAAATATTCAATACTTGTAACTTATCATCATCATTATCATCATAACAGCCCACATCCACCCACTGCTGTGTATAAGCATCTTCTTTATTACGCCACTCACAAAGGTCACCTGCCAGCCTCATCATTGCTTCCCCAGTTCCCCACTACCATTACAATATCGTCGGACCAATGGTAACTTAAATTTAGTCATTGTAATTTCGAAACCTTCATATTAAAGTAACACGGATAACGCCCGATAACCATGTTAGATCATCAAAATGAGCAAAATAAAAATCAGCTAAGTGTTCCATACATTAAATTTTTTGTATGGATTTTACCGCTAATAAAATATTTAATTTTGACCTTCATTGAAATGCCTTCATTAAAATACTTTAGCTCTTATTTCCCGATTTTTTTCTCTGTTCCTAGCTCTGTACCTAACATTTGGGCGGCGTTCGAGATAATCTTGTTAGCTGGATCTAAACTCGTTATTGCTAAAAACCATTTTCCAAATTTTAGGGTTCAAACGTCAAAGGTAAAAACTGGAACATTTACATACCTAACCGCTTCGTAATTCGCATTATTTAGCAATTTGTATGAAGTAACTTTTTTTAGTCTTAGTCCTAGTTCAGAGAATAATTTTGTTTTCAGCAGTAAGTATAACTCTCCCGAGATATTTTTAGATTGAGTTAATAGAGTCTGTATTTAAACAGGGTGTATATGTGGATATTTACATCCTTTTAACCACGAGTTGTATCAACGGTGCGTGCGTGCAAATCTCGCTTGGCTGTTTTTTTTTGTACATCAGCTGTTATTCTCGGTTATGGGAACTCAGCAATTTGATTATGTCGTATATCATAGTCGAAACGAGCGCACGCTGCTATTTTACCCGTATTTAGTGGGCTTTTTAAAAATTGCTGTGTGAGTTTTTTCGGATAATGGTTTGTTCAGCGGCGTTTTGCGATCAACTAGGGCATGGTTTTAATTTCAAAAACGTTTAAATAGCTTTTAAAATATGCAAAAAAAATATCTCTGGATGTAATTATAGAGATAAAGTGAAGCTTATTGTATAAAACGCCATCTTTTTCGATTTTGATAAACTTATATCTTTGTTTATTATTTAGGTATTTATCACATTTTGACTTTTTTTTTATATTCCTATGTTAAAATAATAAAAGGTTTTTTTTACAAGTAATGTTTAACTATTTAGAAAGATAAATAAACCTGTATTTGTAACTATACATACATTCTACGTACAACCAAAAAGGGGTTCTCATAAATTAGGTCACGTCCTTACGGACTCGGTGACAGATTAATATACTGCGTGCATGATAATCATGTTTGAAAAGATAATGATCTTTTTGTGGGTCTATAAATATGTTAACTACATTATTGGGCCATGAAAACTTCTTGAGGTCACGTGTCGTATCCATGTTGGTTATGTTAGGATATAAACGAATTCTAAGTAGAATGTTTACTCTGAATATATAAAATAATATTTATACTCGTTGTAATTATTATTGTAGTTATACTCGTTTATAATGTTGATGTGATGTTATGTTATTCTACCGATTGAGCGTTTTTTTTCAATTTTGTTTGCAATATTGCAAGCGGAAAGTGAACTAATTTGAGGCGCAATTATTGAATCGCGCCTCATTTCAAGTTTCAGTATTACAATATTTACCTGTATTATTCTTCTTAAAAAAATCGGATGTAAATAGGAAACAAATTAAAATAGGTATTATCACCATCAGCGGCTTATATTCGTCCACTATTGGAAACAGGCCTCCCATATAATACGCTATTTAACTCGATTATTTGTTTTTTTTTCATTCCATCCCAGCAATGTATTTTCGTCGCTTTATCCAGCTTAGAAAGGTTTCTCGAGACGATTTTACAAAATAGTTAACATTCTTTACAAAAAGGAATTCTACAAAAGTCACTTACTTAAATTAGCATCAAAGCATCCGAGTTAATGTACTATCTCACGAGGAGCGTCCCTTTAAAATTCAACGGAATGCTCAAAATAACCCCTGTGTACTCGCTGGACATTGTTGGAAATAATTTATGCTTACAGAGCGCCGTAATTCACGAGATTAACTTCAAATTAGTGGGCTAATGCATTGTGGGGTAGCCGGACACAAATATTACGGGTTAAGCTTAACATTCCGACCCATTAATAATAATTTACCAATATAAGACCGCATTCTTGATACCCTTACGTTAATCACATATTGTGCCATACACGTAGTCTACTCTGTAGGAACTTCGCTGAATCGCGTCTAAAAAATCCGCTTGATGGCGAGTAGAACTAAGGCACATGTACTCGGGTGTATGTACGGGTAGGTGCATATGCAATATTGTATGCCGTATGAAATGAAATGAAATATATTTATTTGCACAACTTTAGGTGGTAGATACATTGGTCTTAAATGTTTAACCGTCTCACTAAAATACTGCTAATTACCTAGCATGCAAATTTTAAACGCTTTGACAATTAATGCAATCAAAAATAGTATGGCAGGTTACATTCGTTCTTTTCGATGGTGCTAACATCTATCCAATGTACGAGTATCTTATGTAACTGAGGCAATAAATTATTTGTTTGATTGATTGTATTCTAAAGGACAACTAAAATCTTAACAAACAAGGCGTATAGTTCACATTAAGTTAATTAACTTGTAAGTAAGAGGGCGAGCGGTTAATCTGACGATGACTTTACTAAAACCTAGACTATTGTGATATTTTACATGCGTTGCATGGCAATCCTTCTGTCTGGTCGTTTTTTCAATACAGACCAATTACCCTTTGATTGCTGGCAATAGCAGTAATTTACTCTTGCATATTTTACTATGGTTTTGTTGACGGGGGAATAAGCATTCGGTAATTATTTATGTATGATTGAGTAGCTTTTGTAAGTTTTTGTAGTACACAAGGAAGCCTGTTACTACAAACAAAAACGAGTGGAAGTAGAATAACTATTCTATTGTGTACCTAAGTAAATAATACTTATATTATAATTAGAAGGGTGCTATAGTAGCTCAGAGGATACGAACGCGCCTTGTACGCAGCGGCTTCGGGTTCGAATCCGAGCATGCACTAATGGATTTTTCTTTTTTTTTTATTGCTGAAGTAGGCAGACGAGCATGCGGCCCATTCTTGTTATGTGTTAGTTTGTAGAAATAATTCTACCATTTGTGTAACCATGATTCAGCTGGTCTGGTTCCCCTGATAAAAGGTTGTCAATGTCAGACGTACCCTGAGCTCCAAAGCGACAGCTTTAGATACAACCAGGAGTAAAACGCTTAAATAAAGAAGACAGACTACTGTCTAGAAACTATACTAAGGAGATGAAATTAGAGATTTTTGTTATCTAACCTACAGTTTTTCATAGTCAGAAAAAAAACAGTTTTCTAGAATCAGTAGGTATTTATATTTATTTTATTCACATTCGTTCGTCATCATTTTATAAACTTAGCTGATATAAACATTTTTGAAAGTTGATTGGTACTTTTGGAATAAAATTTTCGTACTGGTGTAGAGTTCCATTTCGTTCCATTTAGTATGGATTGACAGGTAACTGGCAGCTGGACGATTGCGTATTTTCAAAGTCTAAAATAGCCATTTTTGCGAGTGAATAGAAACATCGCTCGGACCGATTAGATGGATGACGTTCAAAGTGGTTACAAAGTTATTGAGGATTTTTTGCAAATGCTACAAACAAAATACATAAATATTGCAGTACTTAAGAATATAATAATATAATAACATACTATATAGATAATAGTCGTTATGTTTACCATATCATAAATGTAAACTCAAAGTAACATATAATATTTTTTGCATATATTACGAAAGAGCCAATTTTATAAAGTACAATAAGAGTGCACATTATTATTTTTTACTAACCCTAGTCTGTAAATATGTTATTCATATTTTTGTCCTTAATTTAGTTGTCAATTTAAAATAGTTATAAAAAGGTCTTTGATCTTTAGAGTAAAATCAGAAATAAAAATATTCAGTAGCAAATCGTCCAACGTTTCGACATGGACCGTTCGGACGAAACACAGCGCTGGCGCTGCTTTAAGCCGGCCTTAAATGAGCCTTAAGTTCAAGTCACTACAATTTAAAAAATGCCTATGACTTCAAATCGGTAACTGCGCTGAGAATATCAGGGTCGTTCCGGCAAATAGGGATCGAGTATACGCCGCTCGTTTGGATAGGCAAGTACGTCAATTTACATGGGTCTTATGTATGGGTTTCCATATGAAAGATGTTTGGAGACGGCGCGTTCCGATATTGAGCTCCTTTGGGAGGTGATTTTTTATACGTATCATGTGAAGCGTTTTCGAAAAGGGGAAGTTGGCCGTTAATGCAAATGTTTTCAGCGTCACTTTCCTAGGGTATTTATAGCGGAAGGAAATATGTTGAGACTTGAATGGGGAACGAAATCTCTTTCATAAACGATGATCTTAAAGGATTTATCCTTGGCCTTTTCGTGTGTTGTATTACCAACCTTAGTTCTTTTCATTTTTTGTCATCATCACCGCATCTTTATGGTAAGGTACTCATTCATGGTTTTTATCCACAATCTTTTAATCGCTTAGTAATTTTGCTTATATGCTTTTTACTTGTATTAAACAAGAAAGACAAGGGAAATGTTTATTTGGAACCTATAATAACATGACAAAAACAAGATGTACATTAATGTTTTCATAACTTTATTTCCGAGTATTCAATCGGTGGCTATTTTTACACGTAGGTACTTGAGTAGTCAAGTAGGTACTCAAGTACGCGAAAAATTGCCAATCACCTTGTGTGCCACTATCCTATAACGATGGCGATCCTTCAAATAAAAGGGAACTATTTTTAAAGCACAGGGCTTGTGTCTGAATGGACCAGTTCTGTATTCCGAGGACCTTTCGATATGTCAATGACAGGTTGCCCTTGGACCTTGGTATAGATTTGTTTTTTAGGGAAGAGAGATTTTTCATATATTATTAGGTTTTATATGTAACACTAGTGGCCCGCCCTCACTTCGCTTCGGGACCATAATTCAGAAATGAACCAATAGATGGCGCTGTGCTAAATTACAACGCGCAAGCGTTCAATTATTTCGGTTTACCTATAAGCCTTGTCGTTGTCTATTGAAGTTATCTCTTTATAAGTAGCATAGATGATACCGAATATTTACATAACCAGGAGGCGAATGAACTTAGTAGGTATAGTGACTTATTTGTTTTGGTCGATGACAAATACGGAACTACTGATTTCTAAGAAAATGTTAGAAAGAATTATTAATCCTCAGTTGCATTTTTCGATAGATTCTTTTAACAATGATTACTTATTTAACTGTTTATCGCTGTTGTTTCACTCATGTATTCTAAATGAAGAAAATATATTTATCTATTTATCTAATGATATTGTTTGCCATAACAATCTTTTACTCTTTAAGTATTTAATTTTCTACGTGACAAAGTATATTAAACTTTTTAAAAAATGCAACCGAGATTTTAACAAAGACTTAGTAAATTTCGCTGTTGTCGCCAACATTCCTTCTACTTGAAAATATCACAACGAAGTTCCACCCAGGACTTAGCTCAAATGCAGCGTGTTATTAAAGAAATTTCCCTTTCAAATAAAAAGGGAGCCGCTGCGACCTGCAGGAGGAAAATCGTGAATCTTGACTGCAGTGCACTAGACTAAGTTTGTAAAACTGTTGAGAATTTCTGACAGGGTGAAAAGCAGCACTCTCTTGTTAAGTGAAATAAGAGTATGACCTCAACTAGGTATGTACAGCCACACATCAAAGTATACAAAACTGTCAAATTTCTTCAATCAACTCTCATCTTACTGTATACACATAAAGTTGAATATCAATTGAAGAAATTTTACAGGTTGTGGTAACCTGATGTATGGCTGACTATACGTAGTGTAGGTCGGCCTTCGGCTAGATGAAGTGACAATAGTTCCAATAGTTTCTCAACATTGTATGTATCTACAATGGTAATATCTATCCACAATTTATAAAACCAACACACTGTAACTTAGACAACGGAAACGGACATTCATTCATTCAGGATCATAATAACATGTTGAGAATGTGTTTGAATAAAATTCTGAACATGTTATCAAGACCCTGATCAAACCATATCAACTGGATCATAATTACATGTTCAAAATATGTCTGAATTCTGAACGTGTTATTAAGACCCTGCAGATCAAACCACATCAACAGGATCATAATTACGTGTTGAGAATGTTTCTGAATTGGTGTGACCCTGCCTTATACGCCAAAGGTCGTGGGTTCGATCCCCACCCCAACACTCGTGTGTTGAACATTTGTGTTTGTTTATTATCTGGGTGTTATAAGTGTATTTAAGAATTGTATTTTTGATTCCTTACCGATTAGAGTGATTGTAAGTACGTGTCCTTTAAATAAGGTTTGAAAAACATTGGTCTAAGACACTTAGCGAGTCCAGCGTTACTAGAGAGAAGCAGTTACTTAGTTTTGTAGTATTTTGCATATTCCGCATTATGTACTGCAGCGAGCTATGTTATTAATACTAAACTCTAAAGGCATGTAATTAACTTAAAGAGAAAATACTAAGCGTGATTAAACTTGTAAAAGCGGTTATTTTAAATGCATAGGTCTTTTCGAGATAATTATAATAATAACTGGGACTCACTTAGTTTAGGCCTGTGAGGCCAGTTACCTATTTACCAAAATAGTTTGAGAGAAAGATATTTCATAAAAAAAATACAAAATCCGATTTATTGACTTGGCTGATTTACGAATAGCATAATCACTTATGTAACGGATATCAGACAACAAAGGAATTTAAAGACTTGATCGATTTATAACGTGTAACTGTGGGAGAGCAACGCTTCGGCATGAATGGGCCGGCTCGACCGGAGTGATACCACTGCCTCACAGAAAACCGGCGAGAAGCAGCCCCTGTGCTGTGTTTCGCTGAGTGAGTGAGGGAACCGGAGGCCCACCCAGGGGGGGGGGGAAGGGGATAAAAGGTTGGGAGCGCACTTGTAACTCCACTGGTGTTGCAAGTGTCCATGAGCGGCGGCAATTGCTTACCATCAGGTGATCCGCTTGCTCGTCTGCTACCTATCACATTAAAAAAAATTATAACGTACCTAACGTGCTTGTAATAGAAAATTAACATAAGTACCTCTATGGAGATAAGAGAGCCGAAAATATGGAAACAGAATGAACGACCAGATTTTTATTCCCCTGCTCTTTTATAATGAATAAATCATTTCATAAGCGGCGTGCATCTCTTTTGATTGAGAAAGGTATACTCTCCTTCGTTACGGATCGTTTCGTATTATGCTCTAAACATTAGTATGCTCCTCAAGCAAAAAAGTTGCATTAATTTCCCCATTCTCAATTTTCCGTCTGCTCCCTTCTATTACCTGACCACCCCGATCCCTTACTAAGCTCTTATGGCATAATTTTAACTCTATTGACGACTCACAAGAATGTTGCCTGCTAAGGTTAAGCCCACTTTCCCTACAAACTTACGCAATGAATAAAGGCGCAGCCATTATGTTGTCGAAACTTCGCCTCGTTTATTATGACGGATACCCGCAAATCCGGTACGAACGTGAACTCCAAATCAGAAACTCTGTGATCAATTAAATTGTCATGAGCAGGGTATACAACCCAGATCAGCGCAGCCAGTTCTTCCTAACCCTAAATACGGAGCAATAAAGCCGAAAATCCGTAGTGCTTTTTGAGCAGCTGTAGGTATATGGCAGATGTTTGGCCATTCCAGAAGAGTAATTAGAACGAAGCTATTGATGTGTTTAATTAAAAACATACACTCGGGTAAAATATGGTTTTGTAGGATTTTGATTGGGATACAATTTCAATTAACTCGTTACCGCCTAGGATACGAAAACATTCAGCTCTGCGTAACCTCACGCACAGTTTACATGAAGTAGGATGTATCGTACATGTAAAACTTATACGCCTTCGTTATATTTTCGATGTTATGTTTTCATTTTTCTGAATTGTAACAAATATTTTGGGAGTGTAATTTATTGGAGGCTACGACTCAATAACGGCCGCTAAACTATCGGAGTAAGAGTAAAGTGAGGCCCCATTAGTGCGTTGCGTTGTCGCAACATCGGCGTTGTTTCGTTTTCCAATTGTATGTTTTATTAATTTCGTACGAACGCGACGCATCGAATCGCACTGATATGGGGCCTCATCATAAGTGTGAGGCCCCAATGTGTGTAACGGTTACATTTTATCATATACTAGCGGCCGCCCGCGACTTCGTCCGCGTGGAAAAGTAACTTTTTACCCCCCTTTTAACCTCTTACAACCCCCTTAATATTATTATGTTGATACAACTTAAACAAATTATTTCGACCAAATTTGGTACCATAAAAACGGTCATTGTGACTAAACCTTAAAAGATAGACATATGCCGTCGCGGACTTTTTTTTAGATCATGTATAGAGGAAAATTCTTTCATACATATTTTTGTGTATCTTGAACCGTTTTCGCAGCGCACGCAAAGAAAGCCTTCAAAATGAATAATTTTCCCCGTTTTTTACACATTTACCGCTCTGTCTTTGTTCCTATTGGTCATAGCGTAATGTTATTTAGCCTATAGCCTTCTTCGATAAATGGACTATCCAAACAAAAAAAGAATTATTCAAATCGCACCAGTAGTTTCGGAGATTAGCGCGTTCAAACAAACAAACAAACAAACTCTTCAGCTTTATTATATTAGTATAGATGTGTGACGTATTTTATTGTACTAATGTGCCATCGTACTAAGTAATTTAAGTCTTAAATTTGTTTTTGGCTACTAAATAAGGTAAATATAGACAAACGCTAAAAATTGTCTTGAGTTTTGTGAACCGTTTTTTCAGTTTTCTAGTAAATATTTTTCCTTCAATGTCAAAAGTTTCATTTTATTCATAAAATAACTGCAAAGCCATTTACAGCTTTCCCCTCAATCTCAATTCGCAATATTACTCTAACCTACTGCGCAGTTTGCAATGAACAGTCAATAACGATTTCCTTAATTTCCTAGTACAGTTAGCACCAACTATGCATTTTCAAAATGGACTTTCTAACCTTCATTGAATGTGCATTAGCACTATCCAATGAGTACATTGCATATTTTCTAATTATCATTGCTATTTTAATGGTGTGTTTATGAGATCTCTTCTATCTAGCGTTTATTCCACTGAAAACCAGCGTTACGGCCTATGGTCGTGACATAAGCTGAGTGAGGGCCATTTATGCTGGATGCCTCAACACAACACAGCATTTATAATATAAATACACGGCACTGCTGAACAATTGGGAGGGACAGTTTATTCTTTGTTGTTATGCGTTTTTTTCTTTTTTTTTTTGGTTTTAATTTATTTTTACTAGTGTTTTTTATTTTCTTGTGTTGTGTTAATTGTCTGTAGCATGTAATATGTGTTGTGGCGTCCAAATTAATAAATGTATTTTCTTTCTTTCTTTCTTTCTATTCGATTCTTCTCCTCGACCTGTAGGTATAGGTTGTGGTTTTTAAACCATGACTATGACTATTTATAAAGAGTTTATGTCTATAGACATAAATAAATCTGATGTGAAAATGGAAAAGGCAAAACCTTAGCGCGATGTAATCAACGTCCAGCGCCATATATTGGTAGACAGTGGAACTACTGATCCGAAACGAAGATAGGGCAGGCCACTTCGTAAACAATTTCAAAACGCGTAAGTGCATGTAAAATCTCTTTGCACATTCAAAATAGTGATCTAGACGTACTGCATATAGAAAATGGAAATGGAATATATAATATATATATATATATATATAATATGCTTTAATTGGAAGTAACTAATCCATTTCACAAAGGTTCCAAAAGAACAAAACGCACCTTTAATCAAACAAAGAAATAACTCAAAATTCGCATTTTCCGAGATTTCATCAAAAACTGTAATAACTTAACAAGGACTATCGTTTCACTCGAACAGCCAATCAAATACGAGCAAACTGAGCGAGACAGCGCATGGTCCGCCTCTCTTTTAGTAAAACGCGCGAACAAGTTGATTCCGGTAAAAGGAAAGATTCAGTAATGCGCCAGCTTTGTTCAAGATCGGACCGATGCTCTTCCGTTTTTAAGTGAAATAACACGAAATCTTTTAGTCTTTTACTGCCAGGTAAAATTTATGTTCTCTAATATGTAATCTAATAGTGCAATAATTTCGACTTATTTCATTTTTATTACAAAAAAAAAAATGAAATTTCTACGTATTATTTTTGATATAATTCTGTTTCATTTTAAACGTTTCATAAGATACTGAACTTTATTAACACTTATGTCACTTTTGTACTGTTAATTCACGATTACTGTTGTGGCTCCGGAGTTGAGTCTCTGTGTTAATAATTTTAGAAATATTACTTTTTTAACTTTTTAAATTAATTCACTTTTAAAGTAAATTCACACATGTCACGTTCCCTGTTTCGCCAGAGTGGGAAGGAAACGTTCCTTCCCAGGCGGTGGCCACTTACAGCGCGAGCCCTAAAATCCCTCCCTTAGTCAAGCTAGGGAGGGGAGATAGGGACAGCCGAGAGCGCCGAGCCATCCCTACCGAGCTGAGAAGAAGGCCTGTGCAATGCCAGTGGCCGTACCCCCGCACCGCGCACTGACTGGCCTCTTTCTCGGAGAGGAGGGAGACGCGCGTCTGGTCGGCGTCTTCTTCCTCTCCTTGCCCTTCTGCGAGCGCATGAAAAGGGATCCTCCTCCCGCTGTCACTCGACGGCCTCTTTCTGTGATATTACGTCTGTGTATTATTATTAATTAATTACGTCCTCGCAGAAAGGGGCAAAGACCGTAAAGGCTTGGTCGCTGGCGACCATCGCTTGGACTATGGCTGGGAGCGAAAGGTCACTCCCAACTCCTGGCGCTGTTGTTCCCAGGAGTTGCACACGACCAGAGTGTGCTCGGTCTCGTTTCGCTCGATACGGTGCAGGAACTTGCCGAAGCAACCATGACCTGTAATAATCTGCACCATACGAAACAAAAGGAATCCGTGGGACCTGGATAGAGAGGTCCTAGGCTAGAACCGGTGCTAACGCGTCCGTTGTCCACCGACCTAACTCGGCCATGCCGAAGCTAGTGGACCATCTCCGGACAAGATCTTTATGCGCCTCCTTGCGCATCTCGTAATCGCACTCTCGTAAGCAGTAGGGCTCGCCCTCTTCTTTTTTGGCCACGGTCCATTTATAGACGGAGGCCAGCACCTTGGATTGAATAACTACCTACTTGGACTATAAAGGTTAAATTAGTAGGTTTACTTTTATGCAGGACCCGAACCGAACTGTGAACAAAACACAGTATATCAATCAATCGAATAATTTAAATATTTAACTGTTTCGAATATAAACTTAACCTATACGTAGTGCAAACTGGTGGCATATTTTATTAAATGAAATGAAACAGAACTCCATTACTGACCATCTTCTCTAGGACGGGCGGCAATAAGAGGTCCCAATCTCCAAGGGCTGCGGCGTAATGTTGTCCATGATTCATCCCACGCAGGCATTCCGCCATTATGTGCTGTGCGGTATCTTCCGCACAGTCCTACACATCTGCACCGGCAATGATGCATAGATACCTTCCAACTCAGCCATGTCTTGAGAGGATCTGTGTCAACCGATAGCTCATCGATCCACCACACTTTCTTTGAAACCATATGTCTAAGATGGGCCGGACCGGCTCCAGAATCTGACGTCGTGATTCAGAACCTACGGTGTCGAACTAGTTTAGGCGCCGCCGCCATTCACTTAGTGCCGTGTCCTGAGCAGCTCTTTACTACCGCACTACTGCGTCCAGCGGAGAATAAAAAAAATAAATAAAATAAATAAATTGAAACAACATCACCTACATTGTCCTGGTCCCAAACTAAGGTTTTTCCTTGTACTATGGAAACCAGAAACAACGAAGGAACCACAAACACCCGGCAACATTTACTGTGGACTTGAGCACCTTGCCAGTAAACATAATCCTGGACTTCTGCGTCTAGATCCCTTAAGGGAACCTGCTATGGCGCGGTATCCCACAATTATCCGAACGTCCATGACCCTCTGTACTTGAAACAAGCCTTATGACGGTTCATGATCCCGACCAGATCGGTGCCCCGTATAGGGCAATCGATCTTACTACCCATGTATAAACGGCGACAGCTTTCATCGCCTCCTCTTAGGTTGGGCAGCAGCGGACTAAGAGCCCTCGCAGCGCCAACTAATCTCGGGACCAGCCGTTGCCGGTGCCCGGTTAACTCCCATCTGCTGTCAACCACGAGTATCAAGTACTTAAGGGTAGCTCCAACTGGGATGGAAGTCCATTGTGTTGGGTGGGACCAGGAGGTGTATTTTTCCGAGGACCGTGAAATCAGATTGCCTCGTACTTGTGAAGTGCCACCTGTACCCCTTGACACAACCTCTGCCACAGCAGTCAAGAGCAGATCCACCATTGTGGGCACTGTGGGCATGCCCACAGCTTTAAATTTACTTGAGACTTTGCACTTTCTTCTATCGACTTAGGATCAGCAGATTCTAAGAGAGGGAGAGGGGGATTGGCGGGGGTGGTTGCACCTACAACTATGGGCGTAGCTAGGGGGGACGAGCCGCTAGGACCCCCCTTCGACGATACCCCAAGTCGGAAAATCCTTAGATGCCCACAATCACGGGCGTAGCTAGGGGGAACGAGCCGCTCGAATCCCCCCTTCCACTATGTCCCAAGTCAGATAATCCCTAGATGCCCACAACCATTTTTGAGGTCTAGATCCGCGCCTTGCAGCAGTGGCCAGTACTGTAGCAAGCACCCCGAAGTTCAAAAACTCTGACTGTCACCAGTGCGTCGTCGACATAACAAAAAACGCGCAAAATTGCGCAGCGCAGAACGTATTCGGCATGAATGGGCCGGCTCGACCGGAGTGATACCACGGTCTCACAGAATACAAGCATGAAGCAGCGCCTGCGCTGTGTTTCGTCGAGTAAGTGAGGGCACCGGAGGCCCAATTGGGGGGGAAAGCACCTCTTTACATAAATTTAAGTCTTTGTGTTACACTTAATTTTATCTTATACTGGAATAAAAGTAAAAAAGATAAAACCTTTTAAATTATAACAATAAAAAACAGCAACATTCTGACTTGCATCGCACCATTTTGAAGGAATTAAATTAATATTTTTATCAAAAAGTGAAATAAGTACGAACTTTTTTTCAACAATATAAATAAATACCTTCCTTTTATAAATAACTATGATCTCCATACAAATTAATTTCTATATGTTTTAAACTATTCATAGCTATTTTTAAAACAAGGCTATTGTTATTAGTTTATTTTTAATTTAATTTTGAAGTACACTAAGTGGAGGTGTCAAACTTCAATTGCGTTTTCCCACAAATGTGAAATTTTGAGTTATTTCTTTGTTTGAATAAGGGTGCGAAAAACTCGCACCAAATTAGATTGAATGCAAAGGTTAGCAGCGCACTTGTGACTCCAGTGGTGTTGCATGTGTCCATGGGCGGCGGCAATTGCTTACCATCAGGTGATCCGCCTGCTCGTCTGCTACCTATCACATAAAAAAAAAAAAAAAAAACTAGAGCCGTATCGTAAAACGAAATCTACTGCAACTAAAGTTTACTTTTGTATCTACGAGTACGTAGAAACTTTTGGTTAGAACGAGATGAAACAACTTTATCCGATACGCAAGCAATATCGCACCTGAATCTGTGATTGATTACAGTCGTGTGTAAACTTTTAATGTTGCCAGAAATATCAACTCTATATGTATAGGATATCAGTGTTTTCATTCGTGTTTAAAAATAAGCCTTTAGGATGTGTTTCATACAATTACTTTTTGAAAAAAAATATCTAAGAAAATTAAAATCAAACTCATCCATTTTCATAGTCATAAAACTAAAGAATGGAATTCAGTGCCGAAGTCTGTATTCCCTGATGAATTACAATCTGGTGATCTTTAAGGCAAGAGTGAACAGGCATCTTCTAGATAAACGCGTAACATCCTAAAGACCCCATGGACACTTTCCATCAGCTGCGATTATAGTCAAGCGTTATTCTATCAACAATCCAAAAATACGAAAGTGATTAACAGATTGATTTAAATTCTATTGGAAGGCGAATTTATTTTTCACTAGCGGCCGCCCGCGACTTCGTACGCGTGGAATTAATTATTGACACTTACCGTCATATTTTAGGACAATCCACAAAATATATTTTTATAAATTGTAGCCTATGTGTTATTCTGATGTGTAAGCTATATTGTGGTAAAGTTTCATTCAAATCCATTCAGTAGTTTTTACGTGAAAGAGTAACAAACATCCATACATCCATACAAACTTTCGCCTTTATAATAGTAGTAGGATTTGTGATTCTCAGAGAATACTGTCGATTTTTTTCTAAAGTTCGGGCAAAATTTTTGACTAGCAGGATGTATTTATTATTTCTCATCTTTTATTTCTGATGCTGACCGTACCTACGTGCCATGGCAAGCGGGCATACACAACAGAACATTATTTGGTATTTGGATTCTATTCAGACTCACCATTCGGCTAGTTCATGTTCCGATATTAATTTTCACATACCTACGTGAGATTCTTGAAGTAAGTTAGTACATGAAACCACTGTATTGTAGCCAAAACGTGAAGTAGTAAGTACCTAAATAACCATTTATTTTAGTTGCAAAAACATTTTGATTTATCTCCAATAATGTTAAAGTAAATAGTAGAACATAATCTAGATTCAATCAATTTTACTACCTACATGGTTGATTTGCCTTATTAAAAATCCACAATTTTTAATGAATTAATGTTAGGTTAAGTGAAAATAACACGGACAGTATTTAAAAAAGAAATTCTCATTTTGGTTCATATCATCAGAAATGAAATAACCCCTTTTTCGCTGATCGAGTTTAAAAATATGCCATCAATTTTACGATGAAATTGTGTCACCTACTTTGGAAAGACTCGTTTATTCCGAAGTACGTAGGTAGGTATAATGTTTTTGTAAAAAAATATATATATTTTGATGATTATCTATCTCTTTAAGGTAGGTACTTAAATATGTATAGAACAATACGAAATACAAATGTAATATACTAATTCAAAAAGCGAGCGTATTTCTTCTTAAAAAATGGCAGCGCACTTGTGACTCCTCTCTAGTGTCATGCAAGTGTCCATGGGCAGCGATAATAGCTTACTATCAGGTGAACCGTCTGTTCGTCTGCCCCAATATCATAAAAGAACGAAAAAGAAAACTCGTGATTTTTTATGAAAACTGTTTTCAGGGACTTACTAAATTTGGAAAATTATTATGTCGCTCACCGAGCAGCCCTGATTAGTTTAATTTGATCTTTGAAATTGAACAACGATGTTTCGTTTTATAATAACAACCCATATCAATCAATGCCTACGTCCTACCATTGTTAGACGTCGCACACCTCCAGGCTATGTCATAGATATCCTTTCCATTTCAGGAAGACTCCACTAAAATCTTATATTTCCTTTTAATAAGGTCTAAACTTACAAATAAGTACTAAGGATGAATTTGGAACAGGCGCAAACAAAAATAATAATAATAAATAAAAAAAATATATTTCACTACATCAGATACATTGGTCTGACTCTGAGATAGGTAGCTCACGCTCCTGTGTTACAGATATCAGAACCAACAGTGGAATTACAAGTATATACGTATAATACTTTTCTTTTGTAAATACATACTTATAATACACTATAAAACACCCAGACCAATACAAACAAACATGTTCATGCACACAAATGTTTGTACTGTGCGGGGATCGAACCCGCAACCCTTGGCCCAGACGCAGCATTCACTCCACTGAACCAAACGGGTCGTCAAGCCAAAAAAACAAATTTCAAAGACCAAAATGAAAGCTAAAATCAAAAGCAAATCAGACATAAAACCAGAAGAGTCCGAGCCTCCGTCGATTAGGGCGACACACTTAACATTGATATCCGTATTTTGTGAGATTCGAGTGTCCTTAGATCCTTCAAGGCCGACCTTAACAAAACGTTGTTTGCTTTTCAAATGTGAGCCTTATATTTTGATAAATAAGACCGTAGAGTTTCGGGGTTAATGTGTGAAGTGCACAGGGACACAGTAAATCTAAAAGGAAATACGTGGAAAGATTTTGGCACAATGATTTTTCTATGAAGGCTGGTGTTTATCCTCTGTTAATACGTCGGATTATCCATAGGAAAAGATAACAAGTTGAGATCAAGTATTCCGTTTAAGGTAAATGAATATGAGCATTATCGTTTGTTGAGTCGTTAGCAAATTGATTTGAAAATATAAAAAAATTGCATGGTTTTGTACTTATTTTTTACAAAACGATTGAATTATTCGATAATTCCACTTATATTTTTAGACTTTTATTTCATCAAAAGCGCATTTGAAAGCGAGGAACGATGCCAAGTGAAACTTTTCCTCTATTCAAAATTTCAAATTCAAACTATTCTTGGTTTTGAGGGAACTAAACTTTATGCATTGGGAATGCGTTAAGTCTTTACTAACTTTGAATATTTTTGCATATTTTCTAACCAAAACTTTATATTCGGTCTGGTGAACGAACTGTCCTTTGGTAGTGCGGTTCTCAAATTGTTCAGGTACGAAGTATATATAAATCTCAGTTTTTGTTGAACTGTCCAAAAATATATTTCTATCAAATTCAGAAAAAATCTAATGTGGCGTAATATCATATGAGTTTCACCTTGTAGTAACTTAAACAGTCAATCAATCGTTGCCTTGAACATTTTTTAAAGGCAAATGTATCACATGACGATTTAGCCAAATGGTCGCATTTGCTACTGTTTACTAAGCAGTAAGTTTTTCTACAAAATAGCTTGCTAATATTGTATTAAATATATCATTAAATGAAGATAAAAAACCTAACATGTCCTTACATTAAGCGACACGTCAAGTTACCTCCCTGCGGTGCAAAAATAGCACTTGCGTCTCAGACATAAGGACGGTTCCAAAGTTCAAAAAGGGTAATTCCACGTGTTGCCGTGTGTAAATAATGATATTTTTGAATGAAAAATCAAACAACCAACCGCTATCTAGCACAGAACGTAGGCCAAGCAACAGCGTCTGTAAGATCCTTCAATAGGGTAGTATACGTACCTACCTACGTTAAATTCAGTTTTTCTCTCTTCAATTTTAAATGTTATACAGCTGGCGACACGAAAGTATGGTGATGACCGTTATTTTGCGCACTTGTAAAAAAGAAGACTTTCTATGAAAATTGGTTTCTGCGCACTCAAGGTCATAACCGCTGTTTCGTGCCGTAGACTATACTTATACTTTATCGCACCTTGAATTCCTTTTCTATTCTTTTACGAGTTGTTATACTGCTTCTCTGCTCTATACCCCGCCTCAAGCAACAGTTGAGAAGCGTACGGGGTCTGCGCGGGGCGCGGGCAAAATCAATAGACCAGACCCGGCCAGCCCCGCCCCCTCCAAAACATCCCACTGTTGATGTGTGGTTTTTTATATTACGTGACCTTTTGAAGGGTTAAAAACGAAACTTTGCCAGCCTAAAACGTTTAGGTGTAGATAAAAGGCTCTGGCGATAGATCGGGTCACGATAACGCTCGAACATGAGTCGGGTTAGTCCTAAGTGTCCTTCAGATGTTTTGTAATCATGGGACATTGTGTACACATTTTAGGTTCAAATAGTTTATTTTTCTCACTTTTGATTCACTTATCGAAAACAGATACGTAACTTCAAAAGAATGAAGATCAAACAAAAGATGTGATGGACACTTTAATAAGGAAAACCATTTAGTGACGAATTAATAACGTCTTCAGAAAACCTTTGTTGCTGGCACAAAATACTCATTGGCATTCTTTAGATGGAATTTAAAAATAATAAAAGGTTCGTTCTTTTTTCTATTTTTAAAAAGTAGTTCCAATAGCTACGGTAAATGTTTTAAGATTACACCAGTTGAAATAATTTACGCTCCTTGCCCATTCCTTACGCAATAAAAACATACTGTATTTATTTTTTGAATTTAGATATTCCATGACGTTTCTGTGTACCATTACTGTACGCTACAATAACACGGAATGGTTTATAGATTGGAAAACGTTACCTATTTTCCACTAGGAATGGCACATTTAAATGAATGTCACCACCAAACCGTCGTTTAGCCCACATATCATTACGGTACAGTCCCCCCGAATCACAGTAGGCCTCTAATAGTGTTGCCATTGCTTGAAACGGAACGAGAAATTGTTAACTGAGCGTCAAGACTCGACAATGGGCAGGCTCGACCGGAGTGATACCACGGCTTCACAGGCCGTACCGTAGTACATACGTACACCAGCGTACAGCAGCGCCTGCGCTGGGTTTCGTCGAGTGAGTGATGGTACCGGAGGCCCAATTATGGGGAAAGGGGGTTAAAGGTTGGCCAGCGCATTTGTCAATTGGTGTTTTGGGCGTTTAGGGCGGCTTGTATTACAACACCTTGGTTGCCATAAGAGAAATAAAAAAAAGAAAGTCATCGAGTTTTTGGGTCATAAATTTACTTTAGGACTTGCATTTTCATGCAGATAGTATTATGTCTATCGTTTTTTCTGACTAAACAAAATTGCTTAGCATTTAATCACTGCGATAAAACTGTTGCTATAAGTTGGGATGTGTAATAGTTCCCAGACCCCAAAATGACTCGCGACTGTTGGCAACACTAGCCCGGTAAAATTTTCGCCCCATTAACCAGGCCAAATTTGTCACAATTATTCCCTCATTACAGGGTAATGTTTTATTGTGTAGAACGAAAGCGGAATTATTTATGAGCACATCAAGTGTGTAGTATGAAAATGGCATTGATTTAAGAAAAAATTGCAAAGAACTGCTATAGCAATAATAAAAATATTCATTTAGCAGTTTCATTCTTAACTGGAGATCAAATATTTGTTAAAATGTTTCTACTATATATTTGTAGATGTATAAGTATACATACAATATGGATGAGAGTATTGTATAATTTGCAGACAGACCTTCTATTTGCAGACAGTCTGGCGTAGTTTTTTTTTATATTGGCTCACCTCAGCCTGATGATAAGAAAGAGGAGAAGCCCACGTTGCAGATTACAACGGACGCGATGGCACGGCATCACATCCGTTGGCACTGCCATACTGGCCCGCGAGATGCTTCTTCATGCTGAACGTAGTGAGAAATCTGATAGCTTCCCACTACGGATTTCACTTGATCAGTATACCCACTACGACCTACAAATCTTCAAGAAAAGGGCATATCTCGCTCTGAAAGGCCGGCAGCGCACCTGTGAAGCCCCTGGAGTTGCAGGTGTTCATGGGCGACGGTAATCGCTTAACATCAGGTGATCCGTCTGCTCGTCTGCCCCCTTATCCTATAAAAAAAATACAGGTGCATTGGTGATTTGCTTGTGATCTAGTACAGATTTGTCAAATACTTATTTCCCGAGAAGACCATTAGCGCAGTCAGAAAATACGTGTGGTATATGTCTCTACACATTACGTTCCTAATTATTTTATATCCTGGACAGATGTCACTAATTTCTCCATCAGACAAAATTGGACAGCGGCACGTCATGTGGTTTTCTTAACCGTCCATATAATTACATTTTCCACAGATGGCTAGTGGATTGCGGCTAGGAATGGACATAATTTATTCCTTAGGGTGTAGTAAAGGCTAGATATTGTGAGAAGCACATCTGTTTTCTAACCACATTGCGGTTGAGTGTCTCTTCAATTTGTATTCATTTGTTAGGTTGGTGTCTACTTGTCTCGGATTAAGAGTGATGGCGCTCATTGGACGAAATTAGGCAGGATACCTAGGCAGGTGGAAACAATTGCTAGATTATTACAGATTAATTTGCTAAGATTATAAAAAATAAAAAATATAGTATTTTTTTTTACAAAAAAAACGGATTACAATCGTTGTGCGGTCCCCAATGTACAAGTGATTCCATAAAAAATGTCGGAAAAAAATCTTTAAAAGCAATACAACTATAAGAAACCGTGCTGTGTTTCGCTGAGCGAGGATACCGGAGATGCACCCGGGAGGGAAGGGGATTAAAAGTTGGCAGCGCAATTTTGACTCTACTGGTGTTGCAGGTGTCCATGGGCGGCGGCAATTGCTTACCATCAAGTGATTCGCCTGCTCGTCTGCTACCTATCACATAAAATAGACCCACGCAACTACACAAGTGCGCTGCCAACATTTTAACTCCCTTTTCCCCGATTGGGCCTCCGCTACCCTCACTCACTCAGCAAAAAACAGAAACGCCTGGTTTCCAAATTACTGTTTTAAATACTCGTACATACAGGCACAAACATTGTTATTATTAAAAATCAGGGCAGGTCAACTGTCTATTGTAAGGACATGCGTACGTATACAATTTTAATTTGACGCGGCATCAAATGACCCCATTTCCACATCAGTGCGGACGTGATGCGAAAACTACGTGTTTCCGGAGTATCGAAGTTGCTATGTTTACGTATTTTATATATGAGCTGATATGTGAGAGTAGTTTGATGATGTGAAGGGAAAATAGTTTAAAAAGTGCGTAGTTAACTGTCTATCTGCCGCACTTAAAGAGGTTAATTAAACCTTAATGTCAATAAGACTTTTCAAAAAGACAGGTCTACCGGAGTAAATGGAAAAAGGTTAGGCAGGTAAAGGCCTGTTCCAATAACAATACAATGAAAAAAAAGGAAAACTATTTAAGAGACAAGTTTCAAGTTCAAAACTAAGAAATTCCCAAAAAGCAATCATAAAGTGATTAATCTAAACCTACTCCGTTATCGATTCCCGAACCAATTCAGGAATTTGCATAAATAATGTATTCACTATGTGTATAGCCTCATCCACCGCATTCGATTTAAATAATTCAATTGCCGGTTTTAGTAAATCGTTCATTACACGGGCGTCGCAAACGGTTCAATCGATTTGACGAGTTACAGTCCTATAAATGTCAGTATAGTTCGCTCAGAGAATTATCCAAAACGACCCAACATCGAGAATAAAAGCGTTGCAAATATTGCGTTAAAAATTATGAAAGAAAAACTTACATTTGGATTGATAACCTATTCATTTGGTTTCAAAGTCGGTTAAAAAGGAATTTACTGGTAAATGTCTTTTTTTTTTTATTTAAAAATGGAATGCAAATCCTATAATGAATATAATGCGTTATTCATTGTTTATCGGTCAACTCAACATTTTTGAATTAAATTTGACCTGTTTTTTCGACATAACTAATTAATTCAAGAGTGGTTTATTTTACGCTTTTTAATGTTCTTTGTTCCCGCTTTACAACCCATTTTTTAATGAACCTTTTTATTCTGTCCCAGATTTTTCCCATGATTATGTTAATGTGTGTTATGAAAACCAACGCATTCATAAAACAGGGGGTTGGAAAGGCAAGTAGACCCGCGGGAAGATCAAAGAGCAGCGAAACACAGTTTGCGTCATTCGACCACACGCGCTGTTTTCCCGTTTACAGAATTATTCCTTACTGTTCTACCTCTGTACTGTGATAGTCGAATCCCAATACATTACAATTATTCTTACGGCTGTACCTACATTATACCCTACTACGGTGTACTTAGTATATACTCTGGATGTTACGTAGCTTTTGATTTTGGTTTTCTGGAGTTCATACCATACCAATTCCATACCTCTGACATTTTCTGGTAGGACTCCCTTTTTGAAATACTGTCGTAAACTTTTTAACCTTATATAGGGTAAGTGTATACAAACATTTATTAATTATTGCACGAAATAAGAAGTAGAATCATAGGAGGTAAACCTTTAAAGCATTCTCTAGCAGTACGACAATAGGTGAGGCAGAAAATGTTGTTGAAATTATCGCCACCGTTTCTACACGACTAAGCCTTCATAGCATTAAGTTTGTTAGCTCTCAAGCTAGCTCGGTTTACGAAAAAAAAACCCTTTTAAAACCAAAAGCCCTTCCAAAATATGTACAGGTAAAGTCACCACAGGCTCGCTCTCAGCATGTAACCGCCTATAATATTTATTCGCTGGCTGTTTTGTTTGCAAAGAAACACCGAAATAGGATTACACTAGGGCGGAAGCGGGCCAGCTTCGCCCGGCATCGGGATGGGCATAAATAATTCACCCGGTGCTTTATGCCAGGCACTAACTTCGAAACGGATCGATCGGGTGCGACGAGGAATGATCAAATTATGGCAATTGTAATATTTTATTTTATGAGAAATCCTCCAACCGATATTCGGTGGCCAGTATTAACGATCAGCCCCGTACGCAGGATATATTACAGTGTACAAAGCAAATAAGCAGGCGGTTCGTCATTATAGATAGCACTATACATTTTAACATCGCGCAAGCAATGTAACTGGAAACATAACCTCAAGCCGCCTGCTTAGGTTCGGCAGTACTAAAATAAACAGCTCCTATAATTTTGTACTGACCTATCTACCTATACTGTTTATAAAGAGATAATTTCCTTTGACAACGACAAGGCTTATAGGAAAACCAAAAACGGAAAAACTTGTGCGATTTAATCAAGGTCAAGTGCCATCTTTTGGTACGGCTTGAAACAAACCTTCAGAAACAAAGTTTGGGCGGGCCACTAGTCGATCTATTATGATGCAGTCAAAATTAAAAAAAACATCATTTTTATGACTCTCACAAAGTATGTCATACCATACCAATCTTAAACCAAAAACACCGGAACAAAAATGTATTGTGTTCTTTCAATTTAGTCAATTTCGCGATTGACTAAAAGCTTTCAATTTGTAACATTGCGACAGTTACTTAAATAGGGCCAGGGGTTGGAAACCTTTCAATGCACCCAGTCTCATCCAAAAAGAGGTCAACTGTGATTGGTTGTTGAAATGCTACTCGCTTTGTTTTGCATATTGTACTTGCACTTTGCAGAAGTACTTTGGTATCCCCATACTCGTGAATATAGGGACACTAGAATATTTGAACGTTATGGGACAATATCAAACTGACTATGTTCAGTGAACTACGAGCATTTCTTGCATTCAAATGAGGTTGTTAATATTATATGTTCAACTATGTGGATAACTTCAGAGTAACGTAAAGTGGAGTATCAGCCTATATGTAAGTACTGTCTCACTGCAGGGCAAAGGCCTCCATCATAGAAATTAAGACTTCCCTAGTATGAAAGGATAATGCTTAATCATCACGCTCGCCCAGTGGGGATTGGTGATCACAAACTACAGAGAAAGTTTTAAAAACTATTTCATTCATCCAACATCAACACGCCTTACAAAGTAAATAAAAACCAAATCGAAAATTTGGTATAAATGCTTCAAAACATGTTCCTCTATTTCTGCACAATTAACTCATTAATGTTTTTTGTCACTTCATAAAAGTGACAGCATCATTTTGAAACTAGTCTCCGTTTTGTAATTAAGGGGCCAATGCATAGCAGCCTAGATTCGTACTAAAAGAAGGCAATAAGAAAAAATTGCACAATAAGCTGGTAAATTACATACAACAGCGTTTATTAGAATTAACAACGACATGTCATTATATCGTTAAAACGGATTCAGCGGGATAACGTTCTAAAACAGGACAATCCCACGATTCAGGTCGCGAGAAATTCCGTTTTTTCCGGGTTCGTTCGCACGATTTTATGCATAGTGTATGTATTGTTGAGCGTGCGAGAATGTGTAATGAAACGCGTCGAGTTGTGTACGCTACGCCTTATAGCGTTCGCAAATGTGACCAGCTTTAATATAATCGGCAAAGCCGTTTTGAACTAATATAGGTAAACGGACATCTAATGGGAAATGGTAATCCCCGCCCATAGACACAACAACGACGGATATAGTCATATGTTGTCTTGTGCGGAAAAATATCGCTACAAACCTCATTGAAAAAAAAAACATATTTTTATTTATAGCGGCACAGAACATTGGTTTGCTTTTGACACCTTGCCTTGTATAAGAAATTATTCTTATTGCATTTACGCCTTTTTGGCATAAAGCACTTATGTTTATACGTCCCCTAAGTTTGAAAGCCGCGATATAATTTAGGTAGGTACAGATTTCGGGTAAACCAGTATGAATATTTTTCACGGTAACATAAACGATGTTTCAGAAATTTAACAAAATACTTATAAATATTAGATAAGGGCGTTTTACACGGTCCGTTAACTTTTTTAACTCTCAAAAGTTGGGGAGGATTTTTCCTGTTGGGATTATTAATTTTCCTTTGCAACCGGAGAAAAGTTTTCTCGTTTAGGCAAATGAGATGAGATACTCTTCGTCTAGTAGTTTGAACAGGTGCTCATGTTAGAATTACTTATAAATTGAGGAAGTACATTGGTCGTCTTTTTTTACTACAGCAGAAAAACGAGCCGACAGTGAGCTGTCTACTCGTTCTTTTTTCCACAACATTAAATGATCAGGTGAGCCTGATGGTAAGTGATCATCGCCGCTTATTCAATATTTGTCTTCGACTTTTATTGATATTGAAGAGATTTTGAATGTATTTTTAACATATTATATTAAAAAAACTGATTAGTTAGCGTTTTAATTTTTTTTTAAGTATCTGGTCGTCCACCTATCACATAAAAAAAATAAGTAGGCATTCTGGTACCAATACACGTATGTGTAAACTTGTTTATGATTAGATAAGTATACATACTAAAGCCAAATGAGTCATAAGTGCGCTGTCAATTTTTAAACCCCCCTCCCCGGAAGGGCCTCCGATACCCTTACTCACAAGGCGCAGCACCAATCAAGTATCGAGAGCCACGCTTTGGCATGAAACGCCCATAACTCTTCAGACTATGACTAAAAGTGTTGCCATGACTTAATTGCTCGGTTCCTCTGTATGTTGCTAAGGTCAGACTGCAGTCCCTATTGTATTATCAAATTTACCAAATGCTAAATCTTGATTGGTCCAAGCGTCTATCTAGAATGACGCGCTGAAAGTGTTTCTCAAAGTATGTCTCTTAATAAGATGTGAACACCATCCCACAAGGGGTGTAATCGCCCAATTTGAGAAACACTGGAACAAATGGAGTCGAGAGCACTTTCAAAGGCTGCCAACTGCAAACAGTGTCGGGTTAGGATTTCCTTGGGATAAACGAATCTTTTCAGTAGGCAAGCCGTCTCAAGTCCCAGGACAGTTGTGTATACTGCATTTATTTCCACACAGTGCTGTTGTTGCAGGAATGGTGAACCTTTTTGGCTTTTCAAATTATTTGATGAATTAGTAAACGGTTATGATCTTTACAATGTATTGCGTGTATTGCAAACATTTTTGCATAGGTAATAGTTCTATTGCAGGGATTGTGAACATTATTGGGTTAAGTTTTTTTAGCTTTAATTTCTTTTGACTCAAAAATCATGTAAAATCGTCATCATAAATTAAATCAAGTAGAGATTCGTATTCATCATTATTATTTAGTCGATTAATTATCTTTGATTTTTGTCTCAAGTTTGAGTCAAATTAATGAAGATTGTAGAAACATTTTTTTAGGACAATCAAGATGAGCTCACTTCACCTGATGGTAAGCGGTCGTAAGATCCAAATATGAAGTTGACTGGCACAAAAGAACAGACTAAGTACCAATTGAGTCTGTCATCCTTAATTCATCACCCTGAGCCAGGCCCCTGGGTCTGCTGAGATGCCGTTTTATGTCCCGCCTAAAAACCCAGGACTGTAAGAAGGAGGAAACACATAAACTGGAAGGACATTCCATGACTATATGTGACACATTCCAAAATTTACCTTAACTATTAGGTCCTTTCCTCGTTACATAAATTTTTATTTCCGTACCCTCATTCAATACCTAATCAAAACTGGCATTAAGTAAACTTATTAAAGCTATGAAGTCGAAAATGGTCCAAAAGGGATATTCCCAAATTATGCATGCCAGTGTTATTACCTCGTGCCGTTAGTTGGCTGCCACTGCACTATTGTTTTGAGTATCTTGTTTGTATACCTGAAATAAAGGGAAGTCGTTATATGGGAAACTTAACTATTATGGTCCTAGAGGTGAATAAACGGAATGTATACTTGTTCCTGCTTAGGAGAGGAAGATAATTTAAATGTGTATTAGGAATACCTAGAAATTATTGAACTGAGTAAAACCATGATTGAGGCAGTCTCAGCTTGCGATGGGATAGTCACTTAATTCCAGGACAAAGTTTAATTTGAACGCAACCGAAATTGATACTTACTAACTTTGATGGTTCAAAGTCACAATATGAGCCTTAGCATTATATATAGGATGTTGCTGTTTTTCCCGCTCTTGGACAGCTAGATACCAATCTTCTGCTTCTGATTTTTGCTTTTCCATGTTTATAACATTGTGCTAGACATAGCGTGGTCCTTGTATCCGACCGTCTGAAATTTGTCTTCTTGGCGTCTCAATCTGATACTATTATTTCGACCCGGTTGAGTCACCGAAGTCTTTGGCAGGAAAAACACCATAAAATTATTAATAAAGTACCTTTAGGATTCCTAAATCGATTATATTACATTAAAATTAAGTTTTACGCAGTATTTATATTTAATTCTGACTAGCATGGGCGACATAGGTCGATAACATGGACCCTGTAAGGGTTTAGCAATGGCACTACATTACTTGTATAAGCATGTAATAGACCTTAGTTTGTCACGGCTAGTTTCTTATTTTTTAAAAAGCAATTAGAACTACCCAACTGATTAAACTAATGTTATACGGACTAATCTTAAAATTTATTTAAGTCGTAACTTAACCTTATCTTGCGTACAGAGATAGCCACCTCTTTTATATATAGACTAAGTACGTAAGACTCCTTTACTTTCTTTTAAACTCCCATTAACTACATTAACGCCTAAAATTGCCGAGTTCAACTGTTACCTAAAACGATTTGCCCTGGCCTCAGTAACATTTAGACTGTGGAACCAAATAAATTGGATCCTAATTACACACCTAAAACTTAAATGTGCTATCCTCACGCTGTTTCCCTGAACAAGGTAACAATACAAATTGGCATCTCCTAGAAGGCCATTTCCTAGAAGACTACGAAACATTTTACGACGTAGACTGTCGACGATCATGACATTTTTTTAGAATAGAAATAATTTAAATTAATATTTTATGGAGTTATTACCAGATTAACCGAACGGTTGGCGGGGACATTGATTTATTCGATCGATAGATCGATGAACTGGTCTGGCAGCTTTAATTGATTGACCGATACTAACCGTTCGACTAACCATTAATTGACTCCATCTGTCTTGACGTTAATTGTTAAATCTTATTAGTGATCAGGCAACGTCGACTTCATTTTACCATTGATCGATGATCGATTAATATCCTCGATCGATGATTGATCGACATCTGAAAGTGCAACTGCAGTTCTGACTGTACAACTTTCGAGTGGCTCACTCACACTTAGTAACGTCGTCTTCGGAGTCCATATGCTGAGCGATCGATTCATCACAAGTCGACCCACTTTGATGGCATGTTATACACCTCTAACTCTAATCATATAAACCCTAGTTACAGCAATGAAGTTGTCGCCACCTATGAAGACTTCATTCTCAAAAGAGCGCTTTTTATTATTTCCGAAATTCAAACCAATTGCTTTGAACTAGGGTCCAAAATATAATATAGTGACGGTATTTTCGGAATTCGATACATCTATAGCTGTCTGTAACTACTAATGACAGGGTTGTTGGGATCACTTCTTCAAGATTATATAATCAAAAACATCTAATGACACACAGGGAATACCACCGGAAAATTCTATATAAACCTTTGCTTTGGCTTGTAAGAACATTATTATTATATTTGTTAGATAAAGTTATGCAGTAAAATTAAGGCAAATATCTCTCTCTGAGCACATTTATGACCGCTTCTGTATGCATAAGAATCTTATCTAGGACATAAACCGCTGCATAAAGCAAGACATAAAGGCTAGGTAGACGGAGGTATGTAAGTAAATACAGTATACAGAGATTAAAATCTTTACAGCCTATTTCGGTAATGTTATTTTCATACTATATTTTCAAAACGACCTTTGTTTCTTGGAGAGTAATTTTCTGTGCCATGTGAATGAAAAATGTCTTTACAATTATGCGGTATATCACAGTAAAACTCTTAAGATTACATTTATGTTGATGATTAATGTTGTGGGACTACGATCAGGGCCATAATTCACCACGCTGACAATTGTCAGTGGCATATCATTATGTAGCTTCACTACTACTCACACGGCACAATACGTACACGACGAAATACGAGTGCTAAAATTGTCACGCAAATCTGACATAGTTTTAATGTCAACATTCACTATTTCACAAATATGTTGACTAGAAATTATAATTCTTGTTTCACAACAAAATGGACAAACAAGTAACAAAATACCAATGATATTGTATTTCTATAAAAAACATGTTATAAAATTGTAACATGATACCTATCACTTGACAATTGTCACTTAACATATATGTCAACTACGTTTGTCAGCGTGGTAAAATAGGGGCGTGGAAGATTTCTTAATGACATCACAGCATTAATCTTTGTACAACAATTTTTCGATAGGAAAATATCAGCCACACTGACACTTGTATGGGATTAGTTCCAACTTTTGTCGGGAGCCAAATTGTATAAGTGTGTATTTCACTAATGGTTTCCTTCTTTCATATCTTTAGTGGGTGAAACAGATACTGTCGTATGTGTCAATTCAGATTCTATACTTGCTTGCCGTATCATTTCTGAACATAATGTAGACATTATCATCAGAAATGTGTCCTATTTTTTTAAATCTAATTAACAAGTGCTACAATCAAACCTTTGGCTGCAATAAAGACAAGTCTTTAACGCACTTCGCAACAAAAATAGATTCTAACCTGACCCAACTCGTTCATTTTGAAATGAATTCCTAAGTTCAACGCAGTTCAATCCTTTCAGTGTTTGGATGGGTTTAAAGGGTGGAGTGGGTTTTAATTACTTTCTGTGTGTTCATAATGACATTTTATACTTTAAAGGCGCCTCCAGTGTCCAGATACCCTTTTTAGATTCTTTTATTCTTAAAATGCGTTCATGCTACACACAAATAAGGTTACAATTTTTTTTTATATGGGACTTGTGGCAGACGAGCAGACGGATTACGTATTGGTAAGCGACTGCTGACGTCCTCTACCGTTGCGTAGAGGCTCGGCCATTTTAACTTGCCACCTTTCCTCCCTCGTCGAAACACGTTAAAGCGCAAGCGCTGCTTCACGCCGGTGGGTTCTACTGGGTGGGTATCACTCCGATTGAGCCGGCTCATGCATGCCGAAGCATGACTTTCCTATGGTATGGTGTCTTTTGAAAGTTCATCATCATCATCATCAGCAACCCACGCTCGTCCACTGCTGGACATAGGTCTCCCCCAATGCACGCCACCGCTCCCGATTTTCGGCCACTCTCATCCAGCTCACTCCAGCCAGCCTTCGAATGTCGTCATCTCATCTTACTGGTCACATTAGCCGCAGAACTGACAACCGTTGGAGCCATAAAGTCCTTTGAAAGTTATGGACAGTTTTTTCAATTTTAGCTTAAATGATACTTGCCTAATGTTGTTAGGTTTGTCACGTAGATATTTTGCAGTAGTCTTACGCATTGAGCATTTGAAATTCTCTCTGTGTTTCGGCTAGTTGAGCTTGCAATTCAATTTCGGAGAATGCGGAAATAATATTGGGTTAAAATGCACTCCAACGGAACAGATTATGAATGTTATGCATCGCAAAGGATTTAGGTAAATTAATGTACGTACGTACATATTTAGTAGTTGTCTTTATACAAATGGATGAAGGTTTTTGTGGATAATTTTACGGTCCGTAATGAAAAGTGGTTATTTAGCTAGCTAAAGTTGTGATCACTACTGATTGCGTTCAATAACAGGGCATTACTTAGGAATTCCTCTACTCCCCCCCCCCCCCCCCCCCCTTAACACATAAAGTCGACCAGGAGAATTCTTCAGAAGAGTACCTATTCTGTCGTAGTATAGTGAAATTTATTATAGAAAAAGAGGAAGAAATTATTCCTTACGTTCTCGTGTTTACGAGCGCATCATGTCAGAGAAAGAGGCGGTAAAGAGGATGGGGTGTGAGAGAGAAGCAAACATTTCCGTCGTCACGCTCTCATGGACGAGTAGAGGAAAGAAACGACAAACAGGTGCTTATCACTCCGTTCTCTATCCATATACATTGTAATCATAATAAACAATGAACACAAAAGAATGGGAAGGAAACCGCCGAATAATGATAAGACTTGCACGAATCAAAAAGATTACAATCGCATAAATACGAAAACGGATTTATAACTCAAAGAAACAAGTGTTCCTACAGATAAAGAGGACACTGGAAACACAATTCACGGAAGTACATGTACACAAGCGTCACGTTGTGTTACTTATTTCACTCGGACCATTCTTATGACTGAGACCGAAGTCCTATTTTTGCACTGTGGTCGTAGCTCGCCCTGATGGCGTCTGTACATACACTGTTTGTTTCTTGTCGCTCGTAAATTATTAATCCCATTTTACGGGACTTTAGAGTTTTATGATCATAGCCAGAAGCGGACTTGTTTTATCTGTTGTTTCTCAAGACAACGTTTTAGTAAATCACTGATATTACTTCGTTCTCACCATCAAGGACTGTAATATCGAAGTGATGAAACAAATGACTGCTTGAACACACATAAACAACTGAACAGGATCCGTATGAAACCCCTAGAGGGTGAAAATTACTTACACTTGGTATGTTTTTTGGAATCAATACAATATTGAATTACTTCATCTTCTCATAAAAAAGGAATATTCTTGAGATCTCTTTGATTTTTCTGAACATACTGCTTCGTTACTGTTCCTACTAAGTACTATCTCATTTGCCTCCTTATTTAAAACAAATGTTGGATACCTCTCTTTCAAAGTCTATTTAGCGTTCAAAATGACAAACTTTTTATTCTTTAATGAAATAACATTAGCTAAATCCTGCAGATAACTTCTGAGAATCTGCTAAGCTAGTTCAATCGCCTCAGATTTTCTAATAAAAAAATAAAATTCTATTTAAGAAACTTTTTGCTTTCGAATAACGAGTATGAGATTTCGAGAAAAACATGATAAGTGATCTTAGGAGAGCAAACACATTTTTTATATTCTTGAAGGAAATTTTTATCTCTGAAACGATTAGTTGACATCTAAGCCAACGTCAAGAAAAGCTTTCAGATCTTTTATGAGATTATATTAATGTAACATACTTTTTGATAAAACTTTTGGATAAGGTTAAATGGTGTTTTTAGGGTTCTGTAGCTCACTCTTTTTTTCACACTATAATGGGGAAACGAGCAGATGGTGTGCCATAAGCGAAGATCACTTTCCATCAGGACAAAAACCCACCACCACCACTGCAGGGCAAAGGCCTACATAATAGAAATCAAGTTATCACTACTATGAGGGATTAGGCTTAATCACCGCGCTTGCCTAATGCGGATTGGTGATCACAAACCCGAGCCATGTTCGGAAAACTCGAAACATACTTTTACTCGACCCAGGAATCTAAATCGGGACCCCAAGATCCCGGTACTTAAAACACTGGACCAACGGAGCGTTAAAAACACATTGTGTATGTTGAAAATAAAAGCAAATTCAAAAGACCAGAGAAAATATTATAGACCAATAAAATTGAGAACCTCTATCTTTTTTATAGTTGGCTAAAAAGTAGGTGCACTATATCAGCAGCTCTTGATACCGCACTCCAGACAGCCATTACGTCTCAGTCTCTTCCTGTACTTTGCGGGTGCCAAGACAACTTGTACCTATGACAAATCGGAGCAAACGTTTGCAAACGTTTGCACTGCCCACCCGCGGCGGAACACCTTTGTGAGCAGTTTTAAATGCGTTTTGCATTACAATTTCTCCTTTCAACTTGAGGAAACTGTTTGAAACACAAATCTGTGTCAGTGGATTTTCTTTGTTCGTCTTGCAACTAGCTTTTAATCTTTTACTTTGTAGATATGAATGAGTTTTCATTTTTACCACTATCACATTGAAATGTAATGAGATGGGTGGGATGTTTGTGTATGAAAGGAATGTTTAATCACCCTTGCCTTTGCCGATATTTTGGCTTTAATAAATAAAGTTTTTTTTGCAACACCTTATAATTATATTGACCTGACTCTGTACTAAGTAGCTAACTTGTGTATCAGCTAAAAGGTAACTGAGGAAACACAAACATATTACTTAAATACCTACATATAGTATACAAGTAACACACAAACACTGAACCAACACAAGTGTTCATCACAAGAATGTTTGTCCAGAATTTATCTTTTATTATAAGCTAAACTTTGTTTGGCGAAACAATTATAATACAGAAATCTGTAGATTACTTAATATCTGAATGTTAAAAACTGAATTACGTGTGAAACCAGTCGGTTGAATTATTTTAAAGTGAATTGCGAATTTTATGGTGTCATGCATACCCTTGGGAAATAGTGTTGCACTCAAGCAGTCTTAACCTGGTTTTGCAAAAATGCTAACTGGAATTTTTGTTTTGGTTTCACAATTAGGTCATTGGTGAATGGATACCTTTGATAACATTAATACCAAGTATAAAATAGCGTCAGTTACGGCGGGGGTGGCCGTTATATCTAAGGCGTCATACCAGGCCCCCAATTATTGTGCTTATGATATTTAACAAATATACTTATAAGGCAAAAACATAGTTTTCATGTATATTGGGGGTACTGGAGGTCTAATTTAGGGGGAAAGGAAAAAAGGTTAGCGACGCACTTAGAGCACACAACTTTAATGGAGTTGTGGGTGTCCATAACTTGCGCCAATTGCTTGACATCAGGTTATCTGTCTACTCATCTTTACCCATTGACATAAAAATCTCCAACACCATTTTTGCTGATGACTATCTCTGTGTGGCCTTGTTCTTGCTCGAATCTTGCAAGGCTTTAGTCTCGCCATTAGACAACACTAGGGACGTAAAACAGGTACCTATCACAGCTTCATTAATCTTGGTCGTAAAGATGTTGGTTACGATCTACCGCGATTATCTGCTTTCATTCTTTTAAGTATTTTTACGAGGTCAAAATAGGAGAGGATTTATTGTGGTCGTGGATGCAGTTGTAAAAATAATAGCCTTTTAAGTGCTATCAAATTATTTTTCGCGAATAGCTCTGTCATGCTGTTTATTCTTTGTAATATGTAATATGGTTTGTTTTATGAGTTAATTTTATTAAAACTTTGAAACACGCGCTTGGCATGAAAAAGTAACTTTTATATTATATTCATAAATATTCAATGCTAAGATTAAGTTTACAGTCTTATATGTTTATTCAGTGCCTCTATAATCAAGTATCATATTCGTATTACATATTTTGTCTGATTCAATAAACTGGTATGAAATGAAATCAATGTACTGTATGAAGTGTTGTAGGTATAAGGTTGTTTTAGTTAGGTAAAAAGCTAGTAGCTAGTAGTTCTAGGAAACCCTTACCAGCACCAGTAAATCTATATTATGTATCTATATCTATATTATTTATAAACTCATAGTCTACATCAAGGCTGATAGGTAAACCGAAAACACGAAACACATCCGCGATGTAATCGACTCCCAGCGCCATCTATTGGTAGGCACTAGTCTGTTTAAGTAACATAACGAAGTGAGGGTGGGCCAATAGTCTTTTTATAATAAGACTAGTGGCCCTCACTTCGTTTCGGGATATTAGTTCCACCGACTACCAATAGATGGCGCTGGGCGTCGTTTGCAACGCGCGAGTGCTTTGATTTTTCGGTTTGTATATAAGGTTTGTCGATGTCTATAGAGTTTGTCTCTTTATTAATAGTATAGATACTAACTCACTCATGGCAAATGTTAACCTTTTCAATTTGGCAGAGTTCGTCAATGAAGAGTTGGAACCAATATCTTTATGCAAGTGACACGCGCTTTTCCCAGAATTATTTCGAATAGAATTTCTACGAGCGTAACATAGTTTCTGGAAAGTTCTAAAATCTGTTCGTACTTGTAAACTGTGAATGCGTCACGTGCATCCTCCCCCTTCTCCCCTTCCTCTCCTTGAAAGGTGCATTCAGACATCGCTGAGGAGCATTTGTGCGTGAAACTGGAATATTTCGTATACATACATTTCTATGTAAATTATAATCATAGAAAATGATGTAGAGATTCTTTCTTATTGGCCTTTATGCCAAGATTAGCCTAAAATTTCAGAAGTAGAATTACATTGTGTGATTGAAAAGTATACCGGAACTATTAAATCGAAGTGGATTGACATGCACTCTTGGTTGAGTGCTGTTTTCCTGTGACCTTTGACGATACTCATCATCATCATCATTTCAGCCAATAAACGTCCACTGCTGGACATAGGCATCCCCCAAAGTTCTCCACACAGATCGGTCCTGTGCCACCCACATCCAATGGACTCCCGCGACCTTCACCAGATTGACGATACTAAGATAAATAATTATTGAGAGTGACGCTATAACTCCTGTCCAACTGTCATTGCTCACCAATGACAGCTTGCATATGGCTTACATTGATGATACTATCGATAATTTATCATTAAACTATTTAACCAAATCTATGACAACCAGTTTTTTCTTTTTGTATATAATATCATGATATTCCGAAAAGAAATGGGATGTTTTTTTTCTGTAGAGGAAAAACTTTGTTCTTTCTAAAAGAAAAAATATTTCGTTTATAAAATAGGCTTGTTACCAGGTAGATGGGAAAGAAAATCGTTTATTTAACAAAATTGGTCTGAATCTATTCGGAACACGGGCACCTGTGATAACACACGGGAAAAATGAAAGTAAATTATCACCAACAATAAACACTGACAAAGCCTGTATTAACAAAGGCGTCCATCTCATTATTCTTTCAAAGAACAATATAGATTAAATAAAATACAGACAATAATATTCCGGAGCTCGTTGGACATGGTCCTAATTAGGTAAACGGTGTATTTTCTCGAGCTTCTGTTTACAACCAATTATATGGATGTTTTCCTTTATTTTTTGAAGCGGGTTTAGTAAATATTGATCAAAAGAGAAACTCACGAGCAGCTGCTGAGCCAGTGGATATTTACTTGGTCTGTCATACGAGCTACGTTCTAGCTTACTTGTGCAAGTTACTCGTATAAGTACCATATTCCATCTTGTGGCGCACGGTCTGCTCATCATCACCACTAGTCTGTTTCTTGATTCCACGGCCTCTTCCTTTGCTTTCTATTTACAACGGTTCTGTACCAGCTACATTCAGGCCAGCTACATGCATGATAGGCTGTGCTGATCATTTACCATCATAGATATATAATATTTTTTGGCCATAATAACACAAAAGAACCGTCAGGTAACTAACTGTTGTTTGTTCCGTACCTCTAGCACACAAGTTATTTACAATGGTTAATTTTAAATCGGCTACTAAGATAAAAGTTTGTAGCACTGGCAGTTCAACGGGGCCTCTCAATCCTCCCTCTACGAGACTCGCTTGTGAGTGACAAATACTCGATTTACATTCACCCATTCCATTAATAGAGTTCGCAGTTGAAGTATTGATCTCAGTAATGTTGCGATACGGTTGAGTCGGAATTAAATCACAGAATTGTTACAAAATGTTGGTCGTAAGCGGAATGTTGCGTTTTGAATGTAGGTACTTTGAATTATGATTAGGATCTAAATTGCTTAACCAAGGCTGGGGTTTTTTCATCAGTTATTGGCTTTTTGCAAAGGAATCCATTAAAGTAGAAGTACCTAGTTTTGAAGCTTACTAAATGGCTGCTTATTAATTCAATTGAATTTATTGCGTATCGCATTACAGAAGACAGATATCAATTTGGAGGTATACAGGTAAGGCCCTGTAAGGGCAAAGCATCTTTTCTTCCTTTTTACGAAACATGGTCTATAGTTACTGTTATTATAGACGGGAATTAACACAACGTTTATTTTTAAGCACATAATTTATTATGTACTTCCTGCTTGACATTTCGGCTGCGTTACAGCAGCCGTGGTCACAAGCAGACTGGCAGTGCGCGGCAACGTCTGCTATAGCCCGGCTGTGAATCTTTCGATACCCTCACAGTTTCACTTATAAAATCACCACTGGATACAATGTCAGTGAAGCCAATCCAACACACTACACTCACAGTACCTATCGGTGTTTTTAAAGAGCTATAAATGGTCTATAGTTTTAAACTGATGCTGCGACTTTTAGTTTATTTTATTATTTACCTACTTATGATGTTGGTTTCATACTGACCCTCCTGACCTATCCTCACAGATGTCACTAGCCTGGTTGTTGTAGGTAACTGAACTTGAACCTTAGAGGGATGTGGGCGGTACTTAAAATTCCTCACCGGGTGCCTCTCATTGTTGGGGTCATAGTTTTTTCATTTAAATCGTATACATTGCATACTATGCTGTGATAGTAAGATAGTTTTAGTTTAGAATGAGGATGTGCATATCCAATATCCTGCATAGTGCATTGGGGTCAAGTTACGGCCGATACGGGAAATTGACTTACCGATGTAGCCTCTGTACCTACCGAATACTTTTAATGCAATATCAATGAGAGTAGCAAAATTCATGTTTGTTAGGGTTTTGGTCTGTCTTTGGCAACGTGGAGGGTATTGTGGTGTTTTCAATCGAAGAAACTGCGAATCTTCTGCGAATGTTCTTACCTTTCATTCTACGTCATTGTGCTGGTCATTGTTATAAATATAAATATTTCGTTGTGACCAAACTTACAACCGCGGGAGAACCACGCTTCGACTGGAGTGATACACGAAGACCGGCGTAAAGAGAGTGAGGGTGCCGGAGGCCCAATTGGGGAGAAAGGGGATTAAAGTTTGGCAGCGCACTGGTGACTCTACTTCTGTTAGTGGTGTCAATGGGCGGTGGCAATTGTTTACCATCAGGTGATCCGTCTGCTCATCTGCCACCTTTTACATAAAAAAACTTGCTAAGAATTTTATATTTCAGCTCATAATTAAACTACTCATCAATTTATAGAAACATCAATATCAACCTACTAACAAGGTAAATAGATACAGATTCAAACATCTAATTGCCCTACGGCATTTCTATTAATGCTAAAATAGCAGTTCAAAATTCAACTAACAGATTATACAAATATACTGTCCAATTTGTCGGATTCCCCAGGCTAAGGGTTACAAAATTCAGATCCCAATCGGTTTAACGTAATAACTAAAAAGCCAACCGTGGGACGATCAAAGTTTACCCAGACAAATCCTTAGGAAAGACTGTCCAATAAGACTCTTTTTATATCAAAGTATTGAATTTGATTTGTTTGAAAGTGTTCGCTGCAAATTATAGTTTTAGTATACGTTACAATAGTCTAAAAAAAGGCCCCGAAAACTTTGCCAATTGGTAAAAACCAACGCGCAGAGCATCGTGTTTTTGTCTTATTTACACTCAAGATAGTAAAATTGACATATTTTCTTTATCACACCTACCTACAACGCGGGAAGTAGGTATATTTTTTGACTAGAAATCAGTAGGTACAGATATACCATTATATATGTACCTACCTCATTTTATTATCATGTTGACTAGTATAACAAGACACCCCGTTGGTCTAGTGGTTTAAGTACCGGACCGTGATCTAGGGATCCTGCAAAAAGTATGTTTCGAAGTTTTGGCACATAGCTCGGGTTTGTGATGATCACCAATCCGCATTAGGCAAGAGTGGTGATTAAACTTAATGCCGTCATAGAAGCGATGACTTGATTTCTCTATAGCGAGATAGTATATAGTGTGATACTTTACTATAACCAGGCCTGTCCCACTCCGCGTGTAGGTATCGAACTTGCAAGTACATGCGGCGGCCCCTCCGGAGGGGCTAATCAGTAGAAAATCACGAGCGAGCGGCGACGCATGCGAGACAGTTGCTTGCGGATAGAAAGAGAACGCCCTTCTAGGTATGAATAATTGTAGGTGTTGAACGCTGGGCGGTCGGAATTTCAACTTTATGTTATGGTAGCCTTAGTCTTTATTTTCTATAAACGGTTTTTAGGAGTTTCTGTACTTGTACTATTAAGTATTCTGTGCTATAACAAAGAATAATGAGCGTACGAACAATACCTTTTCCATCCATTGGCACTTCAACCCGCTAATTCTCAGTTCCCCCGCTATAACGGTAGGGATTATCGGATTTCCCTGTTTTGTATTCCATCATGCAATAACTCCGGGCGTAGGGCTACGCTACTCTCGACCTTTCTCTCATAAGCGTGACGTGACAGCGGGTCAGAGAGAAAAATAAAGGTTTAAATGTAGCTTTTTTCATCTGATTTGTCACTTCAATACTCGGGCGTTTTACTGAGATTTTCCGCTTCTGGCTGTTCGTACTAATTTCCAACTCAAATCAAGCAAAACAAGTATTCATTCAAAATCATTTTAATTTTTTACTTCAAATTTAATATAACCGCACCGGCCTGATTCGAATAATCTTTATCCAAGATTAAATTTATGGTATGGACATCGATATAATGTCTAGGTGCAAAATTCTACTCTAATATAAGAATTTGAAGATTCTAATAGCGCTGTGATTAGTAGTTTTACAGCTATAGATGAGAAATCCGAATAAGTAGCGCTCTTTTTCGAATAGAAACCTTCATTAGATGCGACACTTTTAACTAGTTTACGCTATATTAGGTTTTCTAAAACCGAAGGGTATAGAGATATTGCTGTGATTCATGGTATGATAGCGTTACACCATAGATTTAGTATCGGAAAAAGATTGAACGAATTATATAGGCCATACTCAACCAAGTTTTATATCGCATGTTATACTTACTCTTGTGTAATATCAAGCGGCTAAGTTTGGACTTGTGAGAAATTGGATCGTCTGATAAAAATATCTACTCCGCTTCACTTTAAAAGCTTTATTAATATGGCGAATATTACTTCGAGAACTTCTTAGCCTCTTTAAAATAAACCAAACACTTTTGCAATGAAATCTTTAACCCTATTCGTTTTGCTATTCGGAACCTAACACCTGAACTAGTCATAAATTAGATCATAAATAATATGGCCGGATACTCTCAGGGGCTTGCCGGGCCGCCGCATGTTTGCGAGTAACAAATTTAATATAAAATTTCTGTATGTATGTTAGTTAAAAGTTTCATTTTTGGGGTATAGGCAGGTAAAATGTGAATGATACTAATCTGCCGGCCTTTTTCATTGTCACTTGGAAGATCATACACAAAGGTAGCATAGTTTTAAAAGGCAATAAACTCGTATTACTTTCCAACACTCAGAGGTGGTACGGGAATGGTAATCTGTAACACAGGATCTTCAACAGAGCCGATATTAAAATCAGCTACTCTTTATTCCAAAGAAAAAGATGATGATGAAAATTACCCTTTAATTGACTAAATCAATTTTAAATGTGTTAAATACTTTAAAACTCAAATAACCATTAGTCCGCTTGTGACCACGGACTGTTGAAACGCAGTCGAAACGTCAAGCAGTAAGTGTTAGAATGTACTTATTAGATCTCGTCGCGTTTAGTCCTGTTTATATTATGAAGTATTTGTATAACCATTATTCCTTTTCATATTACCTTAGCGTTAAATTATCCAACTATTTTTGTAACAACAAACAAATTAGCAATTTTTCAAACTCAAATTTATATGAGATATGGAAACAAAATATAAGTTTCCATCATTTCTCAATTGAAAACGAAATTCGTACGTTTAATTTTACATCACAAACAAGATGTTATTTTTATTGTTATCACGGTAATTTCCGCTAACCAATATTTACTTGCGCCTTGGTTAAACATAATATTATTCAAGCCAACACAAACTACCCATTAGTGTTTTCTAAATTCAATTTCTATTAGGGCTGTCACAAAACATTTTAATATCTTCATTGAAATAATGATTAAAGTATCACACTTATTAACTGTTTTGATTGATTGCAATTGATTAAAACTGGTGTGGCAAAAAATACAGATACTTAATAATCTTGAAGTATTTCTGGGAAAGTGGCAATATAGTTTTCTAAATTTGCTTGATAAGCCTTTGAGGCATAAATGTGAATTGCTTACATTGCTTATATAGCTTTTATACTAGCGTTTTATTTCAATCTGCTGCTTACGGAGGCCAAAATATGCCAGCCGTCCCGGTTTAAGGCAATCTGCAACCAACTCACACCAGCCATCTTTCTAGAATTGTCAGTCCGTCTTACTGCAGAGCGTGCTAGGTTATCTCATTCAATGGTAAGTAACGACAAAGGCGGGACATGGAAGAGCACTTTACCCGCAATCCTTACAGAAATGTAGCTACAATGGTTGACATTACTTCATCAACTTTGACAATATGTGGTTAAAATAAAAATAGTCCATCATCATCTTAGCATGTAATTCCCAGTCACATTGAAGGTTGTTGCTTTAAGGCTAGGGGTTTGGCGATCCAGAACTTTTTACAGATAAGTGGCAGTTGAGCCCCCTTATTACTAAACGTGATCTAAGTTAGTAAGTTAGTTCGGTTTAAAATTGATGCTGTCACTTTCATTTGTAACTTTTATAAAAGTGACAGCATCATTGTTACTCTATGTCTAACTTAATCTTCGTTTAAGTTTTCCACAGATCTACCATCGCTCATGAAAAGTTGCAAGTTCAAAAGGCGACTCAATGTGGAAGTGGTGTGTTGTAGTAACTGACCTATATTAGAGCTAAATCTTGGGTAATTATATACCATTTTTTATCACCCTGGTGAAATGCCGCGGTCCAAGTTGTCATGGGCCGATTCCCTTAAGCATATTTGCTGCTGGAGAGCACACCAATTATGGTATGATGATAGGTATGTAGGCTAGGTAGCCTAAGGGTTGCCTGCGTCACATACTCCACAAAAAATAGTAAACAATAATAATTCGAGCGAGTATCTCAGTATGCAATTCCTGTGTACTTGTAGACGTCATCGGCACCCCTATTGTGAGTCGGAGCCGAAGGTTGGTGTAATTGCATCGCCGACGAGTAAGCCGGGAGAATGCACTTTTATTGCGATACTGTGCAACTGGGTCAGCGAGGAATAGTATTACTGGGTGTCCCGATTTTCCATCGGTCTATACAGGGTGGATCTGTGAACATTTACACCCCTTTAACTGCAGCAGTGGCTTCAATGAAGCAGCTGCAGCATATGCTGAGTATGGACCTTATTGACCACCTATGCATCTGTCTATGTATGTAAGCACTTAATGTTCCTTTCCTTTATTATGTATTCTGTGTCTTACTACTGTTGTGTTGTATCTCTTTTTGGTTGATCAATAAATGTTTACTTACTTATTACTTAACCACGTCTTCTACCAAGCATTATGAACAACATTTTTTCTATGACTTTTGAAAATTCGTCGAACATTTTTTAACTCCCCTATACAAAATGAATAAGTCCCGTGACTGTCTTTTTATGATAGTTGAAATTTTTTATGCGTATTTCCAATGGTCATAGAACAAATGTTTTTCAGAATTATTGGTAGAAGACGTGGTTAGAGGGTATATCCCTCTAACCACCACAAAATACCTTAGATATTTTGTGGTGCCATACAAAGGTATTGGAAGCAAAACCTTACATTCTACTCTGTCTTGAGTGCTATGCATGGAGAGTTATTATTAACGATTTCCATAGTATTATGAATTCACTCGACAAAAAATCTTTCCCATTTTTTCACTCCGTTCTTCTTCCACAATTTATTTCAGCAAATGATAGCAATTTCGTCTCAGCCTCATATGTCAGCCACTATTTTCACGAGAACATTTCCCATTTCATTTTCGCGTTTTTCATTTTTAAATAACGCATTTCATAAGGCTTTGATGAGGCAGGTAATTACGCGAGCTGGCTTCCTTTTATGTGAAATGGACATATAATTGTGTTTTTGATCAAACGCAGTCTCTAATTTTGTGCCTTTTGCCTTTGAAACATTGCTCTCATGCAAGCACGTTTGTAAAATATATGATTGAGTGAGAATTTAGAGAATTAAAAATAGAAGATGTCGCTTCCATGAGAAGAGTAATATAAGAGTAAATCATGCGCATGACCGTCTTAAGTTATCACATTTATCATGTTTTAACCGTCATACGAGTGATCAAGTATAACCGTCATTGACATACATTGCCTGGCCATGACTGGCCGGATGGCGCATTTGGTAGTGACCCTGCCTCATACGCCAAAGGTCATAGGTTCGATCCCCACCCTGAACAAACATTCGTGTGATGAACACTTGTGTTTGTTCAGTGTCTGGGTGTTATATGTGTATTTAAGTATTATATTTGTGATCCTCTGTTTTCTGATATCTGTTACACAAGACTTGTGAAGCACTTAGTGCTTGAGCTACTTGGTATGGAGTCAGATCAACGTATGAGATGCTGTGTAAATTATTTATACATAGAAGTTATGCTGTATACCACACCAGGTTACTACAACCTGTCAAATTTTCTCGATTGATATTCAACCTTATGTTGAGAGTCGATAGAAGAAATTTGTCAGTTTTGTATACTTTGATGTCTGGATGTATGTGCTAGATACTTATGTATGCTGCTTCTCATGATTCATCCTATCTTAAACAAGATTCGCTTTAGCTGAGGTATACTTTCAAAGAGGTCTTTGTTAGTTTAGGACCTCGTAGGACAAGAAGGATACATGATATGCTTGGGTTTCATTCAACGATTTACGTACACAACCTTCTAATACTATTGTTGTTTGTATGTTAAGACAAATATGTTCAGTATTAGTTGTTTAACTTGTTGTATGTTCACAAAGATAAGCTTTAAGTAAATATTTAGTTTTGACATTCAGAAAAAAAACAATAGAATCGGTGGTCCGGCACTACCGTTTTATAGAAAGAGCCACGCTTCGGCATGAATGGGCCGGCTCGACCGGAGTGATACCACAGCCTCTTAGAAGACCAATGTGAAGCAGCGCCTAGCCCTGTGTTTCGTTGAGTGAGTGAGGGTACTCTTCTCGGCCTATGTTGTGTCTCGCCTCACTCACTCGACAAAACACAAGCCCGTGGCCTAATAATGATTTTTCATTCTCAAAAATTATACATAAAACTATCCTTATACAGTTTTTATATGATCCCTGTCATATTAAAAATTGGATCTGGCAGTCCACTAGACGGAGGACCTGCTGCCAAACGAGTTCAAGCGCTCACCAGTGGAGTTCAAAATGCACTACCGGCCTTTTAAAAAGGATTATACTCTTTCCTTGAAGAGTATTCCCAGCAGTCCCCCAAAATCGACAGCAGGGCATCCCACACTACACTAGTCCAACTATAAATCTGAATTTACTATTCATTGAATAATATAGAACGATCAAGCTTAGCTAGCAGAAGCCATCTACTTTAGATAGCCAAGCAATTGAATTGCACCGCAGGAGCAATAAATTGACGCTGGTATCAGATGGTGCTAACACCAATAATTGCTTATGTGGTGCGCACAAGCATCATCAAAGCATCACCCTTTGTCTTAGTACTGGGTTTTGGGTGAGGCTAAACCACTGACCAATTGACAAATGATTTATGAATGCAAGTGAAATCTCTTTGTTTCCAATATCATTTGGAGCATTGAAGTTTTAAATAGATTAATAAGTATTTTTCAGACTTTACCAGCTTTGGCCCGCCCTCATTTCAAATTAAATCAAATTTAATTTATTGATTTCGTTATAGGTTACATCCAAGACTTATTCTAGATATTTAAATAATATTGTATTACTATAACCTGCCCTTTAGGCAATAAGAAATTATCACATTGCTATTTTATTTCGGAACATTAGTTTCACATTGTGCTAACAGATGGTGCTTGGCGTCGAATCGATTGCGCGAGTGATTCGCCTTTTCGGAATATATATAAGCCTTGTCGGCGTATATATACCGCTTTACAAATAGTAATCGTTGATATGTAAACAACTGACTTTGTGTACTGTTATAGGCGAAGCGTCATCCCTTTATCTTCACTGGTATGGGATTTAACTGGCCTAAACAAAATGGTTTATTAATGTAAATTTATCAAAAAATGTGTTTTTGCGGCTATTCCTCGGGTATTTCACATGTAGATAATAATATATCTATTTTTCGCGTATCTTATAGTTAAGATACGCCAAAGACAGCCACTTTTAGCGTGAATAGTTAAATGTTTTGAGTAGAAAAACAAAGTTTAGCAAATAAGTAGGTACTTAAATATAAATTATTACGTTATTCGTCTGCATGAACAATGTCAAGATAGGACTAAAAATTCAGCCTAACAATCTTAAATGTATTTCAAAAACACGACATTTAGGCACCGAAATTGTATTTGACGCCCACCCTCGTTTCCATATCTGACACTGTTTAATTGCTTGGAAAATACCTTTTAGTGTCTTAAATATACATTATTTTTGTATACGGACACTTTTTGTCAGGGATTGCTAATAGTACAAGTGAAAGTACCAACGCGGTGATCATGATAATTAATTCGAAATTGGCACAGGACCGAACAAAATGGCGAACTTTGACGTCTGAAGCCAAGATCCTTCTTGAATCGCGGAGCCATCGTAGTCTGTAAGTAAATAAGTGAAAATAATTGATTTACTTAATTATAAATCGTAGTCGGTCAAAGTCACATTACGCGTTTTATCGGATCTACGAGTTCTATGAGAGTTTTTAATTCTTGTGACAAAGATTTGCGCTAAAACGTTGAAAGACCAGGGTTCGATTCCTGATAAGGTCATCGAAAGTCAATGAAAAACGAACTGTTGACGTCGTCGCACCTGTAGTTTTTTTTATGTGATAGGTGGCAGTCAAGCAAAGATCACCTGATGGCAAGCGATTGCCGCCGCCCCGACACACCTGCAACACCAGTAGAGTCACAAGTGCGCTGCCAAACTTTAACCCCCCTTCCCCCAATTGGGCCAATCGCTTACCATCAGCTGGTGATCTGCTCGTCTGCCTCCTATCATATAAAAGTGATAGTGTATATTCACAAACATTTTGTTTATTCAATTTAAATAATGCAACGGTAATTATTCCTCTGGGAGCAGCGAAGCTCAGCCATCGCGGCCCTAATTAAAATTTTAATCATAACAAAACTTTGCCTCTTGAATATTTCGATAGTCGGAAAATTAAACATTTACTCAAGACGCCTTTGCGAAAACAAATGTACAATATTATAAATATATGCGTAGGTATTTCTACCATTAGCTCAGCGGTGAGAGAAAATTTCGTGAGAAAACCTGCATGTTTTAGGTAGATTCTCTTTTGTCAAAATGTTTTTTCTTTCTTTCAAATCTGTGGATACTTACAATAGATTTTTTTATATGATAGATGGCAGACGAGCAAACGGATCACCTGATGGTAAGTTAATTAGTCGCCCATAGACACCTTTTTTATATTGAGGACAATCAAGATGACCTGACTCCGCCTGATGGTAAGCGGCCACCAGTAGAGATAAAATTGCGCTGTCAACCTTGGCTAGGGAAAAGGGTATTGGACCTACGGTATCCTCATTCACTTGAGGAAACACAGCGCAGGCGCTGCTTCTCGCCGGTCTTCTGTGAAGCTGTGCTATCACTCTGTTGAGATGGTTCATTAATGTCAAAGCGTGGCTCTTCCACGGTAGAACGGATCCTATGGAGTTTGACCCAGAAAGTGAAAAGAAACTTACTAAATAATTTATTACTTATGTAACTAAAATAATAAGTTTACAGTCTGCCATTCCTGAGCGACCAAACAAGAGGAAAGTGCACTCAAATATTATAGTCGAAGTTTCGTGTGTTTAACTAAACTTGGGCAAAGTTAATTTCGTATCATAACGTTTTATTCTCAAAATTATGTTCTTGAATTTTGAGTATACGGGAGATTCGAAACGAGTTTCAGTCTCGGTTACAATGTTACACAGAACACTCATTAGTATTTGATTACTGGAGTAAGTTATTATACTCGTATCTTCAAAATGATGTATACTTATTACCTCAAGTCAAATATTATATGACTCAAGTCATATACTTACTTACTACGCTGGCTCAGCTGATCCAAAGTGGGTCTTGGCCTCCGACGTCAAAGTTCGCCGTTTCTTGCGGTCCTGTGCCAATTCCGCCCAATCGTGCACGTTGAGTGCTTTGAGGTACTTGACGACTTCGTCTCTCCAGCGGTATCTCGGACGACCCACAGGACGTCGCCCCATTGGTCTTCCCAGATAGGCTCTTATTTTTTTTTTGACTCAAGTCATATAAGTCATAATAAATCGTATAAGGCATATGAGTTAGGTAAGGCATGTCTTGAGATTTAATGAGTGAATGCGAATGTACGGCGTTAAAATACATTATCCGTACATTATTTGATTCCATCCTAGAAAATCTAGATATAGTATGAAAGCGCTGAAAGTGTCGCCGCCAATGAATTTTGTATCTAGAGACTATAGAAACGAAGGTTCAAAACTATTTTATCAATCTCCAATCTTATGTAGTGCGAGTCAAACGAAAAGGTTAAAATTACTTAGTTTGATTGCGAGGCCTGCCATCACGATATCACCAGTTGAAATGAGGATCTCATACTTTTATCCATCGCAATACCATTCTGATGGTTATCGCTTCCAAGCTGAATTAATCTTTATGCAAATCTAGACCTTAGAAGCATTAGGGCGGAAGTGGGTTTTGGCAACTTTACAGGACAGAGTAAAATAAAAAATCGATTTAATCGGCAAATATTTTAATAATTACAAACAACATACAAATGATGTCTTTGCAATTATTTAACCTAATAAGTAGATTTCCTAGTTTTATAATTAAAATTTAAAAACAAAGTTTCTAAACAGTGAAAAATTAACTTTTTTTAAAAAAATGATGACATCCGCCTTTATGCCACAACAATAATTAATTATATTTGTTCAATCGATCAGTATGTGCCCATAAGGCTTTATGCCTCCAATTTTTGTAATTTAATGTAAGGTGTTTGTCTAAGTATAACGTTATGCCTAAAAAATAAATCAATATCTCTTAAAACTAAACAAGGCGAAATTGCAAATGCGACTTTATTGTGTTCATTTATCAACTAATTTTTTTGGCAAAAAGGCGGATATCCTTACCAAAAAAACTATTTCAAAAGTAAATCCTCCTCATCTCCAGCGTGTATTTCCCAGTTGGGCAAAGAGCTGTTGTCCGGGGTACACTTGGGCCATGATCCAGGATTGGGGGAGTCTGGTAATTACAATCTATATCAACTGGTATCAACCGTCACACGACAATATTCCCTCTTTGATGGACCTTCTGTTGACCATCCATCCCGGCGCCTACCAAGTGCCTGTCAATGCACCACTTGGCTCTTCCTACCACTGCCTTGTACGGAACACTGTGCCTCTCAACAGCACTCAGCGGTTGGAACTGGGCACTCGCCATATTTGGCCCTATCAGTCAGCAGACTGAAACGTTATGCGTAGTTTCTTCGAATCCTACCCATGGTGGCAGGTTTGCTTTACGTTGGAGGATCCCGATGCCTTGGCAGAGTCTGTAGCCGATGTTATACTGCAAGAAATGGAATTATTTATTCAATTTCTGCAGTACCAAATACTAGCGTCCCAAGAAAAGGTACAACTTTGCTGCTAGTTTTTATAAGAAAAATATCACCAGAGCAAAGTCATCGTTCATTGGTAACGCGCCTTCCATCGGGCACCCGCGTTTTTAATTGCCAAGGCCATCCTCGGGAACTTTAGTCAGTCGACATTCCCTCCACAACACAAGCCAGAGGATATTCTTGCCCACACTGCAAAAGAGAAAGCCGAACTTTTGGGCACTTTTTGTGCATCAAACTTGACTTTGGATGATTCTGGGAACTAACCACCTACTGTACCGTCCTGTACGAGCTCAATGCCGAACGTCGAAAAGATTTTGTACGTAAGGCTCTCTTTTCTCTTGACATCCATAAGTCGAGTGGGCCGGATGGTATCCCTCCATTTGTACTGAGGTTATGTGCTCCGGAGTTGGCTCCGGTTTTAACGTATCTTTTCTGGCTCTCATAATTCATTGGCGTAGTACCGAGTAACTGGAAGTCAGCTCTTGTCCACCCCACCCCATACCTAAAAAGGGCGATCGCTCAGACCCGTCCAATTAAAGACCTATATCCAATACCTCAATCTTCTCTAAAGTAATGGAGTCCATAACGAACCGCCAGCTCCTGAAATACCTAGAGAAGAACCGCCTAATAAACGACCGTCAGTACCTACGGCTTCCATAGTGGTCGTTCTGCTGGGGACTTCCTGGTACTTCTAACTTACTAATGGGCGCAGGCGCTACAGAGTAAGGGTGAGGCTCTGGCTGTCAGTTGGGACATAGCGAAAGTTTTTGATAGGGTATGGCACAAGGCTCTGCTCTCTATACTTCCCTCATACGGTCTTCCAGAGAAATTATGCACGTGGGTCGCCAGTTTTTTTACTGGGCGCAGCTTTAAGGTCGTTGTCGACGGTTCTTGTTCAGACAATATGTAATGAAGCTCGTAAACGCTGGTGTCCCCCAGGGCTGTCTGCTATTCCAACGCTGTTCCTTCTGCATATTAATGATATGTTGTCACAGAACAATATTCATTGCCATGCGAATGATAGCACTTGGAATGCACTATATATCCGGTATATATGCCGGACGTGCAAATATTTCTCTGGAAAACGTCATTGAGTACCGGAAGTCACTTGTGTTTGAAGTCGAAGACATATTAAATCTTGTTTCAAACTGGGGGCGACTTAACTTAGTCAGTTTTAACCCCTCAAAAACACAAGTGTGTACATTAATTGCTAAAAGACGTCCCTTCAAAGTGGCAATAACTTTCAAGGCATTTCCCTTAAGCTTCTATAGGGATTCTTGGCATTAACATTTCAAGCTATGTCACATTTGGCGGTCATCTGGAGGATAAAGCTAAAATAGCTTTAAATAACTAGGTGTTCTTAATAGAGCCGGTGAGTTTTTCACGCCGGCTCATTGACTTCAACTTTTTAAGGCACAAGTTCGGCACCATATGGAATACTGCTCCCATCTCTGGGCTCGAGCACCTCAGTACCAACTTCTTCCATTTGATCGCATACAACGTAGGGCTGCTCGAATTATCGCTGACCTAACTCTCTTCAGTCAGCTTGATCCTTGATCTGGCTTTGCGGCGGAATATAGCTTCCCTATGTTTTCTTTATCGCATTTATCACGAAAGTGCTCCGAGGAATTGTTCAATCTACTTTCTGCGGTTGAATCCTTAATTACATCGAACGGCGGCTGTGTTGCAGCGGCCGTCATTCCATCTTCATCATCTTGATGGTTGGCGATCTAGCACTGTGTGTTTCTCGAGGAATTTTCTTCCGCGAACCTCAGTTTTGAGTAATAGTTTAGCTGCGGCAGTATTTCCTGACGGTTATGACTTAGGGACCTTAAAGAAAAGAGCTTGCTCTTTCTTAAAAGGCCGGCAACGTCGTAGCGACCTCTCTGATCTCGCAGATGTTCAGGGGCAGCGGTGATTACTGACCAGCAGGTGACTCACTTGATCGTTTGCCACCTCTATCATAAAAAAAATCAGGAAGGTAAAACAAAAATGCCGAAATGTAGACAAACAATGCGTGCAAATACCAAAGTGACAGAAAGCCAGACATAGGATCGCGTAATGACCAATCACAATGTATCTTATTACACTTAAACTGATTCAGTGTCAGTCATTGGACACGCCGTGATCAAGGGATAATGCCCGATGTCGCTCATTTTTGGCGCCATATTTCGAATAGTTCACATCCATAACGACTTATTTCTAAATTAGCCCACCAATCCATTTACAAAGTTACTTAAACAAAAGGCATAAAGTCGTATATCTGGATCCGATTAACATTATACAAAGGAATCTTAGAGGCATAATGTCGAAAGTTTACTTATGACGAATATTTTAAAACACTGTTTGAACCATAAAGGCGTGACTCCTTTTACGTAGCCTTTGTGCAAATATTTTTTTAAGCATAAGGGCCAAATTTTGAATCCGCCTTGAGAAAGTAGAGGCAATGTAGACGCAAAGAGATGGAAGGGTAAATTAGACCTTAAGGTTCTAATGATTTTAGAAAAGCTGTCAGAACCGACATTATGCACTAAATTATCTCAGCCCAGAAAAGGGATAGAAATACATCTCAAAGTGATATAGAAAGAGAAAGAAACGCTTATCTTCGTTATCCAATAAAAACATTTTGCCCGATCTGCACATCCGCCCATATGCTTCTGAGGTCTAGAAATATTACACAAGGTCGTATCTCGCATGGACGCCGGCGCCATTGGATAGAAACGATATTGAGTAATTTAGTTGAGTTATTATCGAGCAGAGGGCGCCGATCTCGCCAAAATAAAACGTGGTGGAATACAAATCGCTCGCTTAACATTTTATCACTTCGCCTTATAAAAGTTAAATAAACTCATATGTAGGTACCTACTTAATGCTATGAGGTGAATGGCATTGAAAGCAAAGATTTGAATCGTCGAAAGTATTTCACATAGGATTCAAATTTTCAAATGTATACTAATATATTTTTATGATATAGGTGGCAGACGAGTAAACGGATCACCTGATAGCATCTAAGCGAATGCCTAGACACTCGCACGCAACACCACAACGGAGTCACAAGTGCGCCGCTTACCATTTAATCCCCTTTCCCTTCTATTGGGCCTCTGGTACCCTCACTCACACGGCGAAACACAACGCTGGCAGAGAAGGGTAAAAGTTTTAATGCTTCATGTTTAAATTCATGAGCTCAATTAAAAATATGTCACAAATGAAATGAGCAACTCTTTCGTCCGCTGATGCGAAAAGATTATTAATTTTAAATTAGGTCATGTGCATTAACAGCCAAAAATATGGAAGATTTATAAAGCATAAACCCCGCCATGCGATAAATCTCGACTTGCATTACCACACATAACTATTATGGTAGTATGATACGGGAGGTATCTCCGCACTCTGACACGATTTCGCTGAAAGCACCGCATATTTTCCAATTTAAAGCGCAACCCGCGCGGCCGCGGCGAGTCAATCTGACTCGATTCGCTGGAGTCACCGAGTCACGAGTCAAGTCGGACAGACAATGGGTCATGCAATCCGCCGAGACCTTTGTCCGTGGACTGCGTTCGTGCAATTGCTCTTTTCGCTTTCGCTCTCTCTGACTGAGAGCGACTGTTGTGGGCTCACTAGATGGACGTGTTTTTTGAGTGTGCAGATTTTTAATCGCCCGGTTTATGGTTTGCTGCGCTTCTGTTTTATGCTGGCTTTTAACTATCAACTGTGTTTATGACGATGGATTATGCTGTAATATTTGCCACATGCAGGCAAATTGAAAGTATTACTATTTGGGTATTTTTATACTTCGTCGGAAGCAAACAGCCTGTCCTCCTTTTGCTTACCATTAGGCTAAAGTCAGCCAATATAAAAAAAGCGTCTGGCTCGCTTGTAATTGATAAGCGATTATCGTAGCCTACGGACGTCTGCAACTCCAGAGGCTCTGCAGACACGTTGCCGACACCTTAAAACTTTTAACTCTCTTTTTTTGAAAAAAAATCATGCTGTTCGAGTACTGTATAAAAACCTCTGATGGGAACTCATTCCACTGTCGGAGTGTTTGCGGGTGGAAATACGTCTGGGACCGTACCTCTTTATCTTAACAAAAAATTAAAGTAACCCCTTAATTATTAGATAAAATATACAGCAAAAGTAAAAAAAGCAACAACTCTTTTCATTACGATATTATTATTGTATTATATTATTGTACTCAACGCTTACGTTGGTAATCCAATAAATAAATAAATAAATAAATAAACTAATTTAATTTAACACAATTGCTGAGACTTGATTTCGTGTACATACTTGTACAATAAATATATATTCTATTATATTCTAAATATTGTGACCTCATACATTCAAAAGCACGCTTTGATGTGCCGTCTTAGATAATTTCGCCATATTGTTTGCTCAAATTTGGGGCTAAGAGGAAGCTTAGCTTAAATTATGATGTGATAGCAATTTTGGAGACGGGTTTAATGGTAATTTGCCTTAATAAAGGTAATATCGCTTAAGAGAAACGGGTAACCTAAGATCAAAACATTCGCAATATAGGAAGTATAGCTAGTATCGGGAATGAGTTTTCTTCCTACAAAATTTTATTGGACCAAGTCCCAATTCGACTTATGGTATAAAAGTGGTTTTGCACTTCGCCCGATCCAAACTTGTGAAAATACAACCGTTTCACACCAAATAGTTCTACTGCAAACTAGATTATATTTTCAGGATCGAACGTATGGCGAAATCATTGATGATAGAATGGCAGCTTTCGCGTTATACCATAGATTTACTTTCGCATAACTTCACAATTCAAGATTAAAAATTGCAATGTATTGCAACTCGCATGTATTTTGGATTTATACCGTAAAAATTGTAGTTTATACCTATCTTAATTGATGTGTAAGTAAGCTAATTTATTGTGAAGTTTTGTCAAAATCCATCTAGTACTTTTCGTGAAATAGCAACGAAAACATACATACCTATTTACTCCTAACGAACTTTCACTTTTATAACATTAGTAGGATGTCAGGTATACCTACGGTTTCCAACCGAATCTTGTTCCAAATTGTTTCACTATTCTAGCCTAGTTACCAGCAAAACCTTAATGAAATCCTATTTAGTTTCTAGTTTAAACCCTACAACAGCTAACAAGTTTATCGCTCGTTTAATTAAACAAAATTAATGGCCACCCCGTGACGTCATCTCGTCATGTCGTCACCAGTCAACAGTATAAGACGTGACTTGCTTGTTGAAGTCACAAAATAGTGATGTGGCGTTGGGGAAAAGTATATACCTAGGTACGAATAACATAATATTTTTATAATGTAAAGCATGGGGATTTTATCGTGGGCAGAAATCCAAAGCTAAACACCCGCGTTTTATAGAGTGACTGTGACTTCTACTGACTTCAAGAGTTTGATAGACTATGACTTTCCACATTAACTATCCACATAACCAATTATCTGGCTTAAAGTTGGCGATGGTACACTATTAATTCATAAAGAAATTACTTCTATTAACAACGACAAGGCTTATAGGTAAACTAAAAATAATAGCGCGATTCAATCGAAACCCAGAGACATCTATTGGCTTTCATTCATTCAGGCTTTCTTTTATTGGATTTCATTCAGTTTGAAACTATTATCCCTAAGCAAAGTAAGGGCGGGCCACTAGTCCTTCTATATGGAAGGGTAGAGCCAAACTGGAATTACGAGTATACTGCATCGCGTTAATCTAAAGTCAATAAGAATTGGGGTACTAAATTATTCAAATGACAAGATTTATGATAGTAATTTGATTGGTGTGAGTCACATCACTGAGCCGAGAGTGTGTCACATACGTCACAATGGAATCATAAACTATGAAATGTTGTACATTCTGCGCATACTAGCATATGCTAAAGCTATGATAAAGACGTGATAGAGGGCATATAACTCGTCTGCTTTTCACACCAAGGACGATATATCATATGCTGTGAGCATATGAGCAATATCTCGTTGAGTAGTCAAGGACGTTTTGACTTATCTCCACAAATGTCAATCGTCTGTCATATAGGATCAGCTATGCATAAGGAATGAATGGCACAGAAGTTGCACAGAATCGGCGTTTACACTCTTTGCAGTAATGTATTTTCAAGAAACGAAGTTTTAGGATTTTAGCACGGTTGCTACAATCCTAAGAATGCTTGTTGGCTTTGGCGATTCACTGTTGAGTGAATCAACTATGCCGGCAAAATAGATACACGTTCAATGCTGGCCTACTATGCAAAGGATGGACTAGATGAAGGAATATCTTATAGGACAAATTGGAAATAGTAATGCAAACTAAAACAAACTTACAAAAAGTAACTTTCGAGATATGTAATTAAACCGAACCGATACGACCTACAAACCTTCAAAAAGCGAGCGTATTCCTTCTTAAAAGGTCGGCAGCGCATTTGCGACTCCTCTGGTGTTGCGGGTGTCCATGGGCGGCGGTAATCACTTACCATCAAGTGAACCGTCTGTTCGTCTGCCCCCTATCTCATAAAAAAAAAAAACTTCTGATGTAGAAAATGTTATTGAGAGTCTATTAAGATAAATGTAATTTCGAAAATCCGAATTGAGGGTAAAAAAACCAATCCTCATCTCGATATTCTTTGAAAAACTATGTCCAATCAAGCTCCCAATAGAGGAATCAAGATCCTTGGTAATGAGGATCAAGACGAGAGGTCCAGGAATCCCTTTTGTAAAAAGACTAAGATAATTTTGAATGTCTTCTCTGTTAGTCCATAGGCTTTAATTTCTATTTTAAAAATCTGATATCAAAATTCCAAACCTGTTAATGTAAATTAAAGTCCATTAAATCCGAGGAGTCCATTTTTCCAAATTGTTTTCCCACTCCGAATTTGGAGGGTCCAGATTAAAATGGCAAACTTTTGAACTAAAATTCACGGTTTGGTTCAAATTCTCAAACATCGCAAAGTGGAAATTTTAAATCCTTTATTTTCTCGGTAGCTTGTTATGGTCTCTGAAAAAATACAGGGTCGCTCTCGGGGACTGATAAGTCGGATTTGCCGTACAAATGACGTACTAGAGATTTTTACGGCCGATCCGTTTTTTATTCATGTATGTAGGTTTGTTAGATTATAGGTACAGGTAACATAACAATGCAAAATAAAGCAAATGGTATAATAATAATAAAGCCAATCGGCCAATTTTAACGATCAGGTACGTACGCAGGATTACATGTATTAAAATGTTCAAGTGTGTGCACAAACACAGGTGCTCTCTGCCCTTACTCTCTAATTTCTATGGGACACCTGTGTGACACGACCGAAGAGAAATCAGACGCAAGACCAAAATCTTAACCTGCTTTCTGAGGCACGGGGGTACACGACCCCCAACTGAGAATATCTGAATAGTAAGAGTCAAGTACAAAAAAAAAATTAAAAAAGCAAATATTACTTAGTAGTACGCCGCTAGAATCTTTTGAGCTCAACAGGAAGGTGTAATTGGTTAAACGAACGTGATAAAAAACTTATTATTAGAAATCTATATGCATATATTTTATAATTATAGGTAAATACATACCTCTAGAATGTAGATAAACACTAATTCCTACCAATGACGTTTCTAGAACTAGGTATCAATATCTGCACTACCTGTACCTAATACCAGAGGCAGTGAAATATTGAAGATAAATATTTAACCACGGTCCTAGCATTGTTGCCCATGTTTACCTTAAAATGAACGTTGTTTGAAGTGAGTGAAAGAATAAACAAAGAATACTTTAAATCCTTTATTTTCTCGGTAGCTTGTTATGGTCTCTGAAAAAATACAGGGTCGCTCTCGGGGACTGATAAGTCGGATTTGCCGTACAAATGACGTACTAGAGATTTTTACGGCCGATCCGTTTTTTATTCATGTATGTAGGTTTGTTAGATTATAGGTACAGGTAACATAACAATGCAAAATAAAGCAAATGGTATAATAAAAATAAAGCCAATCGGCCAATTTTAACGATCAGGTACGTACGCAGGATTACATGTATTAAAGTGTTCAAGTGTGTGCACAAAACATAGGTGCTCTTTGCCCTTACCCTCTAATTTCTATGGGACACCTGTGTGACACGACCGAAGAGAAATCAGACGCAAGACCAAAATCTTAACCTGCTTTCTGAGGCACGGGGGTACACGACCCCCAACTGAGAATATCTGAACAGAAAAAGTACAAAATGTTTTTAAAAAAGCAAATATTACTTAGTAGTACGCCGCTAGAATCTTTTGAGCTCAACAGGAAGGTGTAATTGGTTATACGAACGTGATGAAAAAACTTATTATGTGAAATCTATATGCATATATTTTATAATTATAGGTAAATACATACCTCTAGAATGTAGATAAACACTAATTTCCTACCAATGACGTTTCTAGAACTAGGTATCAATATCTGCACTACCTGTACCTTATACCAGAGGCAGTGAAATATTGAAGATAAATATTTAACCACGGTCCTAGCATTGTTGCCCATGTTTACCTTAAAATGAACTTTATTTGAAGTGAGTGAAAGAATAAACAAAGAATACTTGAAATTCTTTGTGTTCTTAGCCGACGTGGAAGTATAGGCGTTCTTAGGTGACTGATAAAAAGAAACATTTATACAAACAACTAGTAGACATTTATTGGTCGTTTTTTTTTTCAATGTGACGAATTGAAAATGTATACAAAGGCTTTTGTTTAAGCGAGGCTTTAATAGCTTTGATTTTTTACCACTACAACGTTTTGACCTTTTTTCCTAATGATTTTCAGTTATAATTGGTTTATCTTACAATTTAAAACCACTCATAACGATGTGTGTGTCTAAAGCTTCAGGCCAGGCTTCAGGACATAGAAAAATGTTAATGTCTCACTTCCTGCGAGAGAAGGACCTAACACATTCTTTTAATACTTTTGATTTGTTTTTGGACTAAGTTCTGGACGTTTAATATACCTACTACTGAAAGAATTCTTATAGCTGAAAGCATTTATCTTTTCGTCATTTTAACTGTCTTAGCCATAACAATCTGGTAATGTTTTAGGTGGGATTAAAAAAGTTACGATTGTTAAATGGAGCCATGGCCTTTTAAAATGTGAAAGTTCACTGAATCCAAATAGTTGTCTTACGAGAAAATAAAAAGGTAGTTTCGTATTACAGATACTTATTCTACTCGTTGAACATTTCTTTGCAGATGTCGAACTGGTTAAATAAATTTAACAGGTTTCAAGATGGAAACGCCCATAATCATAATTTTATCATCATAACTATACTCCAAACTGGAACTCAAGACCAAAAAATCTACGACAGATACGTCACTGTCAAATTTGTTAATGTCACTTTTTGGCATTATTTTTCTTATTATGCAGACTAAACTGTCAAGTTTCCATACATTGTTAAAATGTTGTGGGTAGATACCAAATGTTATTAACACCTATAACAAGCGCAATACCATCTTTGAAAACTAAAATTACGAATGGTTAAGTTTTTATTAAAGTGTCTTGTATTTAAATGAAAAAAAGTTAATAAAATTATAGAATCAGAATTATCAATAAATAAATTACATCAGCGAGTGTTTTTAGAAAAAAGGGGTAAACTATGGTACGATCATTTTATTGCAGTAGCAACATTGTAGTAGATTTTTTGGTCTTGAATTCCAGTTTTGGGTATAGGGGAGCAATCATAAGCCTGGCCCCCCTACCAATTGGTTGTCACTAAGAACTTTTATGTGAGAGTTGTAGATGTTTTAAGGGTCTAGTCCCCCTAGTCCTAGTTTTAAGGATGGCCGGCTCCTTGCAAGCATATGTCACGATTGATCGGCTGTGTTTCGCCGAGTGGAAGAGGGTATCAGTGGCCCAATCAGAGGGAACGGCAGCGCAATTAACTCCACAAGGTGTTGCCGCTGGCAATCATACCATTAGGTGATCCGTCCCTACTCATCTGCCACCTACCACATAAATACTTATCCTTATGTTATGGGGCCTATACCCCCATCACAAAAATCAAGTCAACCATCGCTACCGTGATGAGAATAGGCATGATCACCACGCTTGCCTAATGCGGATTGATATTATGCATTCTTTATAGGTATTTAATATTGCATCTTTTAATACTCGTAGGTAACGGTTCTATTCTCGGACATTTCCTAACTTGGTAATTACAACCTATGTGATTACGTGAGGGTGGTATCCAACAGGCACTGCATATTATTCCAGTCTCAGTAGCCCAATCAATTTGAGGTTACGTTCTCTTTGCAAGCGCAATAAGCCCGCTGGAGCCTCTTATTGCCGGCCAATATTACAAAGGCCATATAATTCTGGTAGCTGAGTCTTGATTCAATTAATTTGTATTGTCTGCCGACCAAAGGCCTTTGAAAAGGGCTCAGTAGAAATGTGGGAACGATTTAGCAGGTTTTTGGCAGCTTAGTACTCTAATAGAACAGTTTAACGTAGCCACTGTGGTTTGAGGTACTGTCTGCAAAAAGATGGCAAAATATTTAATAAATAGAAAAGGAAGGGAAAAGAAAAAAGAAGAAGAAATAGAAAGAAGAAGAGGAAAGAAAGTCTAGGGGAAGGGATTTTAAAAGGTAAGCAGCGCACTTGTGACATCACTGGTGCTGCAGGTGTCAATGGAAGGTGGGAATCGCTTACCATTAGGTGATCCGTCGGCTCATCTGCCACCTATATCTTTAAAAAAAAATTTGGAAATGGGCTTGCCCTTTGCTTCATTCTGAACTCTACATTTAAGAAGAAGCCTTCAATGAAGCAGGCTTTTCATGACGATGGGTGTTAAGCTTCAGGCCAGGTTGTTCTACAGTTGCTACCTTCATACTGAAGTAATTGTATCCTATTTGTTATATAAACTTAGCTACTTTATTCAACAAACAGGGAGCACTTAAGCAAAATGTTCCTTAGCTATTTCTCAGTAAACTATGAAGTTAACCAGCGTAGTTAACATTATCAGATAAATGTTTCTCGAAACTGGTTAAGGAAATTTAGTATGCAACTTAAGATGGCATAAACTTGTGCAAATGCTTGTATGTTTATGCGGTTTACTTGCATCTGAAAATAATTTCAAAAACTCGTAACCATACATTAACTTAACACTGAATTCATCCGTCGCTCCAGACCAATCGACAGCCAAACGACTGGTCAGATGGCGCATTTGGTAGTGACCCTTATACGCCAAAGGTCGTGGGTTTGATCCCCACCCTGGACAAACATTCGTGTGACGAACACTTGTGTTTGTTCAATGTCTGGGTGTTATATATGTATTCAAGTATTATATTTGTAATCCTCTGTTGTCTGATATCTGTAACAAAAGTGCTTAAGCTGCTTAGTACGGGGTCAGGTCAATGTATGAAATGTTGTGTGAATTTAATCGTAAAGTTAAATCGTATCGATAATCGAGCTCTGTAAGTGACGCGACAAAACGTAACTACAGGGGTTATGATGGTAGGCCCTGCAGTGGGACAGTAAATACTGCCACTACTATACATTGTTGATCGTAAAAACACTCCACCCAACCTTCGCTTCCGACCAATCGTAAAGTTAAATCGTACCGATAATCGGGCTCTGTAAATGACTCGACAACACGCGACTCCAGCAGCCATGATGGAGAGTGGGACAATAAATAGAAAGAAAGAAAGAAAATACATTTATAAAATACTGCTACTACTATATAATACATTGTTGACCGTAAAACCGCTCAACCCAACCCTCGCTTCAAACCAATCGTAAACTTAAATCGTACCGTAAATCGGGCTCTGTAAACGTCTCTAAACTGCATCCACAAAGCGTGACTCCAGCGTCCATTTATCACTGATCTCCGAGCGATCGTTGCGAGCGCGCGACTTGTCATGTCATGTCTCCTGACCGCATTAGAACGGCCTATGAGTAATCTGTACTCTAGACTGGTACTGTGTGTAATGTACTGGATAATAGGAACAGCAGATAGTAACGCCAGTAGGGAGTAACTTGACTTCAGTGTTTATGGGGCGTTCGTCAAAAGTTCCACTTGTCAGTGCGATGCAATCAACACCCAACGCCATCTATTGGCAATATTATTTTATGTGATAGGTGGCAGACGAGCATACAGATCACCTGATGGTAAGTAAGCGATTACCGCCGCCCATAGACAGCTGCAACACCAGTAGAGTCACAAGTGCGCTGCCAACCTTTAACCCACTTTCCCCCCAATTGGGCCTCCGGTACCCTCACTCACTTGGCGAAACACAGCGCAGGCGCTGCTTCACGCCGGTCTTCTGTGAGTACTTATGAATATGATACTTATGATAATACAGCGCTTACTGCCGCAATCAGAGACGTTAATTAAACCTTAATAAATTGTCACTTAAGTTCAAATATTGACCCTTGTATTAATAACCATAAAGACTATCTATAATTAAGGTAATGAGAATTAGGATAAATTACGTCTCTGAGTGTGGTAATAAAGCTATATACACAATTACACAAGTATTAATAAATCTTTAGTGCCCAACATTTGAAGTTACTGTTTAGTATGTAGATATTATGTATACGAGTAATATATTAACGTCAAATCAATATGCTATTGATAAAGAGATAAATTTTATAGACATCGACAAACCTTATATTAATTCACAAACCGAAAAGACCAAAGATTAGCGCGATGCAATAGGCGCCCAGTGCCATCTTTTGATAAACAATGGAACTATAGCCCCGAAACGAAGTGATCAAGTGAGGGTGGGCCATTAGCACAGAATACTTAATAGTACAAGGTACAGAAGACCCACTCCTAAAAACCGTTTATGGAAATTAAGACTCAGGCTACCATAACATAACGTTGAAATTCCGACCGCCCAGCGTTCAATGCCTACCATTATTCATACCTAGAAGTGCGTTCTCTTTCTATCGCAAGCAACTGTCGCGCGTGCGTCGCCGCTCGTTCGTGATTTTCTACTAATTTGCCCCACCGGAGGGGACGCCGCATGTACTTGCAAGTTCGATACCTACACGCGGAGTGGGACAGGCCTGCCATTAGTTACAATCAAAGAGGTTTGATCAGGTTATATAAGTTTATGTTCAATTAGAACCTTCAGTACTAGTTAGATAATATTTAGATATTCGATTATATATAACGATTCGGCTCACACAAGGGTAAATTGCTGATTGTTAACATCCACAAACTGGTGAATCTTATATAATATACAACGATGGACATTAAGGCTGCTTTTCCACCGGAGATGTGCTATGCAGATATGTTCCTAAGATCTGAAATTTACGCTACGAAAATATGTGACCGTTTTCACCAACACTAAGCAATGCTGTGCGAGAAAGATGCGCTACGAAGATGCGTTACCGCAAACACGGGCATATTGTAGGTACCTACTCTGGTCTGTATATAGCTACACTACTCGCGATGGCCATACAGGTTCCACATAAATATCAAATCTTAGCAAATCTCATTACACCCACTTTGATGAACTTTTACGCCGGTAACGCAAGGTCGCGGGTTCGATTCCCGCACCAACACAATGTTTGTTGATGAAACAGATAGTTGTGTTGGGTCTGGGTGTATGTGGTTCCTTCGTTGTTTCTGGTTTCCATAGTACAAGGGAAAACCTTAGTTTGGGATCAGGACAATGTATGTGATGTTGTCTCAATTTATATTATTATATTTCTTTAAATGCTTTTTCTCGATGCTTTAGATCTCGGTTGTGATGATTTGAACGGGCCGGGACCATGTGCAAATCATTTTTTTTCAAAGGTATTTTGATCTTGTTGTAAGAATTTCCGGGTTAACCTGCATGTATTTAAAATACCAAAAATATTATTATTATTAAATCCGTTTCCACAAGAGCTTAGCTATGTGCGCTTGGTGGATATCAAAAGTTTGTTATCTATAGTATCGTAGCACACTGGTGGAAAAGCAGCCTTACGGTACCGTTCGCGGGCCGTTTCGCATTCAAATCCGCTTGATTGGGACGCACCTGATAAGTGATGAATATTCAAAGTGTACTGTATACTTAGGTACTATATTTGCAAGTCTCATGTGACTTAAAGGTATTTTTGACGAAATTTTGGACAAATTCATCCATATGCACTTTGTTTTCCAAAAAAAGTATTGTAGCATTAATCACTAAACTTTTTTTAATGCCAAACAGTCACAAATATTTTATATCTATTTAAAGTTTATAGTTTGTAATTGAAAACAATCAACAAATTAAAAACACGAAGTAAAATTCTCACAAAAGAATTAAACTAAATTAAAAAGTTGGTCCCACTTATTTCTTGCACAAAAGGAAACACGCGGCATTCGTCCGCGTTCCCAGTAAAATATGTCTTAGTCCAGCGAAATTATTGCGCACAATTCCAAGAGACAACCGCTTGTCGCCGGTCCGGTTACATAACACAGTCCAATAAGGAAACCGTTGTAACACCCGAGCGGGTATTCACGGGCGGAATTGCGGAGCGGTGGGGCGGAAAGTGTGACATGTTGCTGCGTAGTGCCCGCACAGTGGCCGGCACTAAATTACTCACCGGTCATTGTAATAAGCGCTGCTTTGTGTGGAGTGCATCGTGCGGTTTGTTTTAACGAGCTCTGTCCTAGGCGCGTGGGCGGGTCTCTGCCTTTGGGACAAAAATATTGAATGAGACAGTGGATTGTGCCAACGATAGGCCCGAAATTCATCACTAACAATTCGTATAAGCGTCGTTTTGTGTGGATTGCATCGTGCAGTTTGTTTTAGCGAGCTCTGTCCTAGGCGCGTACGCGGGTCTCTGCCTTTGGGACAAAAAATATTGAAAAAGACAGTGGGTGCTTAATGTTGTGCCAGAGATAGGCATCAAATTGCTCACCGGTCATTGTAATAAGCGCTGTTTTTGTTTTAACGAGCTCTGTCCTAGCGCGTGGGCGGGTCTCTGCCTTTGGGACAAAAATATTGAAAGAGACAGTGAGTGCTTAATGTTGTGCCAGAGATAGGTACAAAGTTGCTCACCGGTCATTGTAATAAGCGCTGCTTTGTGTGGAGTGCATCGTGTGGTTTGTTTTAACGAGCTCTGTCCTAGCGCGTGGGCGGGTCTCTGCCTTTGGGACAAAAATATTGAATGAGACAGTGGATTGTGCCAACGATAGGCACGAAATTCATCACTAACAATTCGTATAAGCGTCGTTTTGTGTGGATTGCATCGTGCAGTTTGTTTTAGCGAGCTCTGTCCTAGGTGCATAGGCGGGTCTCTCTGCCTTTGGGACAAAAATATTGAAAGAGACAGTGGGTGCTTAATGTTGTGCCAGAGATAGGTACAAAGTTGCTCACCGGTCATTATAATAAGCGCTGCTTTGTGTGGAGTGCATCGTGCGGTTTGTTTTAACGAGCTCTGTCTTAGCGCGTGGGCGAGTCTCTGCCTTTGGGACAAAAATATTGAATGAGACAGTGGATTGTGCCAACGATAGGCACGAAATTCATCACTAACAATTCGTATAAGCGTCGTTTTGTGTGGATTGAATCGTGCAGTTTGTTTTAGCGAGCTCTGTCCTAGCTGCGTAGGCGGGTCTCTCTGCCTTTGAGACAAAAATATTGAAAGAGACAGTGAGTGCTTAATGTTGTGCCAGAGATAGATTAGGTACACAGTTGCTCACCGGTCATTGTAATAAGTGTGCTGAGTGCGGAGAGTGGTTTGTTTTAACGAGCTCTGTTGTAGGTGGGTCTCTGCCTTTGGGACAAAAATATTGGAAGAGACAGTGGGTGTATAGTATTGTACTAGCGATAGGCACGAAACTGCTAAGTGCTCATTGAAATTAGTAAGTACTGCTTTGCCAGGATTGCATCGTGTGGTTTTTTTTAAGTCTTTGTCGTAGGTGTGTCACTGTTTTAAAGGGGACAAAAGTATTATTTCTACTTATTTGAAAAAAAATACTTTCACATTTATGGCTAAGGATTCATTGCCGAGATCCATTTTCCCTGATCATGTGGCAGTAACTATATGTAGCAACAATTCAATAACAAGGCAAATAACGTCCAATGCACCATTTGGTAGCACCACCGATATATTATGCACGTTCCTTATAGTCAGTAAAAAACTGGCAACTTTCATCAAATTGCTCACCAGTCATTTAATAATGCGACTTTGTGTGGGACAAATTGTAAAATGCATCGTGTGGTTTATTCGGCGGAACTCTGAAGCCATTTTAGCAGACAAACGTATTGAAATTTGCATATTGACGCATCCACAAATTGGAATAAAGGGACACGAACAAATTTGTTAAGACCCAATCCGTACTTGTAAAACTCTTATCAACCGAATAATCCCCTTGTGCCCTTACTTTTTATAAAATCAACCCTATTATGTAAAGATGTAAACTTTGATTGTTTGCCAGAGATCGACAGAAATCCTTTGATTAAACTTTAGCAGTTGACTTTACTCTCCCAATGCCATCCACTCCAATATACACCCTATCAACGTGGCAGTAAAGTTTTGTTTTGAATTTGAATGCGATGTACGAGTATTTAATATTGAATGGGCCAGTGAATCTGGTGGAGTGTAATAGTTTTCATATCCTGCTAAAGGCTGACCTTTTCTGATATCTACGGAAGGGATATTGAGGATTTCGTGCGTTTAAACTGAAAAAGGTTTACATGTAGTTTAATGTTCCCAATAAAGTATACAGAGGGGAACTAGATAACATTTGCTATCACAAGTAGTTTGTTATCATGCCAGTACGTGACCAGAATACTTTCTGAAAGATAACTTTATCATCATCACCACTGATCAACGTGCCGTTTCTGAGCGTGCTGGTAGAGAATTGCGAAGGTCAGACGGCTGTCGCTACATTGTAATTACCAGACTCTCCAAATTGTGAATCATGGTCTAAACGTAGCCCAAAACCAATGCGATAGCATTGGACGCAACCAGGAAATACCCGCAGAGAGTTTACGGTGAGCATCCATAGTTGCTTCGGAGCTCACGCACGCTTGGACTGCGATCCAATTGTTAACTATTGTAGTTAACTATCAGGAGATTATCGTTTAACCTTGGAAACCCATCTACGTACTTACCAGCAGATGACCCGCTTGCTCGTGCCGCCTCTAGTATAAAAAAAAATACGTTGGTCTTACACAAAATGTTTGTAGACTGGAGTCAGTCAGTAATTTCGTAGTACGAGACTTCGTAGCACACATATTTCGTAGCGCGGTAAAGCACGCTAGTTCCCGTAGCACGATATATCGTGTAGCATTCTATAATAGCTCATAGCTTGCTAGGTTCCGAAACACGCTAGATGACGACGCGCGATGGCCCAGTCGCTAGCAGCATTTACTTACATAGTGCGCTATAGACGCTATAGAAAAATAACGTGCTATAACATAATTCTAAAGATGTGTTATCCACCGAGAGTCACAGCTAATCATCTATATGCTTCTTATTGATTGAGTGAGGCAGTGAGGGTACAGCTGCAACAATGCCTTAATCACCGAACGTGACAACCTTCTGTATGATAGTAACAAACTTTGTTCAGGGCTGCCATTAATAATGAACATCCCTTTATCAAAATGACAAAGGTTCTGATCCTTAGATATATTTTAAAAGAAGCATAGCATGTAAAATTGGACAGCCTTCGTAGGATTTTCATTAAATTAAATATATCCAGTTTCTCATGGCTTTTAGAAAAATGCTTTGTAAAGTGTGTGTGTCCTAGTGTGACATATGTAAGTGAAGGCGATGTGATTTCAAAGTTACATAAACTACAGTTTATTAACTTATTTATAGTTTATTTTATTAACTATGATGCGAGGAATTAAACATGTTAGATTTTTTTTAAGTCAACACCAATTAAAATATATTGCAGTAAATATATTGCAGTTCTAATACATTCTCATACTGCAGCTGCCAGAGAGCAACTTGCAAATTGCAACAGACAGTAACCACAGTTTATCACCGTTCAACAATTAGTTTACGTAAGCTCTCGCAACTACGTCAAAAAGTACATAGTAACAGTACTCTAAAACAGCTATTTTTCAAAACTCTCAGCCCTATAGCAAGACGACGGATATCGAAGACATATTCCATGTTGGGACAAGTTATCGACGGTCTCCTTTTCGGCATGTGAATAACATGACAGATGGCAGCAGCTGCCCACTGCTTATATCTCTATGATTATTTAGAAGTATTTCTCGAGGTGTTCTTAACAAAACTGTTCTTAGTACCCAAATAGGATCGAGCATAATTATGGCTGTCGGATGTCAGACTATCGGAGTGTATAAGTGTCGGATTTTTGCGCGGGAGCTATTTAGCGCATCTTTAAAAATATTTGTAGAGAGATTATGAGTACAAGGTACAGTATCGCCATCTCTAACCTCTCGCTGTATGTAGCCCAATGCTGTGCAATTCTTAGAGCAACTCGGGCCTTTTGAGGAGGAATGCCCATATTGACGGAGGAGTGTGAGAACGCCAACTGTTTGGCTGGGTCTCATAATCGTTTTTTTAAAGAATTAATTACTTGTTTATAATTAATAACTGAGGCAGCCATCACTCAATTATTGAAGGACGAATGGAAAGTAAAACAGGAATGCCTATTAAGCTAGAAAATTATTATAGACAGGAATTAAGGCGACGTTAAGTTTAAGCACATAATTATGTACTTACTGCTTGACATTTCGGCTGCGTTACAGCAACCGTGATCTCAATTAATTAACGGAATTTCAGTCTATAATAATAATAGTTGTCATAATAATTATGATTAGAGAACTATTTTCAATGGTCGTTACTAAAGATAGTTTTATCGGATTACATAAATGCCTAAAGCTGAGATATTAATTAGAGGTCTTGTGTTACAAAATGTTATAAAATATGACTATGAAACGAGAGAATAAAATTACGAACGGAAGTTTTCTGGTAATTATCTATGAATGAATGAAGTTAAGCTAACTCTAGAATTAAGAACCAGAACAGATGAAAACAAAAATCCTTTACACTCGTATAATAGCGACAGTCGAAACCCTAATACTCTCGACTGAAAGTCACTCGCAGAATTTCCGACAACTTGTGGGGTCTGTAAAATTTTAATTACGCCGTAGCCGACCATTCTTAACCCCCTGCCAGGGATGGAGTTAGGTCAACAAAGTGGGCCTGAGGGAAAAAGGTAGGGATGTAAGCAACAACAAGATGCGATGGCTTTTAAAATTGAATGTCTTTGCCTAAAGAAATATACATAATAAATTGACATCAAAACAACGAAGGCATAAATATAGACCTGAAGTCCGTGACAAGTGTGTAAGCTACTTAGTTTGGGAGTAGGTTATGTATAAGATGTATGAAATGATTTATTATTTAGAGTAATACGCAGGCAAAGTATAGACTTTTGAAGAAGAAATACTAAAAAAGGCACTCCGAACGCAATATATATCTGTTTTATGTGATAAGTGGCATCCGAGCAGACGGATCACATGACGTGAAGCGATTGCCGCGTCTCATGGGCACACACAACTCCAGTAGAGTGATAAGTGCGCTGCCAAACTCTTTCCCTTCCTCCAAATTAGGCTTCCGGTACCCTCACTCACTCGGCAAATCGCTAATTCCGCAAACATGTAAAATAGAGGGTAAAATGTAGGAGTACTGTAAAACACTATTACATGCACTATGAGTATGATAATAGATTTTTTTATTTTTTTATGTGATAGGTAGCACATGAGCAGGCGGATCACCTGATGGTAAGCAATTGCCGCCGCCCATGGACATCCTGCAACATCAGTGGAGTCACAAGTGCGCTGCTAACCTTTTATCCCCTTCCCCCGATGGGCCTCCGGTACCCTCACTCACTCGGCGAAACACAGCACAGGAGCTGATTCACGCCGGTTTTCTGTGAGGCAGTGGTATCACTCCGGTCGAGCCGGCCCATTCATGCCGAAGCATGGCTCTCCCACAGTTATCAACCCCCTTCTGTTCCCTTACGCCGTCCCATCGGCATCGGTCTCTTTGACCGTTATTATTCTTTTACTCACAAAAGGCTTACAGAAGCATTCGCAAGGGTACAATTTCATTTTAATGTTTTTATGTGACGTAGAGGCGTTCGCTGTTTCAGACTTTTTCCGCGTCGGTTTTGTGACGTCACGACGGGGTTGTGACAAGTGTCAACGAGTAATGAAAATATTTTTATATTTTGTAGCGGCGGCTCTTATCTCCCGCAGGGTGAACCTTGATGGGTTTAAAATGAAATACGTATATTATTGTACAAGTGTTTATACCTACACTTACATCTTTTTATTTAACTTTTATTTGCACGGCTGGAGAGCTTCAGAGAGTTTTTCAACTCGCATTCCAATATGTTTTGCGCTGTTAAATTAAAACGGAGCGTGCTGTAGTGAAAATACTTAAACCTTGAAAAAGTAAGAAAGTTTATTGTATTATTTATTTGTCATTGTTATTGGTCGAAGACACCTGATTTGGATATTTCATTCATTCGTCAGACGGCAGTTGCTTCATTGTAATAATCAGACTTCCAATATTCTATGTTTTGATCCAACCTTAAGCAGGGCTACGAAGCTATCGCGTTTTATGGCTTTGGAAGCAACTCAGTAGGTGTAACATATTAATTTATAGGTGCCAGAAGGGCAGACAAATCACCTGATGGTAAGCGATTGCCGCAGCCCATACACATCTACAACACCAGTTGAGTTAAAAGTTCACTGCCAACCTTTATCCACATTCCTTCCAATTGGGCCACCGGTATCCTCACTCGTCGAAACACAGGGCAGGCGCGGCCTTACATCGGTATAATAACGAGCCGATATGACGAGTTATATTTTTTTTCCTTCATGTAAACTGTTATAAGAGAAACTGATAAAACACTACGTTCCACTTTTAGAAGTCTGTTGCTTTTTCTTTTAAAACTCTTGGTTTCTTTCTTACACTTGATAGTTAAGCGGTTAGTGATATCCTTTAACTGACCCATAACAGCCAAAATGATTTACTACATCAAGTTACCCTCACGGCAATTATAAATAAGTTATTTGATAAGAATCAATATAAGGCGGGTGCCTATGTCCTTCAACGTTATTCTTGCTTTTTGTACAAGTATGTGGATACACGCGATATAATGTTCAACTTATGAATTCAAAATCCTCATTAAATTATTTTACTATGTAACTTTATCGTGGTTGTTACTATTGGGCATGTTTATTATTCGTTGAAATATAGGTACTTATATTTAATTAGATATTAGGTTGCCGACAAGCAGACGGATCACCTGATGGTAAGCGATTGCCGCCGCCCATAGACACCTGCAACACAAGTAGAGTCACAAGTGCATTCCCTTGCCCCCCAATTTAGTATCCAGTACCCTCATTCACTCGATAAACACAGCGGTTTTTTTACAAGTACTGCCGTGCCCCCAGATAATACGGCGAAAAAAATTTAGTTTTACGCCCGCAACGGTGCCTAGTAGTTAGTGATGAATTTAAGACATTTTAATAAAAACATCTGTTGGTTAGGATAAAAGTAAAAAAATGCTGTTAAAATTACAGATTCTTTTATTCTTTTATTTATCAATTTGCTAATCCTATTTTTTCACCAACAAAAACTGAAGAGTTAAAATAATTCTGGCACAAATCTGCGTTCCAACAAGCTGAGGCAAGCCTACGCAAACAGTCTTCAACTCTTACAAAATTAATAAACCTTTATTCTCCATAAAATTTTTACTTACCCAAATAACAAAATTCTCGAGGCAAGCTTATCTCCTTAACTCAAGGGTTTAGAGATGTGTCGACTGGGAATACTCGAGACTCGAGTCAAACTTCACGTCACTCTTAATAATGGTTGACATTGTTAAAAGTTTGTTGGACAAAAATGGCTAACATTTCGCTTTTTTATGTGAGAGGTAGCAGACAGATCACCTGATGGTAAACACAATCGCTAACCATCAGGTAATCCGTATATCGATGGCATCCGTATATAGATGTATTTTTTTGTATAAGAAGAAAAAGTCATTATCATCATTAGCCTGTTGCAGTCCACTGTTCCTAATAGTCGCCACTCCGATCGATTTCATCCAGCTCTTGACTGCCATATTGCGCAAATCGGTACTCTATCTGCCCTGAGGGCGTCCTACATTTACCGAATTTATCTCCACTCCAGAACTCGTGAACCCCAGTGGTTGTCAGCAGAAAGAGTAAGATATTTAAAATATTGTAACTCAAACTTCGAGTTAAACCAACTCGAGTTGAATTAAGTTACGCATCACTAGTGAGACTCCCTGTACCCTGTAACATTCAAAGTGTTACACTGCGTGCTTCATTTAAAGTAATTGGGTGTACAGAGATCTCAAAGGAATTTTTGCCTTTGATTTGAAATTAAATTGAAATTGTCTTGGAGCTGTGTTCTTCAGACATTTTGTTTTGATAAGGGAACTGTGTTCCTATTTCTAAAGATAGCTCGGTGGTGATAGAATACATCGTAGACCTAGAAATTATGGATCATACTTCAAAACTTATTCATAATTCTTTATTTGAATAATGATTGAAAGACCTGCCGGATGGCGCATTTGGTAGTGACCCTGCCTCATACGCCAAAGGTCGTGGGTTCGATCCTGGACAAACATTCACTTGTATTTGTTCAGTGTCTGGATGTTATACAATGTATTTAGGTATTATATTTGTGATCCTTTATTGTCTAATATCTGTAACACAAGTGCTTAACCTACTTAGTTCAGAGTCAGGTCAATGTATGAGATGTTGTGTGAATTAAAAGTAAAACGTCTTTTTTGAAACTTTAATACTTAGGCTCTAAAGTATATACGCCACTGTGTTTTCATCACCAATCACCATATTATATGGAATTGCATTAATCAATATTAATTCTCCAATTAAAGTCTCCAAGCGAACAAGAAGGGCGTACCAGTGTCCCTTGTATTTCCTCTACAAATCGTCTTTGGGCGTTCCATTCAGCGAAATGAGAGAAAGGTCCTACTGAATAGTGGGTCGTATTTGGGTTATGAGTGTATGATAACGGACTGATGGTTCATTATCATCTCATTAAAAATCTGCCGCTTTGGAACTTTGGATACAATTTAATTAGACTATGGTTGAGGATTTAGGGAGTTTGGTAGTTACAATTAAGTAAATTCTGTGTACTTTCGCAACCCTTTTACAGGTGAAACAGTTTAACTGAGTCATAGTCACTCGTTTCAGAAACTATTCGCACTAAGTGGTTAATAAGTATTATATGTATATATTTGTATATATACCCCACTGTTGGTTCTGATATCTGTAACACAAGTGCTTGAGCTACCTATCTCAGAGTCAGATCCAATATATGTGATGTAGTGAAAAAAAAATATTAATAAGTCTTTTAGTCAGAATTAGGTATGATTTTGACAAGAAGATTTTTTTCCATAGTAACTAGGGCTGACCTAGTTCGATTCTAGGGGTCAGGGTAAAATATTTTGCGCATTTTTTGTATTATTATTATCATTTGAATTAATAATCAATTCATCTTTATTGTCGATGGTTCCAAAACAAAGTAAAACATCCTTTTTAATTGTACTTACTCAATCTATAACTGAGTAATTGAAACTCTTTGTTCTAAAAACGGTATAATTTTAAACTCTAACACAATTTCCGTGCCACCACAATTTATCGACAGCACGGACTATTTTTCCGGACACCTGAACGTTGTCCGGAAAAATATTCCCAGTGGGCTGTTCTGTCCGGGCTATAGCTGTCACGCGAATAGGGTGACCATTTCCCTCTATTTAAAGTCGTTAGTACAATAGCCCTTAAATGCAAGAAACAATTGATTTGCTGTGTTTGCAGTCTGAACCTTAGGAGGTTAATGCGATGAAATAAGTGTACCTACCTACTCGTAGATTTCCTGATGATCATGGCATAATGCCCGAAGCCCGGGTTCAGTTGCTAGTTGGATAAATTACAACGACGAACTTTTCAAAATTGGTGGCCTACGAGCAATTTTACCATGCCGTCAGTCAGAACAAATACTTACGATTCCAAAAAAAAGAGAGATTTTAACCCACAACTCTTGCGCAACCGCATAGTGCGTGAAAGCTGTAAAGGCAATTGTACTTGTATTACAAGTTTTAAAATAAACACCTTTTAAAATCTGTTTGATTGTTGTGAACATTCAAGAGCTCTCGTCTTGATACGCTAAGATACATAATACTTTCTTTGCTTTAATAAAATGTGTAGTAGAAAGGGGTATCCCGTAAATCAGAGTTAAGTGGTTACCCTACACGCGACGTCCGGACGTCCGGATATCGCCGCACTGTCTTTGCGGTACAAATTGTCTAATTAGCCCGTATCCCCTTGGAATTGGATTGCTATTTCATTCTGCTTCGTATTGCATCACAATCGTGTTGATTCAAAACAGATAAGCCAACTGACTTCATCGCTTCCGACCTTTTATGGACTGCGAAGTGTTATCAATTCGGAACATTTCCTTTAGCTAGTTTAATTTATTAGTTAGTCGTTATTTGTGTAAAAGCAACAATTGTAAAAACAGAATGTATCGGTAAGCATTTATACCATTTTAACCACCTGTTCTTCTAACCATTAAGAACAATATTTTGCTCTAGGACTTTTGGAAATTTTCGGATATTTTTTTAGATTAGTCATACAAATTAAAAAAAAAAGTCAAATGAAAGACATTGTATGAAAAGTCAGTTAAAAAGAATACCTAACTTAATTATGATAAGCTTTATTTTAGTAAATCATTAACATACCGATCTTTTCTACCAACTTTTCTACCAAGGGGAGGGGGGTTCTTGAGTGGAGACCGCGACAGCCGAGGACAGGGTGAAATGGCGAACATTGGGGGAGGCCTATGTCCAGCAGTGGACTGAGACTGGATGATGATGATGATGAACATACCAATCGCTGGGGCTTACCAGAAAGTAATCAGAAGATACTTGTGTAGGGATAAGATGGGTGATGGAGGAAGAGCGAGGCTCTCGCTCTCTTCCATAATCTTAACAATATTGATTTACTACACTAAATTTTAAGCAACTTCTTTATAAATACTCGTGCTTGTGTGTGTGTGTGCGCGCGTGCATGTGTGTATGTGTATGTGTGTGTGCATGAGTATGATTGTGCGTGTGTGATAATGTGTGCATTTTATATAGATTTTTTTTTTGTGATAGTAGACGGATCACCTGATGGTAAGCAATGATAGTATGTAGAATTTATAACTGAACCTACTAGCACAATTATTTTTATCTTGCCAGGGTGTCTTCCACATCGCTGTAACTGAGAGTTGTAAAATACACACGCAATTTAAGTAAGGATTTTGTTAGAATATCCCTCATACATACACCATCAATTACGACACAGCTTATGTTAATACGGTGTCAGCCAACCCTCGGTGAGGCTTCCAACACCTCGAGACGTTTTTATTGTCCCTGTTAACGCGATTGTAAACGCACGTCACTTTACGACTTTGTGCCAGTACCCGACAGATATGGGACTGTGTAAACCTGTCAAAGTGACAGCTGACGGTAATGTGTTAATGGGGGGAGAGGTCCGGTTTCTTAGCTTTTTGACATTTATCAATAAGGGTTTGATGGATAGGTACTTTGTTGCATAACAACAAAATGCAGGTATGAGTTATGACATCAGAAAAGGGTACAGTCGAGTTCAAAAATATGTATACACTTTAGCACCTTGTCACAATACATATTTGTAAGGAAGTGGAAGTCGTTTTCTTATACATATGTACTGTGACAAGGTCCTAAAGTGTATACATATTTTTGAACTCGACTGTACAAGGCAATGTTATTGCTTTTTTAATGCTAGAAATAACAAATGAGCAATCGAGTTGCCTGATGGTAAGAAAATCACCGCCGCCCCTGAACTGTCTTCAAGAGTCGCTGATTCGTCGCTTGTAGCGATTTATTCTAGACATGATTTCGATACAGGAAAGAAACAATGTATTTGTAATGGATAAAGGTAGTGCAAAGCAATTGAATTAAATGTTTCTTCTTCTTTTTCGTATGGGCTTTTCCGCAATCAGGCGTCAGAGGCGCATTTCGTGAGTGGAGGATGAAATCAGCCGGTTTTCACTCCGACCAGCTAAGTTCTTTCGGTAAAGCGCTCAAGCGCTTTCGGTCAAGCGCTTTAACACTGCTGAAGATTTCCTGGAGACTACCCGAGACTTTTCATGAATATATACGGGCAGGCATACGTGTTATTACAATCTGTTTTTTTTCCATTTATTAGCAAGCATGTTTGACTTTTAGCAACACATATACAGTGTATATATACATACATATACTGTGAATATAGAACTTGGAAACTGGAGCAAGAATGCCTTTCTAACGCCCTGTATGTAAGTCATTTACTTGGCTACCTACTTGCTTAGAAGTTTGCACGCGAATTCTTAGCATGCCTACTTAACTTTCTGCTTTTGAAAAGCCTTAAACTTCCTCAAGTTTCAAAGTTATTATATTATATGGTACATAAGTCGTTCAGAGTATTATGATGAATATATAAAATTTTATAGAATCTATTAAAATATTTATAAGAATTTTTTAATTCATTATTTCAAAAGAATTTGAATCGGTCTTCCAAATGGTATCCAATAGTACCTACATATAGTTGTTATTCTATGTAGTATGTATGTATGTGTGTATAAGTTTTATCTTGTGGTGGTAAATCAATGCTTTACTCATTTTACCCGCTGATCTTTTTACCTACTTATAAATTAAAAATGGGAGCTTCAGAATTCTAAATTATGATTGTAGTTTATTTAAGATAGGTATTTAAATGGTAAAACTGTCTTTACCACCATAATTATAAATAACATACTTGAGTGCACTTCAGAGTTTTACTATTTAAATATCTTATATGAATTAATTAAAAATGCATTGGCGTCGCTACTCATACTGTGCACAGTGAATACGATTAAAAATTCTGCATGTAGATGTACGTGCATACTGTATGAAAAAAGTGCCACTAAATTGAATATTAGTCGCCAAAGCCCCGTGACGTGCCAAGCTGGATGGCGGCCAGTGATGCCAACCAGCACCTGTCACTTGTTGCACTGGCCGTGTTGCCAGAAATTCCGCAGTTAGTTGGCAATGTGGTGTGGTGAAAAACTATTAGCATAAAGATCGTAGTTAGATGCAGGTTTAATGTTCTTACGCTCGTTTTTGCTGGGTTTAATTAACGTAACTATGTTGAATCAGGACAGTCTAAAAATCATGCTTGAATAAAATAAAATACTTATAAACAAATGCATACTCGTAAGCTTTATTACTAAAATACTGAAGATATTTCGTTAAATAAAATGAAATATTTTTTTATCAATTCTAGTACGTCTTTAATAATTTGGTAATTTGGGTGTCTTTAAGTCGAGAGTGAATAGGCTTCTTCTGGGAAAGCACGCTACATCTTAGACCTCATTGTCACTCTCCATCAGGTGAGATGAGGTCAAGTGCAAACCCATCTTATATATAAAAAAATATATGTACGGATTTTTATACTGATTACAATTATGTAGGTAATCAGTTGGGCCAGAATGTCGATTTCTTGAAATTCAGCAAGAAACTGAGTTCCGACGCTTTTGATCAATTAACCTTCTTCTCTCGAGGGAGAGTATAGCGTCGGCCTGAATGGACCGGTTCGACCGTAGCGATACCACGGCCTCACAGAAGACCGGGGTAAAACAGCGCCTGCGCTGTGTTTCGCAAATCTCCGTCTGTCACTTTTTTACTTCTGCTGCCAAAAGACTCCATCCGTGACCGCTTTATTATGCTAAGTGCTCTAAGCTTAACGACTTTTGGCACTAATGTCATCACCGTATGCCAGAACATCTGGCGTTTGCCCCATCCAGCTGATACTAGTTGCGCTTAAATCTCTGCGGAGGGCATTACCCTGTGACTATTGTTTTAGTACATCCTCTGAACGTTAGAAAAAATGGCATTTTTTATACCTACAATATTATGCTGTCAAGACATCTGGAATTTTCTTCGTCTAGTTTTCACTATGCGCTTCAATATCTGCCAAGGGTCTGCAGCTGCGAGCATGGATTTTAGTTTTTTTTCTTATACAGGTTGTATAAGAAACCATTCTGTACAACATAATAAACTTTCGAAATTCATCGAAATTTTGACCGACTTTTTATGAAAAGTAATTTTTTTTTTAAATACGAATTTCCTAAAAGTCATAGAATAAATGTGGTTCAGAATGGTTGGTAGAACACGTGGTTAGAGGGATGTTAATGTTCACAGATACAACCTGTATAGTGGCTCAGTATATTGGCTTACCTCAGCCTAATGTTGAACAAAAGGTGCCTACATTGCAGTTATAACGGACGGAACAGACGAAACGGAGTAATATCCATCAAACTGTACAAACTTTAAGCATTGGCATTAAACCTACTATCTGCTTAGATATAATCGTCATCAGCCTGTTGCATTGCAGTCCACTACTGGACATAGCCAGGACATCTGGCATTTCCTAAATCCAGCTGTCACTTGTTGCGCTTCAAGCGCTGCCAAACCCGCCAGCTGTGTCCGCTTTACAACTCACAGCAAATATTGTGCCAAATGCCGTGTACACAAAATGGCCGCCATGTCTCCTATTCTATTGTTTTGCTCCTTGTTTTTCTTTGGTTCGTGTTTGGTGTGTTTTTAGGTATTGGATAGGTATTTATACTGCTTACATTAAAGAGTTTTCAATGTTTTCGGAGAGTTAGGGATATTATTACTGGGTATTGTAGTCAAACTCGTACCTTGTCATCTTTAACTTCGTACACCGTGAATAAATTGCTCTTTGTTGTTTTTAAAATATACGAACGGAGCCCAATATTCATTATTATTTTGTAGATATTATATCTCAAATCAGTACCTACATTGAAATGTTTCAAATCAAAAAGCACACTTTCGATTTGTTATAGAGGCTGTTATGTAGGTAGCCTTTTATTATCAACTACCAAGGTACTTTTTGTGTGAAATGTAGTATAATCCAACATTCTACAAATTTCACAACACTCATAAAGCATTGTTTATTTAAATTATTCAAAAAGTAGATTTCATCATTCTGATGAGAATTGATGCTATCGATCTGAAATTAATGAAATGATAGTAAAGCTTATCGATGATTTTACATAAAGTCGGTACTTTATGATTTTGATTTGTCATAAAATTCCAACTCACTGATACAACTAGTATAATTTGATATTGAACCAACAAAATGAACGGATAGTTCAGTAAAACTGACGCCAGTTTCCAGTGCGTACAAATTTGTACAAATAAACGAAACATGCGCGATATTTTCAGTGAGCAAAGGGTTGCAAGTAGCCTATACATAAGCTCGTTAACTCCTTATCAGAAGGGTGACACTCCTGTTCAGAGTCTAGTTTAAAAGTACCAGCGGATTTGCTCACTAAAATGTAAAATCAACACTAACTATTTCCACTCAGGTATGTCTTGAACTTTTACGGAATGAGCCACAAGAAATTTTAAATCATACTAACTTAAACACAAAATACCAAATATAACACTGTCAACAAACAACCAACAAATCTCAACAAAGTCAAAGTCTGCAACAAATGTTGGAGTGTGTGGCCACTCTTAATGTACTTACATTAATATTTACTTTATTTCAAAGTTATGTTCTCAGTAATTAAGTAGCGAAATGTAAGGATTTCGGAAAGATTTACATACAGGACCAATTTTTTAGCAAACGTTTATTGCACTAAGTATATTTAATAACAATCATGAGAATAAATCAAGTTGAACGAGTCAGGTCTCATGATAATTTCCTTCTTCTTATCGTAAGTGGTGAAGGCATACCTTAAAATAGCTGCAATATTATATTGAACCACGGCCTCACTGAAGACCGGCGTGAAGCAGCGCCTACGCTGTGTTTCGTCGAGTGAGAGAGGGCACCAGAGGCCCAATCGGGGGAAAGGGGGTTAAAAGTTGGTCAGCGCACTTGTGACTCTACTGGTGTTACAGGTGTGTATGGGCGGCGGCCATCGCTAACTATACGGTGATCTGCCACCTGCCACATAAAAAAAAATAAAGCAGAATTCCCGACCGACCCTGTTGGCGGTGTAAAAACTTGCGTAGCTATCGGCTTTTAAACTGATTCCCACGTTGATCCGGTCTCCATTAATTAAAGTAACGGTTTGTTAAAATTTTCCCGCTCCATTTTTAACCTTGTGCCCTAATAATTATACTCTTAGCCCAAGCCTTAAATAACAAGACTTGGCGATGGCTCCGGAGTCTAGTCGCTAATCGATACAGCTTCCGTATTCCTGTAACATCGCAGCCTTATCTTATTTCTTGCTCCTTTTCTTAGCTTGGAATGTAATTATTATCATCGTTCCGGCATTTGTTCGACAAGGACGCTTCTGCTATTTGATATACGTCGATTCGTCTTCAAAGATCAATCGTCTTCAAGATTTTTTTTACGTTACTAAATTGACTTACATAGTCGCGCCCTACGGTTATTTGGTTCTCAGCAAAAGTACAAGAACTAATAGTTCCCACAACCACAACTTAGTTTGATACCGGTGACAGCTGTCAAGTGGTAAATTGTATACATTTCTCTAATTATATGTTTTTGACACATAACGCATAAATTCCGTCCTGCTGTTTATTTAGCGTATCAAACTATTATGTGAAAGGTATAATGCTGTTTCGCTTTCAAGTGAGTGTTTGACATTTTCCCACAGAAAAAATGTTGTTGGTACATACAAGTACAACGCTCCCCTCTCAATGTAACGATCAGTATGCCTCTTGGTGAGGCATACTGATCGTAGTCCTACTATTGATCAAGTTGACATAACACCTGACGAGTTTTTCCATATAAAAGGATAAACTTGCAGCCTATTTCTTAAACAAACTGATATTAAATTATAGTTTAGTTTTGTCCTGTCTATATGTTTTAAAGACTTTCAGGTATTCGATGCAACGATTCAATGGATTTTGCAATCTATGTTTGAAACGCCAGGCAGTTTAAAAATATTGTCTTTGACTGTTTATATTAAAAACGAAACAATAGTACCATTTGTTTGATAGCTGAAGAGCTACAAATACTAGGTATTTTTTAATCGACACGAAAAACAACACAGGATGTTTTCAATTCAGGGCGTATATTTTTTATTTTATTTTGACCCGGTATTGCAAAACAACTAGCCTAAGTAATGTGTATTGAAGTCACGTTCGGACTAGTCTAATCTCTACTTTTGGGTCAGGTTCAAAGGAAAAACCTCGTATTTTTACCAGTACTAATGGGTCCCACTAAAGGGACTTTCGTGTTTGTGTGAAACATTTTTTTTCGAGAAAAGTACGTCTTATCTTATGTAACCTTTTAACGGCCAAAGTTAGTCCATTTCGCTTTAATACCATAGTGTTAAAATCTTAACCTGAATTTGGACTTTAGATCTGAAAAGTAGGTACTATATTATTTACATAACTTGGTGACTGTTGTTGATAAAAGCTAAGTAGATTCATAGAATTTTAGACCTTGAGCTTTTTAATCAAAAACTGTTTCAATATAATAGGTGCGGACAATCGTTGCGGGTCTATTATCAAACAAAATAGTTCCCAAATTATAGTGTAGTTTAGCCAATTTAGGTATAGAGCACTATTAAATGTATCCGAAATTTACCAAAACTAATTTTGCGAATTGCTCGTGTCTGAAGTGTCTTCACGTACTATTCACTGGAATTGAAGACCAATGTTTGAAAGGGAATTATAATGAGCACTTTACGATGAAAGTTCTTACGCCTCCCAGTCGCTTCCGATGAATATTTTGGATGTAAATGTGATATTCTGAAGTATATCTATACTATTCATAAAGAGGTAAATGTTAATAGACAACGAAAATATCTTAAATACAAACTGAAAAGGCGAAACAAACAGCAATGCAATCGACACGTGGTGTCATCTAATGGTTTAAAGTGGAACTAATTTTCCGAAACAGAGTGAGGATGCCACTCGTAACTTTTAATTTGATCACTACTTCAATTGTGATTTGAAGAAGCGTTGATAATCATCAATGGCTTGCTTTTCTGTCCCTTACTATTGTGTACTAATAAACCAAGATGGTACCTACACCAAACTATGGTCTCCGAGACAACCCCACGATTAAAACTTCTCTTTTCGTGGGGGTTATGAGACAACTCGCTCGAAAACAAATCGCTCGAGAATTTCAAGATTTTTTTGCTCGACACTGCTCTAAGTATATTTAAGGCGAGTTGTCACTACCCCCTTTCATCGAGAACATTCCATTCCCTTTAATCCGTCTGCTTGTCTGCAACGTATAAAGCTTTTTTTTATGATATAGGTGGCAGACTGAGACGGACGGATCACTTGATGGTTAGCGATTACCGCCGCCCATGGACACCTACAACAGTGGTGTCACAAGTGCGCTGCTTACCTTTTAACCCCTGGATTGGGCCTCTATCCAAATTAAATGACTATCCAAATTTTCCTGTTTCAATATTCCTAAAGCTATCTCTAAATACGTCACTCAATATCTGAAAGCACTTGCCGATCTTTCGACCCAAAGGGATAATTTCCTTAGACCTTACGTTATCGTTGGCTGTGGCCATCTGTTTCTTGAGATCTGAAGGGAAGGGACCTCGATGTGCGAAATAATGATAAATTCAAGGACTTGGAAGGTCAGGTCATAGAGTGGAGATAGCCAGCTGTAAGATGAATTTCGACTAGACGATCGGTTGATCTTGGGATTGGAACAGAATGGATTCTAGATGGCGTCAAATTTTGAACACCTCTACTTTCATAATTAGACATAGCAAGATGACAAGACAGAACTATCTACCGGCTTGGCAGCAGCTTATACTGTGTAAACCGGTGCTTAGAAAATTTACATCTTTTCATACACTACGTTATAACCGTAAGAGAGCCACGCTTCGGCATAAAATTAAACAAAAAATGTGCTAAATTTTAATAGTTTTAATCTCGAAGCCCTCATTAATAGGTAACACGAATATATTTGCGCGTTAGATCATCAAATTAAAAATCAGCTGTCCCATACATTACCTTATTGTCTGGTGAATCTTATTGTATGTACGGAACAGCTGATTTTTATTTTGCTTAATTTTATGATCTAACATGATAAAGGGGCTTTATTATTGTTACCTATTATGGGGGCTTTGGTATTGAACGACTTAAAGTAAACAGTGTATAGATGGGCTTGTTCTTGTTTACTCACGGAGAGTTGAGAAAAAGCTTAGCTTTAAAAGTCTTAGATTGCAAGATGAAGTTTTCATCATAAATTCGTTGTTTAGACTTGTGGGAGACGAAAACTTGGCTTGTTAAGAGCTGTTAAGGCTTTCTAGTTAGTACTTTGACCGTTTGCTGTCTTTTCAGCTACTTCATGACTCGTCGTACCTTCTACGAGTAGTATATAAGTACTACTTTAGTATTTTATGTGGGTATGATGTTGGCGTTAATTAATAACCTATAGGTTACCTCGATGTACTTAAGTTATTTATAATATTCATCCTTTCTTGTCCCGAAGTTTTGACATTCTAGTTAAGTACACAAACTTAAAATATCACGTAGCTCAACTTTGAGATCAAGAGTAGCTCAAAGAATTTCTAAACTATTTCAGATTTAAACTTTCCGCCCGTTATTATAAGCGTTCGTTTAAAGTTCTATGAAAGCACTCAAACTGTTGTTACAATAAATTTTGATTACACAAGTTTTTATAATCTCTTGGTAAGCTGTATGAAAAACTTTTCTATAAATAAATATGTACATAAAAGTCTCAGGGCCGATTTAATCGATTTGATCTTTTTCGTAGAGTAAATATATACGACTGGCCGGTTGGCGTAATGGTAGTGACCCTGCATCATACGCCAAAGGTCGTGGGTTCGATCCCCACCCTGGACAAACATTCGGCTAAAGGTTAATATCCCTATCAGCTGATTGCTCATTACTGATGTGTGAATTGAAATGGATATCACGAAAGAATCGGATTTCAATTAAATATTAACTTAGCAGCTTGAAAACTCTAATATGAGATTTGTTGTGTCAGAATCGGTTCCCTTTGGGATGGATACAACAGTCTAATGAAAAAAGTGCGTTTTACTCACTTACTCCACTGGTTCAGCGACCCGAGCCGAGTATTGGCCTCCGAAACAAGAGAACGCCACTCGATCCTGTTCTACTTGTTGCCAATCATTGACATTAAAAGTTCTTGCAGATCAATTTCAAAGACGCCCGGCGATACCTAGCTCGGCCAACAGGGCATCGACCCATCTCAGTCGGTTACTTTCTTCACGAGAGGATCCTCGTCTCTCGAGGTAGCCAAGCCAGTGAAGACCAGCGCCTTAGTCTCGCTGATTTTATCGTATAGTAATAGTGAATGCATTGTGTTTTAAATTAAAAGGTTCCACAAATGAATATGACTATAATAGATAGTAATTATGATACGTAATACGAAACCTTAAACGCAAGCACGGGTCAGAATCATCGTGTATCTACCTTATACTGCAGACATAAAGTCTATTTTGCATTGAAGACTTTCCACCTAGGTTTATTTTCCTTTTAAATTTTAGCGCAAAATTCACTATATTAAGTTGAGTTGAAGATAATTTAACTGGGCCTTGAGTGTAGTGGGGTAATGTTCGTTTTAGTTTTGCTTCTTTGTAGCTACTTGTCATTTTTGCTGGATGATGTTTGTTGGTATGTATGTCAAATAATCATCAATTGATGGTAAAAAATATCAATTATCTTGAACTACCTAACTAACCGATCTGAATTCGTTTCGGGAAATTAGTTTCAAACGGCAATAAATGACGTTGAGCATCGATTACATCACGCAGGTGTTTCGTTTTTTCAGTTGACATAAGCTTTGCCGCTGTTTTAGAGTTTAACTCTTCTTTAAATATGCTATGAAATACGATTATATTTTCATTCAAGATCGATTTCTCCCACACTTATTTACCAACGTAGATCGACCTATAAAACGGGACAAAATAATCTGATCTGAATCGGCATAATCTTTGAACTACGAGTATTATCCTATTATTACAGATTATTAATACCGCAATCTTGAATTTGGTAAATGTGACTGAAATTAATCAAAAATGAAAACTTAATTAAATAAAAGTGCCAATCTGTTTCTTAGCTACTTTTTGTTTCTAAAGTTGAAGAATACAAATTTTCCTATTGTGAAACCACAGATTTTTTATGCATGTTTCAATCCTGGACTGCTGCCAAGTTCTGGCGCGGAAATCTTTGGATGTGTCGATTTGCTAGTGGGCACGCACACTGACTACATTTTATAATATTCATACAATTTATTTCTTGTAATATCTTTCGTTTTATATCTTTGTGTAATCGGTTAACAGCTCAGCACTATTTGGTAGAGCAATTTCTACTCCTGTATCGACTCTGCCAATATTTCAATTTGAACAAGTACCTATTTCAAAATTGCTATAAGTTACATTGTCATCTGCAACCCACGCTCGTCCACTGCTGGACATAGGTCTCCCCCAATGCACGCCACCGCTCCCGGTTTTCGGCCACTCTCATCCAGTTCACTCCAGCCAGCCTTCGAATGTCGTCATCCCATCTTGTAGCAGGGCGTCCAACACTAAGTTTACCGAGTCGCGTTCTCCACTCAAGGACTTTATGGCTCCAACGGTTGTCAGTTCTGCGGCTAATGTGACCAGCCACTACATTGCATACACTACTACATAAGTTACATTGTAATTAAAATATATTTTTAAATTATTTTCACTGATATTTTCTTTCAAGGAAAGGTTTTTAGACAGTTTTATTATGAGACAGATTCAGGGTAACCAATTTTTTATGCTGCAAAAATCGCTAGTAATAATACAGTAACAGGGTCTATTTTATGAGCATTATTCGGTGATAGGCTTTTTATATGCTAATGTTCTAGTTTGTACCTATTGCTTTAGGAAGTAAAGGCACAAAGGCAGTACAGTCACGTGCACTGGCGACTGTATAGTCGCTTACAGTAAAATGTAAACACCTTGATTCTTATGCCAGGACTATAAGGTTCATATTTGAATGAGGTTGTATACTTATTGATGTTCGTAGCTCATTGTAAAAATGAGGATGGGTAGTTTTCAGGACAGAAAGAAACCACTGGTCATTATAAATAAAAGCAAAAAAATAAAAAAAACACAATCTAATTCACGTATTCTATACGTTATTTCCCAAGTTCAATCTATTTTGTTTTGTCTATTTTTTATGTGATCGGTAGCACGAGCACAGGGATCACCTGATGGTAAGCGATTGCCACCCATAGACACTTCCAACACCAGTAGAGTCACAAGTGCGCTTCCAACCTTTAACCCCTCTTCCCCCATTGAGCCTCCGGTACCCTCACTCACTCGACGAAACAGAGCGCAGTCTTTGATTTACGCCGGTCTTCTATGAGGCTGTGGTATTACTCCGGCCGGCCCATTCTTTCAATGCGAGGCTTTCACTTTTATAACTAGTCTTGTAATACTACGTAGTACGTAAGTTGTTACTTTTTAATGTAACATTTTATCTAATAAAGGTTGAAAAGTCAAGAAAAACGTACTATTCAATTTATGACAATTTAATGTTTCACGGGATCACGTATTAAGGATAAGCTTTGAGCAAGCTTCGCCCTCCATTAGCAGCAAAAGGAATAAGAAATAAGTTATTTCTTTCTGTTAATGCTAATTTGTTTTTATTTTGCTCATTACGTACTTTATTACGGGTAACAAAATTCAAAGATGTTTTTTTACCTAAGTAATTCTGCAGACAATTTTTATTTGTCATGTTTATTTATAACTCCATTCCAATTCTCAGGTTTTTGTCCAGGCCTTTTTCTGGAAAAATAAACATAATTTGTACTCCGATTGAGTTTAAAATTCAATTAACACCAGCTTAAAACTTTTTTGCTTTTTATTTCCAAGTATTGTTATACAACAATAAGCATTATTTTTGTAACTGTATCTTTTTGTATCACCGACTGAGTTCACAAGAGATTTTCTTCGCTAAAGTATACAGTATTATTTATTACAACGTCTTATTGTGGTTCGTTTTGTCCACCTTTGAGGATAAACATTGGTTAAGCATAGGATTATTTCCTCTTTTCACAATAAACTGTTGTTTATTCTGATTCCGTACTTAAGCTTGTAATTTTATGATTTCATATACTTACTTCTTATTGCTGTCGTAGGTTTTATCCTTGCGTATGTATGGATATATTTTTAGTGAACTTTGGAATGATGGTAATCTACAAAATCCTACTTACTATTATAAAGGCGAAAGTTTGTATGGATGTATGGATGTTTGTTACTCTTTCACGTAAAAACTACTGAATGGATTGGAATGAAACTTTACCACAATATAGCTTATACATCAGAATAGCACATAAGCTACAAACCTGAAGTCCACGCGAACGAAGTCGCGGGTAAAAGCTAGTAATAAATAACTGCGGCCTTTCGCAGAACGACATTCCTAACCAGACTAGACTTAAAAAGGTAATTAAATATAATGTTTTTACTATTATTCTAAATAGGGGATGGTTCAATTTTCACAGACAGTAATTACATAAAGTAGATCAAACACCTTTTGTAAATTAAAAGTTATTTTTAAGTCAACAGGGATATACAAGAGGAAATGTATTGGATTCAAAGACCAGCTCAAACTTAACTGATTTTAACTGTCTGTTATACAATATCGTAGTTACCTAACTAGTATACTGTATTGTAACCTTAAAAAGAAACCCATCTGGTGGCTTTTGCAAACCTGTTCTGAAACATGATACGAATTTAATTCTGTTGTTTTTTAACAAAACCTAAACCTTAACAACTCTTTTCAAATGTGGAAAAGTTAAAAATGCATTTCACTTTTTTTTTCTTTTTGCGCAGTGTAGGTAAATACTACTGTACAAAATTGCATTTTCGACTCTGCGTTATTTTCAGCATTGCCTTGGCTATGGTTCATGTTAATCCTACTAAATATTCCATGTTACAATTTGGTTAGAATTAAGTATGGAGCATGTATTCCGTTTCAGCAATACTCGTGGATATAGAATTTGAAAACTAAATTTGTATTATCTGTGGACGCGCGAGTTAGTCAGCTGATAAAAAAAGTAAAAGAACAGTACAACATCTCATGCACTGACCTGATTACGTTCTGAGTAGCTTAAGCACTTATGTTTAAGATATCAGACAAAGGAATCAAAAACCCAAATCCAATACATAACTAACACCCAGACACTGAACAAACACTATTGTGTTTTCCATCATGACACTAAAGACAACAGAACCGACCGTTGGCGTATGAGCACAAAATGTATGAGGCAGGGTCAGTACCAAATGCGCCATCGAGCCATTCAAATGTAACATTCACACGACGCCGCGGCATCTCATAAGACTGAACAGCAGCTACTAGGTCTCGTATAGACCGTATAGGCAAGCTTAACTATTAGACTAGTAGTCCACACTAAGTGTACGAGTAGACATGCAGAGTAGCTTAGCTGTAGTAGTTGACAGCCAGTAGAGCTGTTGCTAGCACTGTGTAAATAAACCATCCATCTGTAAAAAACAATGTTTCTTGCCGTTTTTACTTTTAAAATTTGATCATTCAGAGGACTTTAGTGACACCTGACGACGTCTCCATATAACGAAATGAGAATTTGAAGGTCATCGCCCCCTTCCATCCGGTGGTATAAAAACAAAGGCGAGCCCTCACATTCATCTCCCACCAACCAGTTGAATCCTGCCAAAACTGTGGCATCGTGCATGAAACCAGCCAAAACTGTTTCATGAAACTTGATTCAGCAATAACTCAATTGAAAAGGGTTCATGTTGATCTCTAAACGTATATACCAAAGACCTGTATCCTACAACATGAGTGCAATAAATGATTTGTATTTGATATTTTATTACTGGCAATCGTAGTCGTTGGAATTACTTCTTTAAAAACTATAAAACTATCAGACCACAAAAATAAACGCAGAATTAAGATTCGAGTTAATTTTACTGCGTCAAAAATGGCATTTTAAGTGAAACTGTGAGCGGGTTTTATGGCATCATTTGCATACCGTACGGCTTGCTGTGACCAGAGAATTCTACGTTTTAACCGAAACGAAGCTTTCGGGTGCTTTTGGATAGTTGTAATAACTATTTACGACAGGTGTGTACGGTTTGCAGAAACGTAATTGGATTTAAAAGTTACAACGTAAATAAGTGGGGTTTTAAACGATGGACTTAACTTATATTCAATAATATATATACCTACTGGCTACATGCCAATTGAACTTAAGTTCAAAGGATACGTCGATTTTATCTACATACCTTAAATTTGAAGCTATTACCGAATTTAACAAATATACTTTATTGTACAAGATACATATTCCAAGACCTAAGCATAACAGTATACAATCCATTCAACGTACACAATTTCAGTAGTCTTTTGGGAACATAATTTCGCTATTTATTATACTAAACGCAGAAAAGAAGACATAGGTATTAAGTTCATTAATTAGTAAACCGTCTGCGTTTTTGCGTTTAGTGTTATGAAAATTATCGGCTCAAACACTATTTGAAAGTTTGTTATGTCCAGTGTCATGTTGAAAGTACCATTTACTTATATTCCGTTAAATATGCACATGCTATCCGTACCAAATGCGGTAGTGTCCATATCTAAATAGGTCAGGAGAGGACCAAGTTTTGTGAAGTGTTTAGTGACAATACGTATACTCGTATACGAATATACTCGAATGCTGATACGAACGCCTTCGGCACTTACGTACATTATTCTCATGTTACACCTTTATGGCACGAGGGTAAATGTTATGACGATATAACAATGACCTCAGATCATAATCGCTGTATTATAATGTGTAGTTGACGTAATTTATGTTCTGTATATGAGTGTATAAAGTGCTTGATAGTAAAGGCAAATTAACATATGAAGACAAAGTCTATACGTGGAAGAGTCACGGTTCGGCATGAATGGGCTGGTTCGACCGGAGTGATATCACGGGCTCACAGAAAGCCGACGTGAAGCAGCGCCTGCGCTGTTTATCGCCGAGTTTTTATTTAATATTCGTGCAACCGATCTCGAACCGATTGTCAAAAATACGTCAAAATTTGACTTATCGCTGAAAATGGCCGCTTTAGACGTTAATCAAGATTTCGAGTTTAAAAAACGTAATTCAATAAAAGTTATAAGTGTTTTCCGAGCTGCTGATGCTCCAAAATTGTTAAAAATTTGTTTTAAATCAATTGGTGTCGCTAGTTACCCGTCACCTTAATGTCGTAAATACTACGAAAAAACGTCCTAATTTAAAAATGAGACTTGTCGTCGACTGCGGAATATTTCAGTCTCTCTACCCGTTTTTAATTCACCGAGATATCTTAAAAAGTCAACCACCATTTTTCATACTTTGAAGTGACAAGTTTATTTTTATCTAGGCCATACTTTTTACGCCAAGTTAAGACTGTGTGACATTTAGTTTAATCCGACAGATTAAGACTGCTGCAGTAAGCCTTATTTATAGTTGCGTGTGTTGGGTACATACATGTCTTGGAATGTAACTTTACTTATTCATTGAGTAATTCAATCATTCAACAGGCCTTTTGTTAAACTTAGGCCTTTTCTCTTCAGTCTTTCTAGTAATTCCAAGGTCAGCAACCCACCAATTTCAATATTTAATCATTGTTTCAACTATCGAACACCAAACGTTGTATCGAATATTGTAAAACTCCTTTGCAAATATTATATCAATCCATTAATATTGGTTTGTGTACTACCATATTGATTTTCAATTATTTTGTCGCAAGAAGTACTAGACCCACTTTCATCAATGCTGACATCGATTGAGCTTCACACCAGGCTTAATGACTTTGTATTTAATTTATACATTTAATTTGATGATAAGAAATAATAATATATACCTACGTCAAAGGCATTCCTCAATGCTCAATTAATTTAATAGCAACTATGCGAATAAAACTATGACTTCAGTCAATGTTTTGACTTGGCTGTTATGAATATTTACAGTACGATAACTGTACTCGTATTTTTTTTATGTGATAGGTAGCAGACGAGCAGGCGGATCACCTGATGGTAAGCAATTACCGCCGCCCATTGACACATGCAACACCAGTGGAGTCACAAGTGCGCTGCTAACCTTTTATCCCCTTCCCCCCGATGGGCCTCCGGTACCCTCACTCACTCGGCGAAACACAGCACAGGAGCTGCTTTACGACGGTTTTCTGTGAGGCAGTGGTATCACTCCGGTCGAGCTGGCCCATTCATGCCGAAGCATGGCTCTCCCAGAATTAATATTCAGAATTCATAGTTTTATTCGCATTGAATTAAGGTTTTTTGTCATCATAATAATTACAAAATACCTAAATTAAATTTTCACTAAGCTTTTCGAGGTCAGTTCGCTGTTATTACCTTGACTATAATAGGCACATTTTTTTATTCTATTATAGAAAGGCAAACGAGCAAGCGGGTCACCTGATGGTAAGTGATCACCGCCGCCCATGGACATCAGCTACACCAAAAGGAGTGCGGATGCGTTGCCGGCCTTTTAGGAAGGTATAGGCTCGTTTCTTGAAGATTTGAATGTCGTTAATTAACATTAATTAGACATAATTAACATTAGATTAACATTAATTAGATGTTACTTATACACCGTTAAATTTTATTAACCCGCATTAGGCTAGCGTGGTGATTAAGCCTAATCCGAACTTAGTAGCTATGACTTGATTTCTATGATGGAGGCCTTTGCTCTGCAGTGAGACTATAGGCTGATATTTACTTTACTTTTATGGCTGCGATTTTGAATTCCATTCCAAAAATGTACTACCAAGCTAACTAGACTTACCGTAGTTAACAAAGGACTAGTGCAGTATATCATTTAAGTTGTTACTATGAACCCTAAATCGATGAGCTTAGGCGCATGTGTGTGGAAAGGTCAATGAGCTACGAGCAAAAGGCGCTACGTAGTAACTTAAATGGTGTGATCTTTGCTTACCCTTGCGAGGAAGAAAGTGTGACTTTGAATCAAAGTTTAGTAAACTACACATAAGTTAGGGCTTATTCTTTCTTTAAGAGCTGGCAACGCATTTGTGATGCCTCAGGTGTAGGAGATGTCTATGGGTGGCGGTGATCACTTACCATCAGGTGCCGTTTGCTCGTTTGACCGCTATAATGTAAAAAAAAAAATCATTTTCATATTTGTAAAGCTACTGATTTTATTAAGCGCATTATACGATTTTCTTTTACAGAAATTTAAACACAGAAGTTCTTTGTTCTTTAGAGTTGTAACACTGAAATACTCGTACCGTAATGATAAACTAAAGGTTGTAGAAGTTTGATATAAGTGTTTATAAAAAAATGCAACGAGCAAATAATACCGACACGCAGGTGTTATTTCTTTCATTCATTCATACAACATCACATACATTGACCTAATTCCGTACTTACTAGTAGCTTAAGCCGTAACACATTGTACGGATATCAGACAATAGGGGAATTTTAAAATAAATAAATCGATTGTGACAACATAACATACAACATACATTGTCCTGATCCCAAATTAAGATTATCTCTTGTGCTATGCAAACCAAAAATAGAAATCGTTATAAAAAAAATACGCACACAATTTAAATTACAGTAGAGTTCGTTTATAATGACATCGAAGGGAATTGACAATTACGTCATTATAAGCGGACGTCATACAAAGCGTTTTGTGAAATGAAAAATCTTTTTTATGTAAATATGTATGTACTTAAGTATTTTAATACAGAAACATAGTAATTACTAAATATGTAAACATACATATTGAATCAAAATAAAAATTGCACGTACATACATACTAGGTGTACCAGTATAGAGAGGGTAGCAATCGAATTCACTACCTTTGACGTATGGGGCAGGGTTTTATAGAGTGATAGGTAGCAGACAAACAGACCTGCAATACCAGTGGAGTCACAAGTGCGATGGATATCTTTTAACCCCCTTTACCGGCCTCCGGTACCCTCACGCACTACTTAGTCACTGCCAAATGCACCGTTGGGTCCGTCAAAAAAGTATTTGAAAATAGTTAACAAGTTAACTTGGCAGGCCCTCCATAAGGTAACCTTGTAAGTAACAAAATTTTGTACACATTTTTGATTTGAACAAATAATTATATCTTTATACTTAAAAACTTATTAACCAGCTGCAAGAGTTGCAGCATCGTATTTGTGAGGTCAAAGGAAACTAGAAATCAGATTTATTTCAAACTACTGTTGGTAAAGTGGCTGTCAGGAAACACGTCATAAAGTGCATCAGGAAACGAGTACGGTTGCTCAACGTTAAGTGGTTCTGACAAATGACATCCGACTTTTTCCATAGACAAGCTTGGTGGATCTAAGTGGTACACTAAAGCTAATCACTAATCTAAGACCTGAACAAACGTTTTTATCAACTGAGGTAATAATTTTTAGTGTGATGGTAGATCACTGGATAAGAAAATGTGCCTTTTGAATGGGTCGTAGTTTCGGATCCGAGAATCTTTTTGTGGATTTCCAAAATCAGTGTACATATTTTTACCATTCGTTTGGTTCTTCTATGTTATTCTAGCGTGAAGTAGCGCCTGAGCTGTCTCTTGTCGAGTAAGTGAGGGCACCAGAGGCTCAATTGGGGGAAAAGGGGGTTAAAGGTTGGCAGCGCACTTGTGACAGTACTGATGTTGCACCATTAATATCTGCAAAGGTCTGTCTATAGGCGGCGGAAATCGCTTACCATCAAGTGAACCGTCTACTGGACTGCCTACCAAATTTAGAAACAGCAAAAGTGTGAATACTTTTCAAGTAACTACAACCCCTTTGATAAGCAAGTAGAAAGTTTATCAACCGAATGTGAACATTTTATGTTGTTGAATACAGTTTGGCAATGACTTTCGCTTTATAAGCGTAAATGTATCAAATCCATCAAACACCACCATAAGACACCTGATATCAATAAGGTAAAGATGGAAGGAAATTTGATGGCAAAAAAAACTGCTAATCGTCTTAAGGCGAAAGTGAACTCCATGATAAGAAATTGGTAACAAAATTTCAAGCAAAAAAAGCACGTATTGTTGAATACAGTTTTGGAATTAGCTTTTATATATGTTAAGAAAACTGTTGATCGTCTTCTAGGCGAAGTAAACCATCGTAAAAAAATGGTTATAAAATTACCAGCAAAAAATACATGCATTGTTGAATACAGTTTTGAAATGTTATCCAGAAAACTGCTAATCGTCTTATGGCGAAGTAAACTACTAGATAAATTATCGTTAACAAAATAACAAACGAAAAAATACGCATTGTTGAATACAGTTTTAGAAATAGTTTTAATAGAAAACTGTTGATCGTCTTAAAGCGAACGTAAACCAGTACGAAGCTAGCGTATAGACGCTCCCTTACTATATTACTCCGTACAACCACGCTGCTGCCAAGTCGTAAGGCGCCAAACGGACAGCGTTATCCTAAAGTATTGCTAATGTCTATATAGTAAGCATAGTTCCAAAGAATTAATTCTCAAAGGTTTAATGTTTACGATGCCAGCAAAAACCATGGGGTGTTATGACTACATCATACAGGTGGTATGGTCGTGTGGGGCGCGGCGCGAGCGGTATCGAGCGGTCTCACCGACGCGCGCACTAGTGCAACGAGAGCCCACGATCGGGACGCCCGCGTCTCGCTTTCGCGTACCAGATGCTCTCCGGCTGGTCTGCCGGCCGCGCGAACGAACCACGCGGCTTCCCACCGACCCATATCCCTTCCTGTACATATTAGGTGGTAAACAAAATCGCTGTGACAGTGCTGTGGACCACGTGACGTGCAATTAATTATGTAACGCCTGTGACAAAGCCTGTGGAGTTTTACTGATAACCGTGGAGTTTTATACACAAATCGTATACGCGCCATGTACATGTATACGGCTATGATGTCGCTTACAGCGGCGTAAAGTTGACGTGAATTTTTTGTCTTCCTCGTTTTTGTTACAGGAATTTGTTTGGAAAGAAGTGGCGGGGACGAAGTTATTTTAGCTTTTTTCCGTATTACATATATAAAGGAAATCTATCAAACTAACAGCTAAATTAAACGTGTGGAAGTGTAATTAGTGTAGTACGTTCGTGTCAATTGTAATCGATTATCGCTACGAAGTTTCATTCAGAATTAAATTCGTAGACATTACGTAGCACCTGCCGCGATGAGTGCTACGACTGAGACTACGAGTTACGCTACGAATAAAACACGCGTTATGACCCGACTAGAGTTGTACCAACTGATATTTTTAGGCCGTTTTTTTTCCTTTATATTAATAAGGCAACACTTGACCACAATCGCACCTGATGGAAAGTGACGATTAGGTTGCCTAAAAGATTTCCTGATCACTCTTGCCATAAAAATTATAACTTGAATCAGCCCTACTACTACTATATATTATTATTTTGTTGTTTCAAAATGTATTTAAGATGCTATTTCTAACTTTTTACAAATTAAAACGATACTTCCCTGGCGGTCTTAGCTAGGAGATCAGCTTAAAATGGTCATGGGTATAATTTATAAGACAACCGCTATAAAACTGGCCTTTCAATAAATTTGATTAGCTGGCTTGGTTTAAAAGCCTCTTGAACCTGAACTTATCTTTTATTCAATGTGCCGGATACAATTAAAAATTAGTAAAACAGAATTATTACTTAGTCTTCAAGGTAAAAATAATTAAAAGTGACCTTGGGCCAAGGAAGTAAAAATTTGTAGTAATCTTTAGCAAAGCAGATGTTTATTATTAAATATATCAGTAAAGACAGTAAGACTGAAGATCCAGATTTAAATTTAATTCCGTTACTGAAATATTATCACTGAAACCCAGACAACACCCCAAGAGCCTAAAAACCTTGAGCGATGTTATCTCAGTGGATAAGAGGCGCTTCTCCATGCGGGTAATGGTTTGAATCCGAGCATGTACCTGGATCTTTGAAATCAATGTGCGCATTTCTACCCTTAGCTCGGCGGTGAGGGAGTCTTGAGGCTTCCCCCAACGAGCGCCAACCATAACGGTCATACAAAATCTGTATCCAAATCACAACAGTTTTCGTTTTTAAAGAACTCTTTCTACTACTAAAAAGATTCGAATCCAATTCATAATGCAATCGAAAAAAAAACGTCGAAATGATTTTTTTTCTATGATTAAAAAAAAATATAATTTTAGTCTACTACCACTTGTAAATCCATGAAGTAAAATTAATGCTTTTTTCATGGATTCATTCATAGTCAACTCATGAAAACGATTTTTTTATTTCCTAATTTACATACATACAGAACATAGAATGTCAAATCATCGCTAATTCAAAAAGTCAATGTAAGTCAAGTGTGGGGCACAAAATAAATGAACCCAGAACGGCGGCTACCATTTACAGTGATCTCAGCGTACTTTGACAGGATAACGATCTGCTATAACTACTTTGGTATCAATGCCAGCTTGAACCTAACTTTCATTTTCTTAATTTGTTTCGAACACTTTTAAGTGAACCCAAAAAAAAAAACTATGACTTTGGTCCTTCAAAAAGAAGTCAATAACCGTATGTATTACATTTAGACATTGAACATTTTGTGGTATCAAACTTCAAAGGTTATATTATAAATAATATTTAAAAAGGTTTTTGTGGCACGATTTTACTTCGCTCTATTTATCATGGTGATAAAATCTAGATCATACGATAACGATAATAAATACTGTGAATATAAAATGCTTGTCATTTATCGTTTTGTGAAAAAAGGAATGACAAAATGTATTATTTTTGAGGGAGCGCGAAAATTTCGCAATATGAGGGCGGGATTTTTTTGTGCCTTCGTAAAGTTTAGAAACGGTTGGTCATAGACTAGACTCATGTTGATATTAACATCATATTGGCCCACATCCACCCACTGCTGAGTTTAGAGCACTGGGAGTGGCGTGATTAAGAAGAAGCCTTTATATACACACATTAAAATAATGTCTTTAAGTAACCCTCTACTACGTTTCTTAGAGCTGATATTGTTACTTTCAATAAAATGTTAATTTGAATTACTCTTTACAACTATATTTTTAACTCGCAAATGTATAAAATCGTATTTTGATATAAGTAAGTTAAGATTACAACATTGTTATTCCTTTTAATTAACTTAAACCGTAGTGCAGAAACTAAACTCAGATTTTATTTTTCTTCTCTCTGACACAGAGCCTAATTAACCTAAAACTTAATACTGGCATAGAAATTAACTTAGTTAAGTCGGAAATTCTGAAGTCGGGTTAAACGCGTTTCATATAGTTATCCAAACTTTATCCTATAACTTAGGTACCTGAATTGTTGGGAAATTGAAAATTTCACAAGTCCATCTAAGTCTTAAAAGAACTCCGAAACTAATTATGAGTCGAGGAAATGTGGCTTAGACAGTTCCCTTCTAGTTCTGTCTTATTGTTCAGTGTAAAATAAAACAATATTATATTTCACTATACGAAAAAGTAATTACTAATATTATTGTAAAGAATAAAAATACGCCCCTTAATAGATGCTATTTTATAAAACCAGTAATACCTATTTCCCGACAACTAATACTTAGGAACCTTCGAAAAGAGAGTATTGCTTTCTAAAAGGCTATCATTGCTTTAGGGTTATTCTTCAAGATAAAATTTTCGTGGTAGTGTAGTCATTATATTGATCAGAATCTCAAAATACTTACATCACTTAATCACCTTTTAAGATTCTGATTTCAATTTCAGAGAAATAATAGGAAAAGTAACCTCAAAGAATGACCCATCAGCGATCTCTCTAATCTCGCAGATGTTTATTTCTTACCATCAGGTAACCCGCTTAAAAAAACCCAAAAAAATGTTCTGTTACATTACCTTAAACTTTTTTTATGTGATATGTGGCAGACGAGCAGACGGATCACATATTGGTAAGCGATGACCGCCGCTCATAGGCATCTGCAACACCAGTAGAGTCGCAAGTGCGCTGCTAACTTAAACCCCCTTTCCCTACAATTGGGCATCCGATGTCCTCGCACACTTGACGAAACACAGCGAAGGCGCTGCTTCACGCTGGCCTTCTTTTTGCATTCATGCCGAAGCGTGGCCCTCCCACGGTAAAAACTTTCATGCCCAGTCACTCCAACTAATTTTGTTCTCAGTGAAAGGTATTGCCGTCATTATTTTGAATTACGTAAGAATATCGAATAACCAGACCATTAATTGACGGTAAGGTTATAGGGCGAACTCGTCGCGAAGATTAATGAGCTCGGCACGAACTGTTTGGTCTGAGCACTGAATATGTACCCATTTATCAACCTTGGTTATTCAACGATGGCTTGATGTAACTGCAATGAAGTAAAAATTAAAACAATATTTAATACGGAATTACGTCGCGGCGGCCATCTTGGATTTGAAACTTGACAAAATTATGTATTCTCTTTGATCATTGAAACGAGTGCTATTTGGCATTATCGGAATTTAAAACCAATCACTATGGATTAGGGTCGAAAATAAAATACTACATTATATTTTCGACTTCGACGGCATGTTCGAAATTCAAAATATTCAAATTCTTTTTAAACGCTTTCAATAAGGGATTGTCTATCTAGAGATTAAAATATTAATCATACTACTCAAGCCCTTTTATTTGACAGGTACGTATATTGAGGGAATTATGTCAAAATATGTAATCCGTCATTTTGTGGCGGAGGCCATCAGACGTAGTTAATAATACTCCCAACTATTGAATACGAGGTGATTTGGTCGTAAACTTATACATATATAATGACTGTAATTATTAAGATTTACCCTACATTCAGTTATGGCGTGCTAAAACACCAACAAAGTGAAAACCTCGTTTTATTTGAAAACTGATAAAAAAGTCAAATGACAACAAAAATACTTCCACGTAGTTTGAATAGCGGGGTTGACATATTGTGAATAATAGATAGCTTGTCGGCGAAGTACTCCTCGAAATTAACCCTAATGTTGTACAGTCGCCAGCAATTAAATGTATACCTGAACTGTTATACTTACGTAGTAAAGTTTACATTAGAGTACACTTGAGCAATTTCGCGACTGTACTATCACTGGGTCATCGAAGGCGTAGATAAATGTAATGGAACTTACCCTTCGTTTAACCCGCTGCAATCTGTGAAGTAGGTTTTCAAATTGAGGGCCTGTTTCACAATGTATGTAAAGATAAAACGTCACATAGCTATACAATACATAAAATTATTATGAGAATAAATGTTGCGATTTTTATCTGTCAAACTCATGGACGTAAATTAAATACATATAACGCTATTTATCGGACGTGAAATGCGACAGCAGTGTTTATGAAAGCAATCAGTAGCATAGCATTATATAGAACTTCTTCGTGTTTTTGAAATAAACCCTTAAAGTTTTGGAACTGCAAAAATCGGTTTAAAATGTGCGAAGTAACCCTGCCACATACAACAACAAAAAACATTTTAAGTTTTACAGTCGGTTCAATATACTTAAGTAATTTTATCTGTCCATTTTCGTCCTTCTATCACTAACAGGATTACCGTTTTCAAACGGATTACGCATGGACCAGGATTTGATGAGTCTAGTAATTAAAAGGTAACTGGGATTTGCTGTTAGCATTCTGCAGACTTTAGGCGAGTGAACCAGACCGGCTGATTAATTATACCTACGTTCAGAATTATCTATCTTTGAGAAATTATCCGAACCGCGCGATTTTTACTCATGTAGTTTTTGAAAAAAAAAAACTAGAAATAGGAATATTCTTCATTCAATTGAAGTTCTTACAAATCATTTATGAATGTCAAATATTACATAAGCTACCGCTGATTTCGAAAGTTGATTTTTATCGAGAAGAACCAGCAAGAAACTTAGATAGTTACTCTTTTAAAAATTATGATCATTACAATGTGATCACTCAGAAAGGTGCAAGCTTGAATATGAACATTTGAACTTCTTTTTAGAAAGTGTTACACCATCGCTCTATCATTTATTGAATATCCAAGCATTTATCTTATTTCTTTGTCTTTCATTCATTATTATATCATCAGTATTACTCATGTGATACCTACTTAATTTAGGGACTATCTCGTTATAACACAACCTAATAAGAACTGTATTACCTTCAAAAAGATATGAATTTTGCATGAGTACGTAAGTAGATAATGCTTTATTCAACGTAATTCAGTTAATGTGACCTACGCTAGTGAAATTTTTATGATCTATTACTTTTTATAAAAGGCAGTCTATTCAGTTTTCATATATGAATACTTACTTTTCAAATGGTTTGCTCAAATATGAATAGATTCATTCACCAGGTTTTTAATTAAAATAGGCCTAAGAGCTATAAATTGCTTGCTTATTGAAACCATCATATCGATTAACGAGTTTTCTAAAAATAGTGACACAAAATTTTATAGATATGTCGTCACTATCAATTACAACTGTATTTATAGTTATTAATTTAAACTATCAATAATGTTGGTTCTGTTGTGTGGGTGGTACGCGATCGTTGAAAGTTACTCCAGCAAATTAGTCTACTTAAAAATGATATTAACCTAACTCTCTCGATTTCAAAATACGAGTAGGCCTTTGAAGTCCTTCGTTAAGTTATGGATACGTTACTATCAAAATACAATTGATTGTAAGGCAAACCTACTATGGACGTATTTACTTAAGAAAATCGATACGTGTTTATTGACCTTGTAGTTCGTCAATATGTAACTATGAGTACAATTTTACACACACACACGGTTCCTACAAAAACGACACACTTGTAAATAACATACATTTAGTAAATAACATAGACACGATCAGATTTTCTAGAGCATTCTCTTAAATCGGGAGATGGATTTTATACACGATTATGAACCTTATTTCAGTCAGGACACTGAGAACTAGCATCACCTGACTGTCCCAAAGGATTTAGCGTCTGAATAAAAATGGTCGTTACGAATAATGGACCAAGCGGCAGTCTAAATGTGGATAAAATATTCTGTAAATGGACACATTAGTTACAGTAGTACAAAAATAGTTACTATCGGGTAAATTGAGCAATTTTTATTGTTGATTGAAGGATTAATAAGAATATGAATTATAAGTTAGGTAAAATAAACTTAAAAAAACTAAAAGCACTCGATAAAATAGTTGTAATTTTTTTTGAGTTGCATTATAACCTGTATGTGTGTGTTGCATTGTAACCTATGTGTGTGTTGTAGCTTGTGACACAACTTGTGACCACGGCTGCTGCAACGTAGCCGAAACGTCAAGCAGTAAGTACAATACAATACACGTCGCGTTAATTCCCGTTTTAATATTTTCCACTCGATAAAATCCATAATAATCGTAGTCTTACACGTTTTACATTAAGTCTTTTGAATTGTGAACATTAAAAAGATTTTCTTTATAAACCTTTTCAATATAATAACAAGAATCCGAATGTTTCACGGTATGTTAGACTTCTAAGAGACTTTCCAAGGAAAATGTTACTTTTCCATTCGTCCTTTACAATCATAACTTTGGCCTTATAACGATTTATTACATGTATTTACCACCCGACGAAAGGTTGAAAATGTATGTAGCATAAGGGAATTGTACTTGAATATTTATGGGCTAGTTATGAGTAGCTTAGGTAATGTAGGTTGGCATAAGTACCGTGTCCATTTTATGTTTGAGTATTTTTAAAAGTGAAACTTAAACACTAACGGGTTGTTTGTGTCCATGTTCCTACTCGTGTTAAGTTCATTTCATGAACTCTGTCTTAATTCTTTCGTTTTATTGACATAAGTATTGTTTCTTCTCTCTAACCTAAAGCCTACTCCTAGCCTACCTACTCTATATTGAAATGTTATAGTCGAAATTTTTAGACAGACTAAACTAACAAACTCTGACCCAAAACATAATAATCCATACTAATATTATAAATGCGAAAGTAACTCTGTCTGTCTTTCTGTCTTCGTCTGCCTCTTGCTACTCTTTCACGCCAAAACTACTCAACGGATTTTAAATGAAATTTGGTATACAGATAATCTAGACCCTGAGAAAGGACATAGGCTTACTTTTTATTGCGAAAAGGGGGTTGTAAGGGGTTGAAAGGGGGGTAAAAAGTTACTTTTCCACGCGGACGGAGTCGCGGGCGGCCGCTAGTATTACATATATTTGTTAAAACGGTATTCGTGTAAATAATTAAAAGATTCAATATAAAGTTTGTAAAATAAATTGAATTGTAATTTCAAAAGTTTGATTTAAGGTAACATAAGAAGTTATGTTGGTTCGGCTATCCCAGAATTTCCTCTAATCAAACATTTCACGTAACTGTAAGATGACATCAAACATGTAACATCTAAAACCTTTGACAAACGTTTTATTTTAACACAAGAAGGTTCAAAATCCTCTTAAACAGAGGGAGGCTTAAGGGGCGTTAGCAAAAATAAAGTTTTCTAAACTTGCTCTTACAAACAATATCATGAGAAATTAATCAAAACTTGCCGCCTTGCTTAAGTTGGTCGTTGGGAGTCCGCAAAAAAGGCCAAGAGTGTGGGTACAAGATGAAATTGACACTAATGGGCATTATTTTAGCCCAAAAGATCGATTGATTGATGGCCGATTAGAATAGTGATGCGAATCAGATCAAATTTGGGCACTCGAGTACTTTGAGTCACTTCTTTATTAACTAACTACTAGGTTGGCGCACCGACCCATAGTGAGTCTTGGCCTCCGATAATAAGAGCCTCCATCTTGGTCGATCCTGTGCCACCTCCTGCCAGTCATCTGCCGAGAGTCCGCGCAAGTCTTTTACTTCACTTCTTAATTATTATTTATATATTTTATCTCACCCCCGTAGGTCTAGTGGCTTAATTACTGGGCCCTTATCTTGAGTACCTGAGTTCGATTCCCGGGTCGAGCAAGAGTATGTTTCGAATTTATTGAACATAGCTTGGGTTTCTGATCACCAATTCGCATTAAGCAAGCGGGGTGATTAAACCTTATCCCATCATAGTAGCGATAACTTGATTTCTATCGTAGGAATGCCTGTCAATATTGTAATCTTCTCAGTCTGGTGTACAGATTTAAGATTTAGGTCAGATGGAAATTGCGTCGGCTTGATTAGTAACAGGCTTTGACCTCAACGAACCTCCTATTGAAACCAGATCTAAATTTAGGAGCAAAGAGATACTCAAGTGATTGAAGTCAGATTCAAAGAGATTTCTATGTAACTAATTTTAGACGTCCAACCACATACATTTATGTGGAGACTCGGTTTCGGTTAATCTGATCTATTATATTGTTCCCAATGTCACTCGAGTTATTTTTTCTGACGTCACTCTAATTTTCATCACTAGATTACAAAAGTAATTAACGCCCTGACTGACAGAAGGTTTTGAATGATCGAAATGAGGAAATGACTAACAGACATTGATGAGGGGTTTTTTGGGGTTTAAAGAAGTATGATAAAGAGATACTAACTATATGACATATGTGTATAGAAAGAATATAAGTAGGATTATTTTTTCCATCTACGGCATAAGTTTTATAAGTTGCGTAAGTAAAAAACAGAATCCTTATTGGATTACTTTGCTATCCCTTTGCCGTCTGTCTAGACATCGTTTCTAAGGAATGCGTGAGGGCGATAGTAATTTTTTTTCATTTTAAACTGATTTAGATATTCGAGACAAAGACAACAAGTAAAAAATAGTGGTCATAGATCACCACTTAATTAGCATGGCTGACTTTGCGTTTAGAGGAATAGTTATTGTTGTCATTGCAATATAATTTATCATGAAAAATATCGCTCTAATAATGTAGGTACAGATAAATAACCATTTCTCTCATTGTTAAGATTCTTGCACTTATTAGTCAAAAATTCAATGCAGTTTTCTCAATTTGTTTGTTTCTTACTGTATTTAATTATCATAATTTATGCTCTTTATTTAATGCTTAACAGGTTTTCCATTAATATAATATATGAGTCGCTAGATGAGTCCTAAAATAAAACGACCCTACACTTCGAAGCATATTTGATGAATTTGGTAATTAACGAGATCTTGCAATAAACCGACGCTACAGATATTTCGTTTTTCCACTTTTCTTATTACACAACTGTTCCTCATTCTTAAATGAGAACTCTGAGTGCTGAAACTTATTGAATTAACCTTACAGATGAAGCTTGCTGCACTATTTCTTTTAATATCGGAGAAACGCTGCAGGTCTCGGAATTAAATTTCTAATATCATTTTTCTGAGTGTTTCTTGATATATTCTTGGTTTTATTAGAAGTAACTTCAGTGACTCTTCTCATCTGGTGTTCTTTCCAGGATGAAAACACCGTTAGAGAACAACAAACTTATCATGTGATTAATATCTGCTAATATTGTAAATCTGTTCAAACGTTTGTATACTCGTCAATATTATCAACCGCATTATCATAATAGTAATACCACAAAATCATTTTGTGGTAATACGTCCACTTTTCCCGCCACAAGCTTTTATCTTTGATAACATTCCAGATTATAACACTCGTGGCATGAAAACCGCCTTTGTTTATGATGAAGCCTAAAATGACATAATTCGTAACCTTTACACCCAAGTATGACAATATTCAAGTCATTTCACTCGCGTCATCGCTATCATTACAGTTTAAATATTCCTCGGTTCGTGACTGCAACTCATTAGCGACGCGGAACCCACTGGTTGCATCACAATGCCTGCCACGGACCTCACCAGCCGTCTTTGCCCCCGGCTATAGTTAACGAGAACATTTCAACGCCCATTCATACTTTAAAACTGCGGCTTAGAATTCAAATTTCAATATCAACAGTGACAGTTTTGGATTGCGCTTTTTTCCATTTTCATTTTGCGGTTTTTTTTTCCGTCGTATTTCAAATGGTGGCGTGGACTGTACACCGAGTTGGCTGCTGGCCTAATAGGTGTTTCCGCATTGGTCGGTAACGCCAAAAAATTGCTCTTTCGCCTGCTGTGTCATAATTTAGACTAACTTTTAATTAAAACACCTAGAGCAATTTTCATGGCAGGTTCAAATCTGAGCACTCACCTCTGGATTTGCTTTGATATCTATGTGCGTTCTACTACTAAGTCTGCCGGATGCCGAAAAAAAAACGAAAACACATGCAGCTTTCTGATAGTTTTCGTATATTGTAGATTTTTGGGAAAGAAAATACTGACCATGATATATATTATTGTCAGTTGTTTTTTTACGTCAATAATCATGACGAAAACCAGCGACATAGCTTTCAAGCAATAGCATTATGCTGAGTGGCAACCATTTTGGAAGCATAAATGCTTGAAGTCCTTCTGTATAAAATAATTTGCTACAAATACATATTTTTCTATTTCTATTTTTTAAACACAAGTTTGGGATAGTTTCTGTATAAGCAGAAATCCACAATTGCTGTGATAATTGTTCTGAACGTGTGAACTATGATCCAGTTATCACGTGTTTTCTTTACTTCAGTGGCACACACGTATGCTTACACAATTTAACACAAATAAAGGAGAGGCGCGGTCGTGATTTGCGTGTACTATATCCCTATTCAAAGTCCCCACCTTCATCTTAAGACAACATGCCTACACATATTACTCGTGCCCCATAGTTCGTGCTCGTTATACTTCGCCCGGTACGTTAATAAGCTGAGAAGGGGAGGAAGTAAATATTTCTCTAACAACGCGAAGGTTCCCCCTTAGGGAACTTGCAGTCGAGCGGCAAAAACCAGCGACTGTAGGTACTGGCTGTCACCGATGACTGTCAATGGTGGATAACGCGTGATGTTTGATGATGATGATGTGAATTTAAACAAGTATTAGTTACTGCCAAACTCAGAGACGTTAATTAAACCTTAATTGTCACTTAAATAAAAATATTGACCTTTACTTTAACAAACATAAAGACTATCCATAAGTCTAATGAGAGTTAAGGATAAAGGACAGTATGTGTTAAAGTAAATTTTAAAGGCGTACTGGAATAACAAATTATCTAGTGAGGTGTGTATATACAGTCACGTACACTTATAAGTATACAACCACATTCAAATATGAACACTATAGTTCTGGCATGAGAGTCGAGGTGTTTACATTTTATTGCTGGCGACTGTACCTACTAGAATAGAAACCTGAACTCACTGCCGCCCGTCTATAAGCTCCCTTCAATGTTTACATTCACAGTAGGTACCTATAACATGATGTAGAGTAATAATGGCTGACCTAATAAGTCCAATCTGACCCCGTTTATATTTAAGAGTCATCATGACAAAATTCATTGTTCAAACTCCAATGAAAAAGGCAGCGCTATTCCCTCGTAATGTTTTACTCACAGATAATGATCAGTAGTTTTACTTCTTTTTGTAAATTGTGAATGAAAAAGGTGTAAATAATATGGGTAGTTGATTTTAAAACTAGTGGCCCGCCCTCACTTCGTTGCGAGACTAACTTAGACTAACGCCAATAGATGGCGCTGGGTGTCGATTACATCGCGCAAAAATTTTGGTCTTTCACGTGATAAGCCTTGATGTTGACTATTGCGTTAAAGAATAGTATATTATTAGCTATAGGGAACTTAAAAAAAATTCAAGACGCAATCTCTATCACTGTTACATCATAAAATATGTGGACATTGTAAATCTAGTTGACCTTGAAACCAATTATTATAAAAAAAAACCGTGGAAGAGCTACGTTTAGTCTCGTATAAATGGGCAGGCTCGACTGGAGTAATACCACAACCTCACAGAAGAACGTAGCGTCATGAAACAGCGCCTGAGTTGTGTTTTGTTGAGTGGGCGAGGATATTATAGACATACTTAATGGGCGAAAACATACTTAATGGCGTAATGAGCGAAGGGGTTACTTAGGTACTAGATTGACAGCGCACTTGTGAATCCACCGGTGCTGCGGCTGTATATAGGGGCAGCAATTGCTTCCCATCAGTTGTTCGGTCTGCTCGCCTACCACCTATCATAAAAAAAATATCGTAAAAGACGACAATAAAAAAAAACGGAACATAGTTCACCGCCGGTCACTTGTAAAAAGTAAAACTAAGAAATATTAAATACAAATGTCCATTTTAATTATCACAAGAAACTTCATGAAAAGGGTGTAAAAGTAAGTGTGAAGATAAAATGTTGCTCGTAATATAATTAAAGCAAAAGTTTTAATATTTCCAACAAACTCTAACGATGACTAGGTGAAACTGCTACAGTTTAATATCGCAAAGTTTTCATGTTAAAAAAGTCTTTGTATAGTTCAGAACAGGTTAAAAGGTAGACTAGTTTTATTGTAAATTTTTTTTTTTTACGCAACACCTCATATATTGACCGGAATTCATACTAAGTAGCGTAAGCACTTGTGTTACACAGATATCTGACAATAGACCAAGCACAAACACAATTATAATATAAATTATAATACGCAGACACTAAAAAAACAAGTTTTAACCATGGCATTATAAAATAAAGATTTATGATGACTTTTCACAAATAAAAATTCACACAACATCTCATACTTACATTGTCCTGATTCCATACTAAGTAGCTTAAGCACTTGTGTTACCGATATCAGATAACGGAGGAAACCTACACAAAAATATTATACTTAAATACTCGAATATATAACACCCAGACACTGAACAAAAACGTTTATGTGCGCCGTGCGTCTTTCATGTATTTTAACATAAGCCATATAGTTAACTGATCTTAAATATTTTACTGATCTTTATGTTGTATTAAATAAAATTCAACACTGTACAGAACGTTAACCTAAATACTAAATGGAGGTACCGGTGATAATTTATCTAAAAGTGCCTGTTCATACTTCTGGTGTTCAGAGAAACTCTGCAGTCTCCTCTATAGCTATGGGCATAAGGAAGAAATTAGCATGCAACACATAGTACGAATGTTTGGAATACTAACGACGTAGTTAACTATAGTATTTTTTATTTTTATGCAAGCTATCTTTCAGTGGTGCGTACTTGAAATATAGCCTTTTTACCCAAATATACGTATTACTGGATTTTGGATCCTCAATCGATATTCGGCTACGGCGGCCAATCTTAACGTTTAGCCACGTACGCAGGATATATAATAGTGTTTAAGTGTGTGCGCAAACACAGGTGCACTCTCTATTCTTTTACCCTCTTAATTCGATGGGACATCAGTGTGACATGACCGAAAGAGATCGGGCGCAGGTCCATTATCTGAGGCACGGGAATACAAAACTGCCAACTTCCACTTCGGGCTGACTAATGAGAATTTCTGTCTGAGATGAATCTTCAGAACAGTAAAACTCAGTTACAATTTTGTAGCCCGACTCCAGGATCGAGCCTGGGACCTGGGACCCCAAGCGCAGCCGTCGTTTTGACCCTTTAACGTACACCTAAACTTATTGGCTATCGTATTTAATCATAAGGGTCAACTTTGTTTCAAAAATCGTTGAATTATCGACCTTAAGGTGACTGTCCAGTTTACGGCCACTTTGTATAGACCGTCCTATAAATGAGCGCGACCCTCTACCCACTGCAATACCGAGGCCGTCAGTCAGTAACCAAAATATATAAGTCTAAGAAATAAACTAGTAACTTTCCAAGCCCCAACTTTTAGAGGAAATGTAAAACCAAAACACGCTCCGCATTACAAGTACCTTTTGGCTATAAAGTTGTCACTTCCGAACTTAACGGGGAATATTCAATTCTCAGTGTGCCTACTATGTCTAAAACGAGACCATTTCCTTAAAATATACTGGCGCATCTGGCGCAAGCTGCATCTCGCGAAAATGCATCGTGAGAGGTAAAATGGGGGATACTGACCTAAATAAAAAGGGATATTACCGATAGAAAGAATGTACTTCGTATTTCGAATAATAATGGAAATGTGCTTTGACAACAACATTGGACACAAATAATAATCATCGAATAAATCTCTAGATACCTACACGATTTCATAATGAAAGCGTTTGAAAAAGTGATTCTTACCGAACTGACATTTATAGTTTTATGGCCCGCCCTCACTTCGCTTCGGGACCGTAATTCAGAAATGAACCAATAGATGGCGCTGTGCTCAATTACATCGCGCAAGCGTTTCGTGTTTTCGGTTTACCTATAAGCCTTGTCGTTGTCTATAGAAGTTATCTCTTTATAAATAGTATAGAAGAAGATGTACAGGTAAAGATATTTTGAATTTCGAATATGCCATCGAGGTCGAAAAGAAAATGTAGTAGGTATTTTTGCCTTTAAAAAGCTAGAGGTGCATGCTTGGATTTGAACCTTCGACCTCTTGCGTTAAGAAGGCAAACGTTCTTATCCACTATCACTTAACCGTTTCTTCTAATGGCTTGATTTAAAAAGCATACCAACCTTAAAATATGTTTTTTTAAAGATGGCGGGAAAGTTATCGTCATAGGAAGTGTCACGTCTCTCGTAAGCGTCCCATCCCATTGCATTATATTCGTGTATTTCTTTTTTGTAAAAGAACCTGACCCAATTATGCCACTTACCCACTTTTACATCGCGTGTAGTGATTCAGTGGACCCTGAAGAAAATCTCAAGCATTTTCTCATTAGTGAGCAATTATTGTGTTTCGGTAATTTCCTGTTCAGTTTTTTGTTGATTGGTTTAGTTTTTGCGATCGTCCGTTTTGTCGGATAATGAGTTGTTTCTTAGAGAACACAATAGAGCTTAATCAGTGCCCAATATCTTGACTTTAGACCGATAAATCATATTTTTTAAAATTTCAATGTGATTTAATAAAAAAATAATAAATAGAAGGATAATTTTTGCGGCCAAATTTTCTTGGATGAAAGAACAATCCTTATTTATAACTATAAGCTCTCCTTTCCCTTTTTCAAAACTAACATCGAATTTTTACCTCTCTAAAATAAAAATATTAAACACAAAAATCATAACTTGATGTAAATAAAGTTTAGAACCAAGGAACAATGTAAAGCTTTAATTAACTATTAATATTCAAGAATTTTAACTTACATACATCACCTAGTAAACTTTACTAAGCTTCATAGCTGCGGCTCACGTAATACATTGTCAAGGTAGGAGTAGGTAACGGAAAATAGTGACCCAAATACATCGTACGAGAAAAATTACATTTCGTACTTATGTAGTTTTTCATCGCGTGCGTGTTACTCGAACCATGTCGATGAGAGAGAACCTATACCGTGCTTATTCACTCTTTAGTGTTATAAATACGTACATTTACCCTAGATAACCTGTAAGTAGGATAGAAAAATATTGATCAATATTTTCTTCATACCAATCATTAGTCGCAAACGATAAAATTATAATGCCTTCCGTTCTTGCTATAAAACTTGATAAATCTTCTTGACGCTCCGTTTAAAGTAGTTCTAAATTCAAATTCCTTATCTGGCATATCCCGTTTTATTTCTTTTTTATCTAGACATGGTATATTTTAAGGAGGTTAATTACGCCCGTAAAAAATCTTAATGCTAATTTGTCATAGAAACACTGCTTCTTCTGAGATTATTATCTCGCGTGCGCACAAGGACCCTATGAATTTTATAACTTGTAAGGGCAGTCGCGTGCCCGTACAAACATCTATCATAAATTACTGGCCACAATAACCGATAAAGGTTTGCCCTCTGGGCTTTGCCTTTTCATAGATAAACTTTTCAATCCGAATTTTTTGGAGGAGTATAAATTTATTTACACCTTGTTTTCGTGTTGCGAGATATTTATGAAAAAGATAGATATTATTTATGGCACAGAAACTAAAATCAACAGTATGTATGTACATGTACAATCGGGTAGCCTCATAGGTTGAAGTTATTTTTAAAGGCGACTTATGGGAAATATTTGCAAATATCCTGAATTTCATTTGCAATATGGAACTATCCTAGCTTTCACAGCATCAGATGATGAAGAGTAAGAAAACATGTATGATATGAGACATAGGAACAAAGTATCCTATTTTTGGGAGCAGTTATTTCAAAACAATAACTATTTTCAAAAATCAATTGTTTGATCCCTTTGCAACACAAATGTTTGCTCCCACCCTTTACCCTCCACCAATAATGAAGCAAAAACCATAGCTTCTGAGCTGTCTCAATAAAATGCTAATTTAATATAGAATAAAACCCACTTTAGAGAATTTTCGCTAAATTGCCAACCAAATGTCCTGAATAGCCAAATTCACATAAACTACAAAGTTTAGGTATATAATTCAGACGCTAAAGGGTAGAACGCCGGTCCAGGCTTTCAAATTGGATCTCCGATCGTAAATGAACTTCAATAAATCCTTTCAGATTCTAATTCAAACCAAACAGGTATTCTACTCGTTTCGTAATACTATTCTAAATCTCTGGACAGCAATAAAGATGTCTTAATTTCGCAAGTTTATTTAAACACACTGTTTGCAATGGCCGTATTTAAGAAAAAATCTGTAACCATTTTAAAGTTTTTAAAATTAGAATGCTAATGTTCCAAAATTCAAAACATTGTATTTTTATTAAAACAAAATAAAATCGAATCACATTGGAATCGAATTCAAATAAAATTACCTGTTTGGCTAAAACTCCAGACTCCAACTTGTGCTCGAACACAGACACACCACGCCAGCTGGCATTAGTTTTGATTTGAAAATTTTAAATACTAAGTATTGTTATTTATACTACCAATTTATTGATGATATAGTAGCTAAGGAATGGTTCAGTCCAGAACGTTTCAGTTCCAATTCCTAGTCGGGTTTTTGAATTGTCTCGTGTCATAATGTACCGGGATCAAATACTAATGTTATTTATACTACCAAACTAAGACATTGATAACGGAATAGATAGCTAGTAAGTCCCAGCATCATTGTAGTTTAAGAAAGGCTTAGTTTGAGGCTAGATGTTTTAAGAATAGTGAATATTTTGTTTTCCGTTTGTGGCATTAATTTTGTGACAGATTTCTCACTGTTAACAAATTTGATTGTGCGAAATCGCGTGGTCCTAACACGTAATATAAGTTAGTGGGCACAATAACGATAAAAACTCGGCCTCCGGTGGCCAGGGAAGAATTTACTCTGTTCGGAAATTGTCCCTGGCACACTCTATTGTCACCAAACTTTGTTAATACCCTGGAATTAGAGGGCGGAACAAATTGCATGTTAGAACTTCTCTGAAGACCTCTACTAGGTATTTTCGTTTCTACACTGGTTTTTGATTATTAAGTAGTAATGCGTAGCACGCACCAATCTATGATTTGTTTTTTTTTTAAGAAGTTTTCATCACTTTTTTCTTTTGTTTCTCTTTATAAACTTTTACTTGTGACCCGCTATCACTTCCTTTGGGGACGTTAGTTTTACACTAAACCAATAGATGGAGCTGGGCGTTGACTATATCACACATGATTTTTCTTTCTTGTAGCTGAAATCTATATTGGTCTAGACCTTGGTTCAATTACCGAATCGCGTAAAAAGTATGTTTCGAGTTTTTCGAAAGTAGCTCGGGTTTGTGATCACCAATCCGCATTAGGCAAGCGTGGTGATTAAGCTTAATCCCATTATAGTGGCGATGAATTGATTTCTATGATGGAGGCCTTTGCCCCGATATGGGACAGAATATAGGTTGATACCTTTACTAAGAATACTCCGTATGGACCTAATTTGAATAAAACATTTTTCATATTTCTTTTGTATGTTTAATGAGATGCGAGAAATGCAATCGTACGTGGATTTAGCTCAACTTATATAGAACTTGTTCATTCTGTCTCGACGCATTGCCTTATACTTGTCGCTGTTAAAGAAAACAATAACGTCACACGTGTTTTGAATTATTCCATAAATTATGGTACTCGTGAAATACGGCCAACTATCAAGCTTCATTTCAAATATCGCGCATAGGCCAAACCACATCCCGACAATAAACGCTGTTTCCTTACGTTATTGCTGCGACGTATCCACAACATACAGAGGTTTAATTTATGAAATTGCTCCGAAAACGCCTTGGGATACAAAGGGCGTCCAATTTTGTACACCCGTACCAAGCACCAGCTAGGGGCAATTGAAACTAAGCTCTTTGACGTTATTCATTAAGCGCAAATTACCCTGTCCAGTCTGTCCTGGTGCAAGCGACCTTAACAGCTGCCTCCTTGAATAAATTACTGCGTGAATCGCACGTTCCTTGGTTCGATGAATTAGTAACAAACACAAAAGCCGATGAAGTAAGTTGATTAAACTGGCTGAGCTTCTGGGTTAATTTTAACTGGTCCAAACGAATCAGGTCATCGGATTATGCAATTGGCTTCGATTGTTAAAATAATTTGTTCAGTCCAAATTAATTTTACTATATAAAAACAGTATTGGATACAACCGTTGCAAAATTATCGATTCACGGTTGACACTGTTACATTTTATTAACACTTAAGCGTTAACATTAATTTTTATTTCTTCAAAAGCTGTTTACAATTTTCACCAGCTGATGCACTTGGTACGTAGGCAAAACAACGAAAATAACATTCTAAGATACTTAATGGCCATGTTTTTGACAAAGATAAACACCTCTGTCTCTGCTCTTTTCTATCTCTCTCTTCTCTCTCTCTGTCTCTCTTGAACACCTGGATGAAAGGGTAATAAAAAACTCAATTAACAAATATTATTGCCTGCCCCTCACATTTAGTATCAAATCTGAGACTGAAATATAGGCAGACCGGCCAAAGCTTTACCTTAATGGCCTGAATGGTCGAAGGTTTGGTGCAGTAATTAGTCTATAATAAATCTGGTGAGAGGTGTTAAACTTTGCTGCATGCTATTATAGCCTTCGTCGTGGACGATCAATAATGTTAATAGCTAGGTGAATTTAGGATACTCTTTGAGCGGATAAGAAGGAAGGTTATATTTAAAATCTTATTATATTATATATTTTTCATATCTTTGTGCGTATTCTTACCATTACGCAGCAATCAGGGAAGCAGTGGTTTCACCCAAACGATGAGATTGTTATTTTTTTAGATGATATACGTACAGACACATCAGTAGCGCTACCATGAGTTGACATCTAAAACTGACATAACGTAAACTATAGCTCTGTCTCTTTCAAATGCATCATAATGAAAGAGACAAAGCGATAGTTTTCGATAGCAAGGATAGTATTTCAAACTCATGGTAGTGGTAACCAAAACCTGTCAAATCTTTTCAATTAATTTTCAACCTGCAGTGTTTGACAGTAAGATGAAAGTCGATTAAATAAATTTGACGGTTTTGTATACTTTGATGTGTGGCTGTACGTAAAATATCTTCATGATATTTTTTTTGTGTCAGGCAAAATGTTATTTTTATAATATGTACGAGTATGCTATAGTACATAGTTTTTAAATGAAAAAGCAACAAAAATCCCTAAAAACTTTGGCGTTTAGGATAGAAGGACAATGTTTATCCACGTTTCTATTTCTCAAAGCAAATACAACGTTCTAGCAAACACGTGTCTTTGATTTACTATTCATAAGAAGTTTCTTCTTATTATAAGACACATCAATTTATTTGTATGAGTAAGAGGAAATACCTGCAAGTAATATATTATATCAGCTTGCAATTACAATATCCTATGTTGTTATAAGGGGCTTATGATATAGTAGGAAATAAATAAGTCGACCATTCTAACTTTTTATATAACTGGTGGCTCCATAACATTAACTTGCCGCGTATTGGTATAGTTTCATTTTATGGCAAAAGAACGGTCTTACATTGATAATAATAGTAACTTCTAAGATAAGGAGTGCTATGATGATCACTTACCATCTAAAAGGTTCAGTTTTCCGATCTTAAACCATAAAAGTAGATGTGTTATCGTAAAATTCTTCTCTTGACGATGGTAAAACGAGGAAAATACGATTTTGGTATAGGCACATTACTCGTAGGCGAAATTGAAGAGATATTTTTTAAGACTAGACGTTACTTAAATGGATGGTACAGATGTTTTTTATGTGATAGGTGGCAGCCAAGCAGACAGATTACCTGATGGTAAACAATAACCTCCGTCCAAACAATTGATACTACAGATGCTTTTAATGTGATAGGTGGCAGACAAGCAGATGAATCACCTGATGGTAAGCGATTGCCGCCACCCATAGACCACCTGCAACACTAGTAGAGTCACAAGTGCGCAACAAGCCTTTGGCTCCCTTTTACCCCAATTGGGCCTCTGGAACACTCCCTCAACGAAATCACAGCGCAGGCGCTGCTTCACGCCGGCCTTCTGTGAGGCCGTGGTATCACTCCGGTCAAGCCGGTTTTTCATGCCGAAGCGTGGCTCTCCCATGATGAAAGTAAATTAATAGGTTTCTCACGGTAAAAATGTAAATAGTAATTAATGAATTCAAGCTTATAATATACGTTTTTAAAGATTAACAAAAACCCGTAAAGTTCAAACGACATCTCCGGAATCAAATAGCGTATAATCAGCGACGATTATTAACGACCCCAAAATTCCCAGCAAAAATTAAACAACTGCAAATAAAATATTCCGAAAAGGTTTCACGAAATTTGTCGGACTTTTCCTGTCCACCAGAGACGTAGCGTTTTAAATGTAATGAAATCTTGTTTGTGAAATTCCTAATTTATCTTATTGCCTATCGCATCGCATACCCGGCGGTTCTTTCGGGCCCGCCTCGAGTTTTCAAGAGGCCTGACCCCTTTGTATTTTGGCATTTTACTTATCTTCTTTGGAAAAAACGGATTGTGGGATTGGTTAGATATTGGGCGAATACTTATCTGCCCTTTTTATATACCTCGTCGGTTTTCATGTTATCATTTTATGTATAAAATGTTTTGACCCGTCATTTATCTCGCTTCAATTTATGTATAGAAATAAAAGCGAAAAGGGTCTCTTACTAAATGTGTACTTCATACTTATATTTGTAGTCAGTGTTCACTGCATTTTCCTCAACTGATATTAACCTAATCTGATGAAATCCGATTGAAGAAGTTTGAAGGATTTTGTATTTTTTATGTTAAATTTGGCAGACGAGCTGATGGATAACCTAATAGTAAGCAATGCCGCCGCCTATAGACCCGCAAAGTGAGTTTTCAACAATTTTACCCCGTTTCCTCCTAGTTAGATCTCCAGTATCCTCACTTTGGTGCTCTGTAAGGCCGTGGTATCACTCCGGGCGAGCCGGCCCATACATGCCTAATGGCCACACGTATATGTGTGCTATATTCTGAATTTATTCAATTGAATTGAATAAATTAGTATCAGACAGAATCAATCTGAGAATGCTACTTAAAACTATGTTTAAGTACAGTTGACGAATTCTTCTGTATGCAAACGCTATAGGCGATAATCGCTTGCACATACCGCTAAATATACCATGAGCTAGCTCAGGGTTCGGCCGCTGCGAGTGCAAGCAATTATCGCCTCACGCTGGCACACCGGAAAATTCGTCGACTGTACGGTACGTACGTGTTTATGTATTTCTAAGTTACTTATTAGGTCAGAGCTATGTTTGCGTGTAACACATCAAGTTAGTGTTATGATAGCAAAGTTCAACTTAGTGTCAACATTTGATTATTGGCTTATTGTGTCTGAGCTCATGAAATATTCTCCGTTTTATATCTTGCCTTTTGTCTCCTTCAACCCTTTGAATTAAGCTAGGTTTTGGCTTTGACAAATGAAGGCTTTTTAACATTGACTATACATTGTTCATTTCAAGGTATGTTTTGAGGCGTTGTAGTGAATAAAACAAAGGCGTCGGTATCGCTAGTAGAAGCACAAAATAATAGAAGGTAGAATGTACGGGCGATGTAGACAGGATCAGTAGCCTTACCATGAGTTTGAAATACTATTCTCGCTATCGAAAACTATCGCTTTGTCTCTTTCATTGTGATGCATTTGAAAGAAACAGAGCAATAGTTTACGTTATGTCAATTTTAAATGTCAACTCATGGTAGCGCTATCGAACGCGTGCGTGACGTCACATTACATCGTTTTTCTTTTGAAATTAAGTACCTCGCAAATTACATACCGTTATAACTTTTTTACTTATACTTTTAATTTTTAACTAGGTTTGCGTTGAGCTAAAGAATAAAATAAGTCAAAAATCTTTATTGGTGTGGCGTATTTTAAAGCATGAGATCCTAATGTCGTGACCAGATACATTGAAAAGCAGGTAAGAAGACCTCTACTATGCAGTAAAATAGTACTAGCTAACGATAATAAAAATCGTACACTCACAATTTTCATTCTTTTGCAAAATATTTTTTTGCCCAAATAACGACTTATTTGGGCCTTACCTACTTAAAATCGCTGTAGATACGAATACAACAACTTATTAAAGAAAAAATAGTCATAAATTGAAACGTTTTACGAGTACAATGCCAGAGCAGGTGACATAGCAAGAATGGAGGCGTCATAATAGTGCCTAAATAGGGTAAATACCCTTACACTTCAAAAGGGTCTGAGCAAAAAGGTCTGAATTGATGTATATTTTATGACATTCAATAGAGGTGACGCAAACGCTTTAAAAGGTTACAACTATGATTATGAATTTGAAGTAACTTGCAACCTTTTTCTTCTAATACTTCGTTTTCTTTTAAACATACATTTTCTAATTTACAAAGTGAAAAATTGTGTAGATAGATTGTGTTGTGTGTATTGTGAGATTGTGTTGTGTGCTCCTGGTGTAGCTGATGTCCATGAGCGGCGGTGTTCACTTACCATCGGGTGACCCGCTTGCTCGTTTGCCTTCTTATATAGGTATTATATGAAAAAAAGATAGCAAAAATAAAACATCGTGAACAAACTGAATGTGTCGGATAGGAAACGTGTAACCATGGTTCAGTTGGTCTGCTTTCTCTGTCATAGGGTTACAAAGGTCAGACGGCAGTCGCTTCTTTGTAATTATCAGACAATCAAATCCAGGGGGTCTACTCCGCCAAACGATATCGAATTATTCGTAACGATACTCTAACGATACCATCAGAGGACGTCGTCGGAATGTTCGTCGATTTGACGTTTTGTGAAGCCGTCAAATCAATTATTCGTATTTAAGCTGTGTTAGAGTAGGGTTTTTGTATGAAACTGACGTATCGTTACGAATAATTCTATATCGTTTGGCGGAGTAGACCCCCTGGATCATGCGATAGCTTTGAACGCAACTGAGATTTTCACACGCTAAGAGAAAGACAGTTGTCTCTATGACAATCCAATCCGACATTTTTATTACTTTTTTCGCGCAGTAACCCAAAACGATCTTTATGTATAACACCACATTCTCTCGAATACTACGTAGCATTTATTCCGTCAATATTACGTACGTGGGTCGTAATTTGTCGTTTGACAGGAATTGTTGACACACGAATAGGGTCAGCCGTGGAAACGTCAGCAGAAATAAAGGTCTGTTGGATGCCGAGCGGAACGATACTTGACAGCGAAATGGAGAGGGTTAAAAATATTTTTGCAATATTGCTCGTGGCTTATTGGGAGAAATACCCGTATTTTCAGTTTGATACGAGTAACAGTGCGAACAAAGGTGGTTTGGTAACAGGCGAAAATGTTATGGCAACTTAATGAAAGCTACATTCTATATAGTAGTTTGAGTATAGGTAATATTGATAGTTACAAAATCAAACTTGCTGAAAAGTTACAAAAAATACTTTATAATACGTTTTTTTGCGGAACCATTTCAGAATCGTTTACCACATTTATTTGAGCTCCAGTTGAGACTCAAGGGTGGCGGGTTTGATTACCGTGCCGACAACCATTTATTGATGAAATAGATATTTGTATAGGTTCGGGCAATTCGGGTGTTTGTGGTATCTTCATTGTTTCTGCTTTCCATAATGTATAGGAATACCTTGCACCAGGATAATGTACCTGATATTATAGTTACGTATTTATTTTTGTTTATAATAAAGCTATAGCAAATCAAATGATAGAACAAATAACATTATCAATAAAATCCGAACGAAAATTAACTTTTATTCGAACGAGATTGGTTTTTGTTTTTCAAATTAAATTGTGTTCTGTTTATGAAAAAAGTATTTCATCAAAATAAAACATTTTAATTGGCCTTTAAAAATGATGATGACATAAACACATAATTATATTTGAAATTAAATTAAACTCTTAACTCATATTTTGAGAGGATTGTCGATAACAAGAACCAAATTATTTATTCCTACATCAACAAAACTTCATGGTAATTTACTGCATAAAAACACAACACTATCTAAATTCGTAGATACTATGTTTACCATTTAGTAATTCAAAACTATTTTAAATGAATCATCTGACTCGTTGCGTTCGAATATATCCTCGAAAACCCATCTTATTCATTCAAGTTCCCAAAGTAATTACTTTAGTTTTGTCTCAAATATTAGGTAATATTACTTTGGGAACTTACTAGCTATCAGAATGTCTACCTGGGATTAGAGTAACGGTTTTGAGTAGGTGTGTTCGACTAAATATTTCTTCATCAAACCCTGCTCAAAGACCTTGAAAACTGTTGAATTAATTACTGTTTAGGTAATATCTTATTAATTAAGAGCGACCGCGTTACAGTGGTGGCCCACTGCATATTAACGTCGTAGGCCCATAAGCCTTTATAAAAGGCATAAAACAATTGATTTTCCATTGTGTCTGCTGTCTGGGCGTTACGACGTTATAGGTCCTGCGAAAACTATCTCCATCTTACACCAGCCATTTTTCCGAACTCAGCAGTTCTTCATGCTGTTAATGTCCTACACCATGTTTCTCTATGTCAATATATTTTTAGTTGAAAAAAGGCAGACGTGTCTACGGCTCATCTGATGTTTCAAAAATTACTAATAGATGGCGTTGGGCGACAATAGCATAGCGCAAGTAGATAAAGAAATAAAAAAATATATTTATTCAAGTAGGGTTGGAATTATGAATGATAAAACATTTAGGTAATGTATGACTGGATCGGAATACCGATTTCTACTTAAAAAGACACCAACAAGAAACTCAGTAGCTACTTTTTCAAATACTAATAAGTGACAGAGTTTCATTTGAGAAAAATAAAATACAATAATCGAAGGAAATAGACTATAATGTATGACAATCAGTTAAATATTTCGCTTTATTGGTTTACCTAAAAGCTATCTTTATCTGTTGAATGATCTTTATAAATAGTATGGATACGGCCGGGGCATATACCCATAGGCAGCAATCGAAATACAAGAACTCTGATTTAAAGCCGTTTGGATAACGTACATATAAATACTGTTTTTTGATGAATGGACAATTCGTGTCGAAAACCCTCTTACCCGTTAGTAAAATTTCGGCAACTCAATCACGATGATTGCCCAAAATATTTTCTCAAACACGACGAAAACGGGGTGTGAAAAACGATTCGGTTGAATGAAATGGACATGACATGGCGCGATTGCGGTACGCTCGAATGTTGTGACGACAATAATAATAAACGCCATTGTAATATTTGCATGTCCAGATTTTCATGGAAAGATTGAACAAATATATTGTTAACTATTCACAGGTTCGTCTTCACTGTAATTATGACGATAACCAAAATATTCCTAACTATATGTTGTAGGTCGGGTTTGCGATCACCAATACACATTAGGCAAGCGTGGTGTATAAGCCTAATCCCATCATAGTAGCGATTACTTGATATCTATGATGGTGGCTTTTGCCCTGTAATAGGATAATATACTTTACTTTCCTCATCGCCAGTAGTTTTTTTTTAACTCATGAGTCTAACGTTTGCTGTAACGCGGTCTCTTCTTCAATACCCGTTCCGCCTTATGGTAGATATGATTAGATTTTATTAACTGTATATTCAAAAACGAATTTCGTAACTCTATAAACACAGATTTTAAATTGGCACCAGGACTTAGCCACCCGTTACCACAAAGACTCTTCAAGAGTGATTAAAATTCTGAAATAATTGTCTTTTCCAAACGTTTCAAAAAGGATCAATTTTTCACTGTCACCTAAGTCAATTTCCACTCCAGCCCTCCAAGGACAGTGGCACATTGTGTTTACAAAAACAACCCACTTTGTTGGTTCAAAAATATCAACACAACTACTTGCATATCACGAGAAACGTACAAACATTGCTAATTGTTTCTGTTTCAAAGTAGGCCCGCAATAATACTGAAGCTAGAATAATTAATTTGCGCCCTTTGAGTTTGTGGACTGAGCTATTGTAATGTAACTTTGACGCTCAACCGTTCGCAGTGGACCTTTTTCTCTTTGTGTAACAAGTATGAGGAATTAAAATGTGTCGCAGTTTCGTGGAAATCCTTAATTAAATTCTCCTTTTTGAGGCTTGTTTTGTAGTTGATAGCATGTTCAGTGTACACCGTGCAATCATCAAAATAACATTAAATCAAAAGTAGATTATTTGTGTGTGTGTGACTAGGAGATTTTGGCGAAATATTACCGATTTTTTTTAAATAGATTGTGTAAAGGTTATGTCCCAAACACATATGAATGATAAGTGGCGTTGCAAAACGTACCTAACTCGCCATTGATAAAGTTTGAATTTCTCTAGTGTATTTACTTCCTACATCAAAACCTCAAACTCACATTATAAGTTTAGCGGGTCTGTCTAGCGTTGTTAGGACAAACCGTTAGCAGTTACAGCTGATTGGCAGGATAATAGACATTAACTTTGAGATACAACGATTTCGAATTAATGCTTCAATGTTAATTGATTTGATGAGCGGATAGTGAGGTCTTGTGTTTTTGTCATCAAATTAATAGTGAAACCTATTATTGACTTCGTAGTGTGTCAACTCAAACTCAAACTCGATATTAACGACATAAATAGGTTACATTTTTAATAACTATATTTGTTATATAAATCTCCCTTTTAATACTGGATTGTCTATGGGTACGTACGTTTTATTTTTTGTATAAATGCTGATTTTACTAAAAAGGAAATCAATTCATGAAGATCCATACGTTATTAAATTTTGCCCAATATTTAAGTTATTGTGTTGTGTTTCTGCTTCTCGCGTTTACAGAAAAAAAACTTTTTGAATAGATTTATATCGTAGGTGGCCGACGAGCATATGGATGACTTGATGGTTAGCTATTGTAACTGTACACCAGTGGAATCACAACACAACCAAAGTTTTCCTTTTCCCCTCTAATTGGGCCTCAATCAGTCGGCGAAACACACGGTTTTTTAGATGTGTCCGTAGTCGAGGAGAAACTCCCCCGTATTTATCCTCCATGAGCAAATACACTTTATGCTCGAATTCGGTGTCCTGTGACGTCATACGTATGACGTCAATTTAGCTCTTTAGGAACCTTACGCTACTATTTTGGTGCCGGCTTATCCACGTTTAGCTAAGCCGTTCACAG